>JAPFBE010000037.1:985727-1201438 GCA_034336665.1 Luscinia megarhynchos | reverse complement strand
GATTTCCCATGGGATTTTCCCTGGATTTTGGAGCTGGCTGTGGCGGGCTCTGCTTCCCTTGGAATTCCCGCTCATCCTGGTGATCCCGGGGGTGGATTAACACCAGGATAAACCCGGGAATAACTGGGACAAACCCAAGAGTAACTGGGATAAACTGGGAATCGCCGTTTTTTTGGGAAGTAGCAAACTCCTGTTCGCTGGAATCTCCGGTTTTTTGGGAAGCTCCTCATTCCCAATGCTGATCCCAAATCCCAATCCCCATTCCCTTAATTCCCTCGGAATTCCCGGATTTCCGGGATTGAGTTCCCTGCATCCCTGTGGGATTAATTCCCAAATTCCCAGCACACAATTCCCTTTATCCCTAAAAAATTCCCGAATTCCCGGGACACAATTCCCTTTATCCCTACAAAATTCCCAAATTCCTGACACACAATTCCCTGGCTCCCACTGCCCCTCAGGGGAGGATCAACAGATTTTCCCCTGGGATAAATCCAGGAATCAGCAGGATTTTGGGAAGCCCTGCTCGTCATTCCCAGCCCGGATCCCAAATCTCGGGACACGATTCCCTTCATCCCCACGGCATTCCTGAATTCCCAGGACACCATTCCCTTCATTCTCACGACATTCCCAAATCCCAGTCCCCATTCCCAGTATCCCAGTCCCCATTCCCAGTATCCCGGTCCCTGTTCCCTAAACCTCCATGACATTCCTGGTATCCCAATCCCCATTCCCAGTATCCCAGTCCCCATTCCCAGTATCCCAGTCTCTATTCCCAAATCCCAGTCCCCATTCCCTTCACTCCCACAACGTTCCCAGTATCCCAGTCCTCATTCCCTTCACCTCTGCGACATTCCCAGTATCCCAGTCCCCATTCCCGTTATCCCGATATCCCAGTCCTCATTCTGGGATCCCTGTCCCCATTTCCTTCACGAAATTCCCAGTATCCCAGTCTCTATTCTCAAACCCCAATCCCTATTCCCTTCATTCCCACGACATTCCTGGTATCCCAATCCCCATTCCCAAATCCCAGTCCCCATTCCTGGTATCCCAGTCGTCATTCCCTTCACCTCCAGGACATTCCCAGTATCCTGTTTCTCTTTCCCAGTATCCCAGTCCCTATTCCCAGTATCTCAGTCTCTATTCACAAATCCCAGTTCCTACTCCCTTCACTCCCACGCCATTCCTGGTATCCAAATCCCCATTCCCGCTACCCCAGTCCTCATTCCCTTCACCGCCATGAGATTCCCAGTGTCCCAGTCTCTATTCCCGTTATCCCAGTCCCAATTCCCGATATCCCAAACTGTATTCCCGGTGTCCCAGACTCACCATCCTCCGCTGGTTGCTGAGGCAGAAGGTGCAGATCTGCCGCGGCTGAGCACCCCGGGATCCCCCATTCCCAATTCCCAGTATTCCCATCCCCATTCCGGGATCCCTGTCCCCATTTCTTTCACTCTCACGGCAATCCCGTTATCCCAGTCCCCATTCCTGTTATCCCTGTCCCCATTCCCTTCACTCTGGCCCTATTTCCAGTATCCCAGTCCCATTTCCAGTCGCACTCACCATCCTCCGCTGGTTGCTGAGGCAGAAGGTGCAGATCTGCCGCGGCTGAGCACCCCGGGACCCCCCATTCCCCATTCCCAGTATTCCCATCCCCATTCCCGTTGTCCCAGTCCCCATTCCCAAATCCCAGACTCACCATCCTCCGCTGGTTGCTGAGGCAGAAGGTGCAGATCTGCCGCGGCTGAGCACTCCGGGATCCCCCAGTCCCCATTCCCAGACCCCAGTCCTCATTCCCGTTATCCCAGTCCCCATTCCCAGTCCCAGTCACCATCCTCCGCTGGTTGCTGAGGCAGAAGGTGCAGATCTGCCGCGGCTGAGCATCCCCAATCCCAAACCCCAATCCCCATTCCCGGTATCCCGATATCCCAAATTCCATTCCCACTATCCCAGACTCACCATCCTCCGCTGGTTGCTGAGGCAGAAGGTGCAGATCTGCCGCGGCTGAGCACCCCGGGATCCCCCAGTCCCCATTCCCAGTATCCCGATATCCCAGTCCCCATTCCCAGTCGCACTCACCATCCTCCGCTGGTTGCTGAGGCAGAAGGTGCAGATCTGCCGCGGCTGCCCGCTCTCCCCCTCTCTCCCGGGGGGCGACGCGGCCCCTCCGGGGTAGAAGGCGGCCGCCGCCCCGGCCCCGTGGCACGGCTGCCCGCTGCCGCCGGCCTCCCCCAGCAGCAGCACGTTGCCCAGGTGCGAGATGTAGCTGGAGGCGAGGCGCAGCGTCTCGATCTTGGAGAGTTTCCTGTCGGCCGGCTCGGTGGGGATCAGCGTGCGCAGCGCCGTGAACGCCGTGTTCACCGAGTTGGTGCGGTCGCGCTCGCGGGCGTTGGCCGTGTGCCGCTGCCGCGGCTCCCGGGACATCCTCCCGCGGCTCTTGCCGCTGCGCCGCTTGCCGCCCTTCATGCCGAACGGCGGCCCGTCCATGCGGAACGGCTTCTCCTCCGAGCCCGAGCTCTCGCTGTTCTCCTCGTCCTCGGACAGCGCGCTGATGTCCGGGTACAGGAATCGCCCCGGCGCCGAGCGCAGCATGGCGAAGGACATGCTGGGAAACCGGGAATTACAGCTGGAAAAGCGGGAATTACAGCTGGAAAAGCCGGGAATGCCCCTGGAAAAGCCGGGAATGCCGCTGGAAAAACCGGGAGTGCCGCTGGAAAAGCTGGGAATGCCGCTGGAGAAACCGGGAGTGCCGCTGGAGAAACCGGGAGTGCCGCTGGAGAAACCGGGAGTGCCGCTGGAAAACCGGGAATGCCGCTGGAGAAACCGGGAGTGCCACTGGAAAAACCGGGAATGCCGCTGGAAAAGCCGGGAATGCCGCTGGAAAAGCCGGGAATGCTGCTGGAAAAGCGGGAATGCCGCTGGAGAAACCGGGATTTGCTGTTGGAAAAGTGGGAATTGTCGCGGGGATGCTCAGCTCAGACAGGAAACTCTCCAAGGTCCTCTCATGGCTCTCCGCGCTGCCGCTCTGGGGATTTTATCCCGCTCTTATCCCGGGTTTTGGGGTTGTTATCCCGATATTTTTTGGGGTGTTGGAGATCTGTTCCCGGTTTTACGCCGGTGTTTTGATCGCGGGTTTAGCTCTGGTTTTTGTTGGTGGTTTGTTTGGGTTTTTTTTCGGGGGGTTAGATGCCGGTTCTGGGAGCTTTGCTCCCGGGTTATTCCCGGGTTATTCCCGGTTTATTCCCGGTTTTCGGGCTCGCCGCCGCTCCCGGCGCACGTGCGCGTCCTCCGGGAGCCGCGGGCTGGAGCTGCGGGATTTTTATAGCGGCGGGATGGGCGGCGCGGCCCCTCCTCCGGAGCCCTCGGAAAGGGGAGCCCCAGGCCCGGCCTACCTGAGCTCACCCTCGTCCAGCCCGGCTTAACCCCTTCCCCGCTTCTCCTTTCGCCCCAGACCTGTTTTCCTCATAAATTCCCTTTTTCCGATCCCAAAGCTCAGCGGAGCTGCCGCGGGGGAGCTCTGGGATCCCTCCGGAAATTTTCCTCCCACCCAGGATTCGCCGCTGCTTTCCCGGTTTTCCCCCAAAATTCTTTTATCCCGACCCCAAAAATTAGCGGAGCTGCCGGGGGGGAATTCTGGGATCCCTCTGGAATTTTTCCCTCCCGCTCAGGACCCGCCGCATTCCCGAAGAATTCGCCGCTGCTTTCCCCAAAAATTCTTTTATCCCGATCCCAAAAATCAGCAGGGGTGGGGGGGGAAATTCTGGGACCCCTCTGGAATTTCCATTCCCGGTGTCCCGCTGGATCCCATCCCGAAATCCCCGAGGATTCCCGGAGGATTTTCCGTGCTGGCATTATCCCTGTCCCCCCTCCTCTCGCATTCCCGCGGGATTCCGGCTGGGAATTGGGATCCATCCCAAAATCCCGGGGGCGGGAGGGAATCGGGAATTAACCCTTGAGGAGCCGCCGCTGGGGTTTGCTGGAATTCCAGGGGGAGCCGGGATGGAGCTGGGGAATTCCAGAGGGTGTCAGGTGTCCCGTTCCATGGGGCAGCTCCTGGGATTCTTTGGGAATTCTCTGCAGGAATTCCTTCCCAAAATCCCATAAAAACCATTCCCTGGGTGCTGCACCCCAGACCCCACTGCACTTCTCCCACACAAAAAAAAAAGTTCCGGGATCTCCTGGGATTCCCAGCTAGAATTCCATCATCCATCCCACGAAATCCCGGGTATCCCGAGCCATCCCTAAACTCCAAAAAATCGGGAATTCCCTCATCTCGCTTATCCCACCCCCCAAACTCCACGGGGTTATCCCACATCCCCCCCCATGTGGAAAAACATTTCCACCTGGAAAAAAAACAAACAAACAAACAAAAAAAAAAAAAAAAACAAACGGAATGGCCGTTTCTCCCTGAGCCTCTTTTCCCCCTTTTCCCCGAGTTTTTCCTGAGCTCCCCCCGCTTTTCCAGCGGCGCCTCCCAGGAGCTCCTCGCGGGAGGTTCATTCCCGGCCGGAGCGCGGCACCTTCCGTGCGCTCCCGCACTTAATCCCCGTCTCGGCAGCTTCCGAAACCCAACCTCTGTCATCCCCTGGCCGCCCCTCTGGCAGCTCCCGGAGCCATCTGCTTTCGCTTAGCGCCGGGAGCGATCCCGCAGAACCCGTTCCGGCAGAATTCCCGGGAAAAGGCGGCGCGGGCCGGGAGGGATCCCGGGCTGGGGGGGGGAGGGGGGGGTCTGAACCGAGGTGGGGGCGCGGGGAGGGGCGAAATGTGGGGGGTTGTGGTTAAAATTTTGGGGATTGTGGTTAAAATGTGTGGGATTGCAGCCAGAATCTGTGGGACCGTGGCCAGAATTGATGGAATTGGAGCCAGGGACACGGAGATGGTCGGGGGCACTGGGAGTCTCAAAATCCCTGGAATTGCAGCCAGGGATGTGGAGATGATCCTGGTTGGAGTCTGGGGGCACAGGGAGTCCCAAAATCTGTGGGATCACAGCCAAAATCTGTGGGATCATGGTCAGAATCTGTGGGATCATGGTCAGAATCTGTGGGATCATGGCCAGAATTTGTGGAATTGCAGCCAGGGACACGGAGATGGTCGGGGGCACAGGGAGTCTCAAAATCCCTGGAATTGCAGCCAGGAATGTGGAGATGATGCTGGTCAGAGTCTGGGGGTGCAGGGAGTCCCAAAATCTGTGGGATCACAGCCAAAATCTGTGGGATCATGGTCAGAATCTGTGGGATCATGGCCAGAATTTATGGAATCATAGCCAGGGACACGGAGATGGTTGGGGGCACAGGGAGTCTCAAAATCCGTGGAATTGCCTCGAAATCCTTGGAATTGCAGCCAGGGATGTGGAGATGATCCTGGTCAGAGTCTGGGGGCACAGGGAGTCCCAAAATCTGTGAGATCACAGCCAAAATCTGTGGGATCATGGCCAGAATTTGTGGAATCACATCCAGGGACACGGAGATGGTCGGGGGCACAGGGAGTCTCAAAATCCGTGGAATTGCAGCCAGGGATGTGGAGATGATGCTGGTCGGAGTCTGGGGGTGCAGGTAGTCCCAAAATCTGTGGGATCACAGCCAAAATCTGTGGGATTGTGGCCAAAATCCATAGGATCATGGCCTGAATTTGTGGAATTGCAGCCAGGGACATGGAGATGGTCGGGGGCACAGGGGGTCTCAAAATCTGTGGAATTACAGCCAGGGATAAAGAGAGTGTCCTGGTTGGAGTCTGGGGATGCAGGGAGTCCTAAAATCTGTGGGATCACAGCCAAAATCTGTGGGATTGTGGCCAGGATCTGTGGGATCGCAGCCAAAATCCATGGAATTGCAGCTGAAATCCCTGGAATTGCAGCCAGGGACACGGAGATGGTCGGGGGTACTGGGAGTCTCAAAATCCCTGGAATTGCAGCCAGGGATAAAGAGATGATTGTGGGCTGACTCTGGGGGTGCAGGGAGTCCTAATATCCGTGGGATCACAGCCAAAATCTGTGGGATCATGGCCAGAATTTGTGGAATCACATCCAGGGACACGGAGATGGTCGGGGGCACAGGGAGTCTCAAAATCCCTGGAATTGCAGCTGAAATCCATGGAATTGCAGGCAGGGATACAGAGATGATGCTGGTCGGAGTCTGGGGGTGCAGGGAGTCCCAAAATCTGTGGGATCGTGGCTAAAATCTGTGGATCCTTTGGATCCCTGGGATTCCTCCCCTTCCCACTTTTGGATCGGCTCCAAGGATTCCCTGGAATTCCCTCAGCCTTTCCCCCAAGAATTCCCAGGAATTCCCTGACCCTTTTCCCCTGGAATTCCCAGGAATTCCCTGTCCCTTTTCCCCGGGGATTCCCTGAAATTTCCTCACCCTTTTCCCCAGGAATTCCTTGGAATTTCTCCAGGGATTCCCTGGAATTCCCTGACCATTTTCCCCTGAAATTCCTTCACCCTTTTCTCCAGGGATTCCTAGGAATTCCCTGACCCTTTTCCCTGGAATTCCCTGACCCTTTTCCCCAGGGATTCTCAGGAATTCCTTTACCCTTTTCCCCTGGAATTCCTTGGAATTCCCTCACCCTTTTCCCGAAGGATTCCCAGGAATTTCTCCAGGGATTTCTCTGGAATTCTCTTACCCTTTTCCCCAGGAATTCCCCGCCCTGCCCTGACCCTTTTCCCCAGGATTTCCCTGGAATTCCCTCACCCTTTTCTTTGGGGATTCCCTGGAATTCCCTGACTCTTTTCCCTTGGAATTCCCTGAAATTCCCTTACCCTTTCCCCCAGGGATTCCCTGAAATTCCCTCACCTTTTCCACAGGAATTCCTTGGAATTTCCCCAGGAATTCCCTGCAGTTCCCTGACCCTTTTCTCCTGGGATTCCCTGAAATTCCCTCATCCTTTTCCCCAGGAATTCCCTCACCCTTTTCTCCAAGATTTCCCTGGAATTCCCTGACTCTTTTCCCCAGATTTCCTGGAATTCCCTCACCCTTTCCCCCAGGATTTCCCAGGAATTCCTTTACCCGTTTCCCCCAGGAATTCCCTGGAATTCCCTAACCTTTTCCTCCAAGGATTTCTTGAAATTCCCTCACCCTTTTCCCCATTAATTCCCTCACCCTTTCCCCTGGAATTCCCTGGAATTCCTTCACCCTTCTCTCCAGGAATTCACTGAGCCTTTCCCCCAGGAATTCCCTGGAATTTCTTTACCCTTTTCCTCTGGAATTCCATGGAATTCCCTCACCCTTTTCTCCAAGGATTTCTTGGAACTCCTTGACCCTTTTCCCCTGGAATTCCCTGGAATTCCCTGACCCTTTTCCCCTGGAATTCCCTGGAATTCCCTGACCCTTTTCCCCTGGAATTCCCTGGGATTCCCTGACCCTTTTCCCTGTTTTCTCCCCAGGACATCCGGAACACGGTGGGGAACATTCCCATGGAGTGGTACCAGGATTTCCCGCACGTCGGCTACGACCTGGACGGGAAGAGGATCTACAAACCCCTGCGGAGCAAGGACGAGCTGGACCTGTTCCTGGAGAAGATGGAAAACCCGGAATACTGGTGAGGAATTCCTGGGAAAACCTCGGGATAGCAGGAGCTGCCCCCTGAGCCTGAGCATCCCAAAGCATTCCGGGATTTCCTGGGTTTTGTGGGATTTTTGTGGGTTTGCTCAGATTCCTGGGATTTGGAGTTCTGGAGCTTTCCTGAGGTTTGCCTGAGGGTGATTCCTAAAAATCCCTCTGCATCCCTGTCCTCATCCCAAAATCCCTCTGCATCCCTGTCCCCTATCCCAAAAAACCCCTCTGCATCCCTGTCCTCATTCCAAAATCCCTCTGCATCCCTGTCCCCTATCCCAAAAAATCCCTCTGCATCCCTGTCCTCATTCCAAAATCCCTCTGCATCCCTGTCCTCATCCCAAAAAATCCCTCTGCATCCCTGTCCTCATCCCAAAATCCCTCTGCATCCCTGTCCCCATTCCAAAAATCCTTCTGCATCCCCGTCCTCATCCCAAAAATCCTTCTGCATCATCCCAAAAATCCTTCTGCATCCCCGTCCTCATCCCAAAAATCCTTCTGCATCATCCCAAAAATCCTTCTGCACCCCTGTCCTCATCCCAAAATCCCTCTGCATCCCTCTCCTCATCCCAAAAATCCTTCTGCATCATCCCAAAAATCCCTCTGCATCATCCCAAAAATCCCTCTGCATCCCTGTCCTCATCCCAAAAATCCCTGTGTCCGTTTGTCCATCCCCTGTCCATCCCTGTGTCCATTTGTCCAGGCGGACAGTGCAGGACAGACTGACCAGGGCTGATGTCCGTCTGTCTGTCCATGTGTCCATCTGTCCATGTGTCCATGTGTCCGTCCCTGTGTCCATCCAGGCAGATGGTGCAGGACAGGCTGACCAGGGCCGATGTCTTTCTGTCCGTCTGTCCATGTGTCCATCCCTGTGTCCGTGTGTCCCTTCAGGCGGACAGTTCAGGACAGACTGACCGGGGCTGATGTCCATGTGTCCGTCTGTCCGTGTGTCCATCTGTCCCTCCTTGTGTCCGTGTGCCCATCTGTCCATCCCCATGTCCGTGTGTCCATCTGTCCGTGTGTCTCCCATGAGGCGCACGTGTGCAGGACTGTACGGTGCAGGACTGAGCAGAAGAGCGCCGATTTCTGTCTGTCCGTGTGTCCATCCCCGTGTCCATGTGTCTGTCTGTCCGTGTGTCCATCTGTCCGTGTGTCCATCCCTGTGTTCGTGTGTCCCGCAGGCGGACAGTTCAGGACAGACTGACCGGGGCCGATGTCCGTGTGTCCATCTGTCCCTCCCCGTGTCCGTGTGTCCGTCTGTCCGTGTGTCCATCCCCGTGTCCGTGTGTCCATCTGTCCGTGTGTCCCCGCAGGCGCACGGTGCAGGACAGGCAGACGGGCGCCGATTTCTGTCTGTCCGTGTGTCCATCCCTGTGTCCCATCTGTCCGTGTCCGTGTGTCCATCTGTCCGTGTCCATCCCCGTGTCCGTGTCCATCTGTCCGTGTGTCCATCTGTCCGTGTGTCCATCCCTGTGTCCGTCTGTCCGCGGTGTCCGTCTGTCCGTGTGCCCATCTGTCCATCCCCATGTCCGTGTGTCCATCTGTCCGTGTGTCCATCTGTCCGTGTCCCGTGGCGACGGTGCAGGACAGACTGACGGGCGCCATTCTGTCTGTCCGTCTGTCCATCCGTCTGTCCATCTATCCGTGTGTCCATCCCCGTGTCCGTGTGTCCATCTGTCCATGTGTCCATCTGTCCGTGTGTCCATCCCTGTGTCCGTGTGTCCGTCTGCCCGTGTGTCCGTCTGCCCGTGTGTCCGTCTGTCCGTGTGTCCATCCCTGCGTCCGTGTGTCCATCTGTCCTTGTGTCTGTCTGTCAGTGTGTCCGCTCTGTCCGTGTGTCCGCTCTGTCCGTGTGTCCATCCCCGTGTCCGTGTCCGCCTGTCCATCCCGTGTGTCCATCTGTCCGTGTGTCCCGCAGGCACACGGTGCAGGACAGGCAGACGGGCGCCGATGTCCGTCTGTCCGTGTGTCCATCCCCGTGTCCGTGTGTCCATCCCCGTGTCCGTGTGTCCATCTGTCCGTGTGTCCCGCAGGCGCACGGTGCAGGACAGGCAGACGGGCGCCGATGTCCGTCTGTCCGTGTGTCCATCCCCGTGTCCGTGTGTCCATCCCCATGTCCATCTGTCCGTCTGTCCGTCTGTCCGTGTGTCCATCTGTCCATCCTTATGTCTGTGTGCCCATCTGTCCATCCCCGTGTCCGTGTGTCCGTCTGCCCGTGTGTCCATCTGTCCGTGTGTCTGTCCGTGTGTCCATCCCCTGTCCGTGTCCATCCCCGTGTCCGTGTGTCCCGCAGGCGCACGGTGCAGGACAGGCAGACGGGCGCCGATGTCCGTCTGTCCATGTGTCCATCTGTCTGTGTGTCCGTGTGTCCATCTGTCCGTGTGTCCCGCAGGCGCACGGTGCAGGACAGACAGACGGGCGCCGATGTCCGTCTGTCCGAGGAGCAGCTGGAGCTGGTGCAGCGCCTGCAGCGGGGGCAGTTCGGGGACGTCAACTTCGACCCCTACGAGGTGACGGCGATTCCCGACCGGAGCGGGGGCGGAATTCCCGACGGGAATGACCCAGGGGAGCCCCAGGGGAGGAATTCCCATTGGAAATGTGGGAGGGGAAGGTCCCAGGGACAGAATTCCCACTGGGAATGCAGGAGAGGACACCTTGGCGTGGAATTCCCACTGGGAATGTGGGTAGGGAGGCACCAGGGGAGGAATTCCCATTGGGAATGTGGGAGGGAATATCCCAGGGACAGAATTCCCACTGGGAATGCAGGAGAGGAAGGTTCCAGGGATGGAATTCCCATTGGGAATGTGGGAGAGGGGAGGCTCCAGGAGTTGAATTCCCATTGGGAATAATGAAGGGGGAGGCTCCAGGGCTGGAATTCCCACTGGGAATGCCCAAGGGGCAGCCCCAAGGATGGAATTTCCACTGGGAATGCTGAAGGTGGAGGCCCCAGGGATGGAATTCCTGTGGGAATGCTGGAAGGGGAGGACCCGGGGGGGAATTCCCATTGGGAATGCAGGAGGGGCAGCTCCAGGGACAGAATTCCCACTGGGAATGCCCAAGGGGAGGTCCCAGGGATGAAAGTCCCATTTGGAATGCTGAAAGGAGCAGCCCCAGGGTCGAATTCCCTTTGGGAATGTGGGAGAGGAAGTGCCAGGGCTGGAATTCCCACTGGAAATGCTGGAAGGGGAGGCTCCAGGGACAGAATTCCCACCAGGAATGCCCAAGGGAGGCTCCAGGGCTGGAATTCCCACTGGGAATGTGGGAGGGAATGGTCCCAGGGGCAGAATTCCCACTGGGAATGCCCCAGGGGAGGTTTCAGGGGCAGAATTCCCACCAGGAATGCCCAAGGGAGGCTCCAGGGCTGGAATTCCCTACTGGGAATGTGGGAGGGAATGGTCCCAGGAGCAGAATTCCCACTGGGAATGCCCCAGGGGAGGTTTCAGGAACAGAATTCCCATTGGGAATGCCCCAGGGGAGGCTCCAGGGGTGGAATTCCCACCGGGAATGTGGGAGAAGAGGCTCCAGGGACGGAATTCCCGTGGGAAGGGGGGCTGGGGGCTGAGCATTCCCGGTTTTCCAGCCGTCCGTGGATTTCTTCAGCCACGAGGTGCGGATCCACCCGGTGACCAACCGGCCCCAGGACAAACGGAGCTTCATCCCCTCCCTGGTGGAGAAGGAGAAGGTGACGGGAATTCCAGGGGGAGGGTGGGAAAGATCCCAGTGGGCTGAGGGGCTTGGAAAAAAATCCAGATGGGATGGGGAGGGTGGAAAAAAAATCCAGGTGGGGTGAGGAGGGTGGAAAAAAAAATCCAGGTGGGATGGGGAGGATGGAAAAAGATCCAGGTGGAATAGGGAGGATGGAATGCTGCAGGTGGGATGGGGAGGATGGAAAAAATCCAAATGGGATGGGGAGGATGGAATGATCCAAGTGGGATGGGGAGGATGGAAAAAGATCCAGGTGGGATGGGGAGGGTGGAAAAAGATTCAAGTGGGATGGGGAGGATGGAATGATGCAGGTGGGATGGGAAGGGTGGAAAAAGATCCAGGTGGGATGGGGAGGATGAAAAAAAATCCTGGTGGGATGGGGAGGGTGGAAAAAAATCCAGGTGGGATGGGGAGGTTGGAAAAAATCCAAATGGGATGGGGAGGATAGAAGGAATCCAGGTGGGATGGGGAGGATGGAAAAAGATTCAGGTAGGATGGGGAGGATGGAAAAAATCCAGGTGGGATGGGGAGGATGGAAAAAATCCAGGTGGGATGGGGAGGATGAAATGATCCAGGTGGGATCAAGAGGTTGGAAATATCTGGAGGGGATTGGAAAGATCCAGGTGGGATGGGGAGAAAGGAAGAGCTGAAGAAGGTGGAAAAATCCAAATGGATTGAGAGGATTGGAAAGATCCTGGTGGGATGAGAAGGGTGGAAAAGCTGAGGAGGGTAGAAGGATCCCAATGGAATTTGGAGGGTGGAAAATTTGAGGAGAGTGGGAAGATCCTGGTGGGATGGAAAGGATGGAAAGATCCCAATGGGATGGAAAGATCCTGGTGGGATGGAAAGATCCCAATGGGATGGAGAGGATGGAAAAGATCCCAATGGGATGGAAAGATCCCAATGGTTTGAGGGGATTGGAAAGATCCAGGTGGGATGGAGAGGATGGCAAAGCTGAGGAGGGTGGAGAGGTTGGAAAGGATGGAAAAATCCCAATGGATTGAGAGGGTTGGAAAAATCCTGGTGGGATGAAGGTGGAAAAGCTGAGGAATTGGAAAAACTGAGGAAGGTGGGAAGATCCAGGTGGGATGAAGGTCGGAAAATCTGAGGAGTGGAAAAACTCCATTGGGATGAGAAGGAAGGAAGGAAAACTCCCCAAATCCCAAAATCTCCCATCCCAAACCCCGGGAATTCCCCACAGGTGTCCAAGCTGGTCCACGCCATCAAGATGGGCTGGATCCAGCCCCGGAAGCCCAAGGAGAACGTTCCCACTTTTTACGACCTGTGGGCCCGGGAGGATCCCAACTCCATCCTGGGCAGGCACAAGATGCACGTCCCCGCGCCCAAGCTGCCGCTGCCGGGCCACGAGGAGTCCTACAACCCGCCCCCAGAGTTCCTGCCCAGCCCCGAGGAGGTGGGAACGCCGGGGGAGGCTCCAGGGAGGGGATCTGGGGGATCAGGCTCAGTCTGGAAGGGGTTTTCCAAAAATTTGGGGGGTGGTTCATCTCTGGGAGAATGGGAATTTTTGGTGCCTGTGGGATAAAGGGAGATTCGGGATGGGATGGGGATGGAGAGATCCCAGTGGGATGGGGATGGAGAGATCCCAGTGGGATAAGGAGAATGGGAAAGATCTCACTGGGATGGGGATGGAGAGATCCCAGTGGGATGGGGATGGAAAGACCCAATGGGATGGGGATGGAGAGATCCCAGTGGGATGGGGAGAATGGAAAGATCTCACTGGGATGGGGATGGAGAGATCCCAGTGGGATGGGGATGGAAAGACCCAATGGGATGGGGATGGAGAGATCCCAGTGGTATAAGGAGAATGGGAAAGATCTCACTGGGATGGGGATGGAGAGATCCCAGTGGTATAAGGAGAATGGGAAAGATCTCACTGGGATGGGGATGGAAAGATCCCAGTGGGATGGGGGTGGTGAGATCCCAATGGGATGGGGATGGAAAGATCCCAGTGGGATGGGGATGGTGAGATCCCAGTGGGATGGGGATGGAGAGATCCCAGTGGAATGGGGATGGAGAGATCCCAATGGGATGGGGATGGAGAGATCCCAGTGGAATGGGGATGGAGAGATCCCAGTGGGATGAGGATGGAAAAATTCCCAATGGGATCCGGATGGAAAGATCCCAGTGGGATAAGGAGAATGGGAAAGATCTCACTGGGATAGGAGTGGAGAGATCCCAATGGGATCCCATTGTCCCATTCCCATTCCATTCCTATTATCCCATTCTCATTGTCCTATTCTCATTTTTCACAATCTCATTCCCTTTTTTCCCCATATCCTTTTTTCCCATCCCCATCCCATTATCCCATTCCCATCTCATCCCCATTTTTTCCATTCTGATTTCCCCATTCCCATCTCCTTTTTCCCATTCCATATCCCATTCCCATATCCTATTCCTATTCCATCCCCATTCCCTTCTCATTATCCCATTCCCATTTTTCCCCATTATCCCGTTCCTATATCCCATTCCCATTTCCATTTCCATCCCATTTTCCCATCCCCATCCCATTATTCACATTCCATCCCATCCTCATTACCATTTCCATTTTTCCCATTCCTATTATCCCATTCCCATATCCCAATCCCATCCCATTCCATCCCATTCCATCCCATTCCCCCTTCCCCACATTCCCATTCCCATTATCCCAATCGCATTCCATCCCATTCCCATTTCCCATCCCATTCCCATTATCCCATCCCCATTTTTTCCATTCCCATTATCCCATCCCCATTTTTCCCATTTCCATTCCCATTTTCCCATCCCCATTTTTCCCATTTCCATTCCCATTATCCCATTCCCATATCCCATTCCCATATCCCATTCCCATTATCCCATTCCCATATCCCATTCCCATATCCCATTCCCATCTCATTCCCATTTGTCCCATTCCCATCCCCATTATCACATTATCCCATTCCCATTGTCCCATCCCCATTCCATATCCCATTCCCATTCCATCCCACCCTCATTCCCATTTCCATTTTTACCCATCCCATTCCCATATCCATTCCCATCTCATCCCCATTTCCCTATTCCCATTGTCCCCATTCCCATTGTCCCCATCCCCATTTTTCCATCCCCATATTCTCATTCCCATTTTCATTCCCATTTTTCCCATTCCCATTTTTCCCATTCCATTTTTCCCATTCCCATTCCCATTCCCATTCCCATTGCCATTCCCCTTCCCCATATTCTCATTCCCATTATCCTATTCCCATTATCCCATTTTTCCCCCTTTATCCCATTTTTCCCATTCCCATTTTTCCCATTCCCATTCCCATTCCCATTCCCCCTTCCCCATATTCTCATTCCCATTATCTCATTCCCATTATCCCATTTTCCCCTTTATCCCATTTTTCCCATTCCCATTTTTCCCATCCCTATTTTTCCCATTCCCATTTCCCCATTCCCATTCCCCCTTCCCCATATTCTCATTCCCATTATCTCATTCCCATTATCCCATCCCATTATCCCATTTTCCCCTTTATCCCATTTTTCCCATTCCCATTTTTCCCATCCCTATTTTTCCCATTCCCATTCCTCCTTCCCCATATTCTCATTCCCATTGTCCCATTCCTATTATCCCATTTTCCCTTTTATCCCATTTTTCCCATTCCCATTTTTCCCATCCCCGTTTTCCCATTCCCATTTCCCCATCCCCATTCCCATCCCCATTATGCCATTATCCCATTCCCATTCCTCCTTCCCCATATTCTCATTCCCATTATCCCATGCCCATTATCCCATTTTCCCCTTTATCCCATTTTTCCCATTCCCATTCCCATTATCCCCATTATCCCATTCCCCCTTCCCCATATTCTCACTCCCATTATCCCATTCCCATTATCCCACTTTCCCCTTTATCCCATTTTTCCCATTCCCATTTCCCCATTCCCATTCCCTCTTCCCCATTATCCCATTCCCATTATCCCATTTCCCCATTATCCCACTTTCCCCTTTATCCCATTTTTCCCATTCCCATTCCCATTCCTGTTATCCTGTTTTCCCCTTTATCCCATTTCCCCATTCCCATTCCCTCTTCCCCATATTCTCACTCCCATTATCCCATTATTCCCATTATCCCATTTTCCCCTTTATCCCATTTTTCCCATTCCCATTCCCATTCCCCCTTTCCCCATATTCTCACTCCCGTTATCACATTTCCCCATTGTCCCGTTTTCCCCTTTATCCCATTTCCCCATCCCCATTCCCGTTTCTCCCGCCCACATTCCCGGAATTCCCGCAGAAGCTGGCCTGGGAGCAGCAGGATCCGGCCGAGCGCCGCCTGAACTTCCTCCCGCAGAAATTCCCGAGCCTCCGCGCCATTCCCGCCTACTCCCGCTTCATCCACGAGCGCTTCGAGCGCTGCCTCGACCTCTACCTGTGCCCCCGCCAGCGCAAAATGCGGGTGGGCATCCCCAAAATCCCGGGGGAAAAACGGGAATGCCGGCCCAGCGTCCCCTCCCCCGCTGGGGATCCCCGGCCCGAGCTGGGAGGGGTTTTGGGAACAGTTTGGATTTGGATTTGGGATCTGATCCCTGGGGATGAGCAGCTGCTTGTGGGGAGGATTCCCTGATCCCAGAGGATTCCCTGACCCCAGAGGATTCCCTGATCCCAGATTTCCCCTGATCCCAGATTCCCCTGATCCCAGATTTCCCGATTCTTGGGGATGAGCAGCTGCTTCTGGTAGGAATTCACTAATCCCAGATTCCCCTTGATTCCCAGCCAGAGATGGGAGTGGTTTTCCAGGGAAGCTCCAAGGATTTTGGGAGTGGTTCGTCTCTGGGACCTGATCCCAGATTTCCTGATTTCTAGGGATGAGTTGCTGCTCCTGGGAGGAATTCCCTGATCCCTGATTCCCCCTGATCCCAGATTCCCCTGATCCTGGATTTCCTGATCCCTAGAGATGAGCCACTGCTCCAAAGAGGAATTCCCTGATCCCAGATTCCCCCTGATTCCTGGCCTGAGCTGGGAGTGGTTTTCCCAGGGATTTTGGGAGCAGTTTGGATTTAACATCGTCTCTGGGATCTGATCCCAGATTTCCTGATTTCTAGGGATGAGCTGCTGCTCCTGGGAAGAATTCCCTGACCCCAGATTTCCCCTGATCCCAGATTCCCCTGATCCCAGATTTCCTGATCCGTGAGGATGAGCAACTGCTTGTGGGGAGGATTCCCTGATCCCGGAGGATTCCCTGATCCCAGATTTCCTGATCCCTAGGGATGAGCAGCTGCTCCTGGGAGGAATTCCCTGATCCCAGAGGGTTCCCTGATCCCAGAGGATTCCCTGATCCCAGATTCCCCCTGATTCCCAGTCAGAACTGGGAGTGGTTTTCCGGGGAAATTTTGGGAGCAGTTTGGATTTGGGGTCGTTTCCATCCCGCAGGTCAACGTGGATCCTGAGGATCTCATTCCCAAACTTCCCCGGCCGCGGGATCTGCAGCCCTTCCCGACCACACAGGCCCTGGTGAGGGATTTTTGGGAATATTCACCTGGAGTTGATGGAATTTCGGGATTTTGGGGAAGCAGGGAAGGGGGATGAGGCCGAGGATTCCGGGGAGAAGCTGGGAAAAGGGGCTGATCCCAGCTGGAATTCCTGGGAAATTTTTCCAGGTTTCCCTGGAAAAATGGAGCTGGGGAGAGTCCCCCTGCTGCAGAATTCCTGAGATTCCTGGGAATGGCTCCAGAGAATTCCTGGGAATGTTGAGGGAGCTGGGGGGGGGGGCTGATCCCAGAGAAAACTGGGATTGGAGGGATCCAGGGTGGGAATTTGGGATCTGCTCCCAAGGAATGGAGACAGGAGCAGAGGGAACAGCCTGGGGTTGGGATTTTTGGGAATATTCCCCTGGAAAGGGCTGGAATTCCCAGCTGGAATCACCATTCCCAGATAGAATTCCCATGCCTGTGGATGTGACTGGGCTGGAATCCCCATTCCCAGCTGGAATCCCCATTCCCAGCTGGAATTCTCATCCCTGTGGATGTGGCCAGGCTGGAATCCCCATTCCCAGCTGGAATCCCCATTCCCAGCTGGAATTCCCTTTCCCAGCTGCAATTCCCATCCCTGTGGATGTGGGATGAGCTGGAATCCTCCTTCCCAGCTGGAATTCCCATCCCTGTGGATGTGGCCAGGCTGAAATCCCCATTCCCAGCTGGAATCCCCATTCCCAGCTGGAATTCCAGGCTGGAATCCCCATTCCCAGCTGGAATTCCAGGCTGGAATCCCCATTCCCAGCTGGAATCCCCACTCCTGTGGATATGGGATGTGGATGTGGCCGTGCTCCCCCCACATCCCAAATTCCCAGTTCCTCCCCTCCCGAGGATCCGGGGGCGGCTCCCATCAGGGGTGGATTTGGGATTCTCCCTGATTCCCGGGTTTCTGGGATTTCCCAGGTTTACCGCGGCCACTCGGGCCTGGTGCGGACCCTGAGCGTGGCCCCCGGCGGGCAGTGGTTGGTGTCAGGTACGGATCCGGCCTGGGGATCGGGAATTCCCGGGATAAATCCCACGGAGCTGCTCCGGGGCCGGCACCGGCATCGGGAATTCCCTCCTGGGAAATCCCAACCTCTGGCTCCAGAGCTCTTCCAGCTGCTCCGGGGTCCCAATCCCAATCCCGTTATCCCATTCCTGTTCCCATTATCCCAATCCCATTACCCAATCCCATTACCCCATTCCCATTAACCCAATCCCATTCCCATTATCCCATTCCTGTTCCCATTATCCCAATCCCATTACCCAATCCCATTATCCCCATTCCCATTAACCCAATCCCATTCCCATTATCCCATTCCTGTTCCCATTATCCCAATCCCATTACCCAATCCCATTATCCCATTCCCATTAACCCAATCCCATTCCCGTTATCCCATTCCTGTTCCCATTATCCCAATCCCATTCCCATTCCCAACCCAATTTTTCCCATTCCCATCCCATTCCAGGGAATCCCATTATCCCATTTCCATTATCCCAATCCCATTCCCATTCTTCCATTCCCATTCCCAACCCAATTTTTCCCATTCCCATCCCATTCCAGGGAATCCCATTATCCCATTTCCATTATCCCAGTCCCATTATCCCAGTCCCATTATCCCTATCCCATTCTCATCTCATCCCCATTATCCCATTCCCAATTCCATTATCCCAATCCCATTGCCATCATCCCAATCCCATTATCCCATTATCCCATTCCCATCATTCCAATTCCTTTATCCCATTATCCCATTCCCGTTGTCCCAATCCCATTCCTGGTAATCCAAATCCCATTCCCATTTTCCCAATCCCATTATCCCAATCCCATTATCCCATTCCCTTTATCCCAATCCCATTGTCCCAATCCCATGATCCCAATCTCATTCCATTCCTATTATCCCATTCCCAATCTCATTCCCAGGAATCCCATTATCCCAATCCCATTATCCCATTCCTCATTATCCCACTGTTATCCCGCTGTTATCCCATCATCCCATTTTTTCCCATTACCCCATTCCCATATTCCATCCCCATTTTTCCTATTCCCATTCCCATCCTCATCCCTATCCCATTATCCCATTCCCCTTATCCTTTTATCCCATTATCCCATTTTTCCCATTCCCATTTTTCCCATTCGCATCCCCATCCCATTATTCCGTTCCCACATCCCATTCCCATTCCTATCCCATTTTTCCCATTCCCATTCCAATCCCATTTTCATTATCCCATTATCTCATTTCCATTATCCCATTATCCCATTCCCATCCTGTTATTCCCATTCCCATATCCCATATAGCATTCCCATTTTCCCATTATCCCACTATCCCATTATCCCATTATCCCATTATCCCATTCCCATATTCCATCCCCATTTTTCCCATTCCCATCCCTATCCCATTATCCTGCTGTTATCCCACATTATCCCATTGGTATCCCATTGTTTTCCCGCTGTTTTCCCATGTTATCCCATTGCTTTCCTGCTGTTATCCCGCTGTTATCCTACATTATCCCATTGTTATCTCGCTGTTATCCCCCATTATCCCGTTGTTATCCCGCTGTTATCCCACGTTATCCCATTGTTATCTCACTGTTATCCCCCATTATCCCATTGTTATCCCGCTGTTATCCCATTGTTATCCCACATTATCCCATTGTTATCCCATTGGTATCCTGCTGTTATCCCACATTATCCCATTGTTATCCCATTGGTATCCCATTGTTTTCCCGCTGTTATCCCGTTGTTATCCCACATTATCCCATTGTTATCCTGCTGTTTTACCACTGTTATCCCGCTGTTTTCTCGCTGTTATCCCACTGTTTTCCCGCTGCTTTCCCGCTGTTATCCCATTGTTTTCCCGCTGTTCTCCCGTTCCCTCCCCAGGCTCCGACGACGGCTCGGTGCGGTTCTGGGAGGTGAGCACCGCGCGCTGTCTCCGCACCGTTCCCGTCGGATCCGTGGTCAAGAGCGTGGCCTGGAACCCCAACCCCAGCATCTGCCTGGTGGCCGTGGCCGTGTGAGTCCCTGCGCGCCGTCCTTCCCTCCCTCCCTCCCTCCCTCCCCTGGCAGCATTCCCGCTTTTCCTGTGCCCTTCCCGGCAGATCCCGGATCCCTGACGGGGTTCATTCCGTGCCTGGAGATCGCAGTGATCCCTGATCCTCATCCTCATCCTCATCCTGATCCCCATCCTGATCCTGACTCTGATCCTCATCCCCATCCCCATCCTGGTCCTAATACCCAGGCCAATCCTGATACCAATCCCAATCCTGATCTCCATCCCAATCCAAATCCTGATCCTGATCCCCATCCCGATCCTGATTCTGATCCCCATCCCCATCCTGGTCCTGATCCTGATCCCAATCTCAATCCTGATCCCTAGTACTGATCCTGATCCCAATTCTGATTCCCATCCTGATCCCCAATCCTTATCACCATCCCGATCCTGATCCCGATCCAAATCCTGATCCCAATCCCAGAGTATTCCCTGATCCCAGATTCCCCCAATCCCAGATTTCCCAATCCCCAGGGATGAGCAGCTACTCCTGGGGGGAATTCCCATTCCCAGAGGATTCCCTGATTCCAGAGGATTCCCTGATCCCAAATTTTCCCTGATCCCAGATTTCTCAATCCCCAGGGACGAGCAGATGGCTCCTGGGGGGAATTCCCTGATCCCAGAGTATTCCCTGATCCCAGATTTCCCGATCCCCAGGGACGAGCAGGTGCTCCTGGGGGGAATTCCCTGATCCCAGAGTATTCACTGATCCCTGATCCCGGATTTCCCGATCCCCAGGGACGAGCAGGTGCTCCTGGGGGGAATTCCCTGATCCCAGAGTATTCCCTGATCCCTGATCCCGGATTTCCCGATCCCCAGGGACGAGCAGGTGCTCCTGGGGGGAATTCCCTGATCCCAGAGTATTCACTGATCCCTGATCCCGGATTTCCCGATCCCCAGGGACAAGCAGGTGCTCCTGGGGGGAATTCCCTGATCCCAGAGTATTCCCTGATGCCTGATCCCGGATTTCCCGATCCCCAGGGACGAGCAGGTGCTCCTGGTGAACCCGGGCCTCGGGGACCGGCTGCTGGTGGCAGCCACGGATCAGCTGCTGGATTCCTGGGAAGCTCCGGAGGAGGAGCGGGTCCAGCCGGTGCGGTGGATCCCGGCCGGCCCCGAGGAGCGCGGCAAGGGGATCCGGCTGCGGGTGGAGCACGACAAGGTGGGACCAGAATTCCCAGAATTTGGGTGGGATCGGAATTCCCGGGATTTGGGTGGGATTGGAATTCCCGGGATTTGACTGGAATTGGCGTTCCTGGGATTTGGGTGGGATTGGAATTCCCGGGGTTTGACTGGAATTGGCGTTCCTGGGATTTGGGTGGGATTGGAATTTCTGGGATCTGGGTGAGATCAGCATTCCCAGGATTTGGGTGAGGTCAGAATTCCCAGGATTTGGGTGGGATGGGCATTCCCGGGATTTGGGTGGGATTAGAATTCCTGGGATTTGGGTGGGATTGGAATTCCTGGGATTTCGATGAGATTACCACCCCGAGGAACTCTGAGATCCCACTTCAATCCCATTCTCAATCCCGTTCCTAATCTCATTCCCAATCCCATTTCCACCCCCAGGAGCTCTGAGATGATCCAGAGGGTCAGGATCTCGAGATCTCACCTGGATCCCAATCCCATTCTCAATCCCATTCCCATTCCCAATCCCATCCCAGGGAGCTCTGGGATGATCCAAAGGGTCAGGATCTCGAGATCTCACCTGGATCTCATTCCCAATCCCATCCCTGTTCCCATTCCCACCCTGTGGGGCTCTGGGATGATCCAGAGTCTTGGGATCCCAGGATCAGACCCAGATCCCATTCCTTATCCCATTCCCACTCCGAGGAGCTCTAGGATGATCCAGAAGGTCGGGATCTCACCTGGATCCCATTCACATTCCCATTCCCAATCCCATGCCAAGGAGCTCTGGGATGATCCAGAGTGTCAGATCACAGGATCTCACCCAGATCCCAGTCCCAATCCCGTTCCCATTCCCACCTTGAGGAGCTCTGGCATGATCCAGTGGTCACTCACCCAGTTCCCATTTCCAATCCCATTCCCATCCCAGCCAGTGACAGAGGTGCTGCGGCACAGCAAGGGCGATTACTGGGCCTCGATGGTGATCCAGAGGGTCAGGATCTCAGGGTCTCACCTGGATCACATTCTTGATCCCATTCCCAATCCCATCCCAAGTAGCTCTGGGATGGTCTGGATCTCAGGATCTAACCCCAATCCCATTCCTGATCCCATTCCCATTCCCATCCCAAGGAGCTCTGGGCTGATCTAGGGGATTGGGATCTCAGGATCTCACTCCGATCGTGTTCCCAATCCCATTCCTGATCCCATTCCCGATCCCATTCCTGATCCCAATCCCATTCCCGTTCCCATCCCAGCTGGTGACGCAGGTGCCGTGGCACGGCAGGGGCGATTACTGGGCCTCGGTGGTGATCCAGAGGGTTGGGATCTCACCTGGATCCCATTCCTGATCCCAATCCCCTTCCCGTTCCGCTCCCAGCCGGTGATGCAGGTGCCATGGCACAGCAAGGGCGATTCCTGGGCCTCAGTGGTTATCCAGAGGGTCGGGATCTCGGGATCTCAGGATCTCACCTGGATCCCATTCCCGATCCCATTCCTGATCCCAATCCCATTCCCGTTCCGCTCCCAGCCGGTGATGCAGGTGACGTGGCACGGCAAGGGCGATTACTGGGCCTCGGTGGTGCGGAACCCCGGCAGCCGCCAGGTGCTGATCCACCAGAGCAGCCGGCGCTGGAGCCAGGATCCCTTCCGGAAGAGCCCGGGCATGATCCAGTGCGTGCAGTTCCATCCCCTCCGGCCCTACTTCCTGGTGGCCTCGCAGCGCTCGGTGCGCATCTACAACCTGCTGCGCCAGGAGCTCACCAAGAAACTGCAGAGCAACTGCCAGTGGATCTCCAGCATGGCCGTGCACCCCGGAGGTGCGGGGGGATCGCTGGGATTCCCACGGGATTCCCGGGATCTGCCCCATCCCGCTGATCCCGGTGTTTTTCCCCCTAGGGGATAACGTGATCTGCGGGAGCTACGACAGCAAACTGGCCTGGTTTGACCTGGACCTGTCCACGCGGCCCTACCGGCTGCTCCGGTGAGTCCTGGGGTTCCTGGGATCTGGTGGGATCTGATGGGGTTTTCCTGGGAGAATTCCTCTGAATTCCTGGCTCGTCGTGGGAGCTGCAAATTGCAGTGTGCCCCAGGTTTTTGTGGGGGTGGAAGCCCCATGTTCCCTCGTTATCCCGGGTCGTTATCCCAGATTATCCGAGATTGCTATCCTAGTTTTTTCCAGGTTTTTATCCCTGTTTTTCCCAGGTTGTTATCCCTAATTTTCCTGGGTTGTTATGCTACATTTTTCCTTGTTATCCCCAAATTATCCCAGGCTGTTTTTCCAAATTATCCCAGGTTGTTATCCCAGTTTTTCCTGGGCTGTTAATCCACATTATCCCCCCTTATCCGGGATCATTATCCCGATTTTTCCCCTATTATCCCGGGTGGTTATCCTGTTTTTTTCCAAGTTGTTATCCCGGTTTTTCCAGGGTCATTATTCCCAGGTGGTTATCACAGTTTTTCCTGCTGATTCCCGGCTTTTCCTGGGTCATTATCCCCATTTTCCCAGGCTGTTCTTTCCCATTATCCTGGGATCATTATCCCCGTTATCCTGGGCAGTTATCCCAGTTTTTCCTGGGCAATTATCCCAGTTTTTCTCATGTCATTATCCCGGTTTTTCCCAGGCAGTTATCCCAGTTTTTCCCATATCGTTATCCCAGTTTTTCCCATGTTCTCCCCCATTATCCCATGTCATTGTCCAGGTTTTTCCCATGTAATTATCCCATTTTTTTCCTGGTGGTTATCCCGGTTTTTCCCATGTCATTATCCCATTATCCTGTGCCATTATCCCGGTTTCCTGGTGTTGCTATCCCGGTTATTCCATTATCCTGGTTTCCCATGTCCTATCCTGGTTTTTCCTGTTGCCAATTCCCGGTTATTCCCAGTTATTCCTGGTTATCCCGGTTTTTCCCATTGCCAATTCCCTGGTAGTTATCCCATTATCCTGCGTTGTTATCCCGGTTTTCCTGGGCTTTTATCCCAGTTTTTCTTCTGTCACTACTGGTTATTCCATTATCCTGGTGTTCCCGTTGCCAATCCCCGGTTATCCCGGTTATCCCCTGTTGCTATCCTGGTTTTCCTGTTGCCGATTCCCGGTTATCCCAGTTATTTCATTATCCCATTTCTCCCATTGCCAATTCCCGGTTATCCTGGTGTTCCCATTGCAGATTCCCGGTTTATCCCATATCCTATCCTGGTTTTTCTGTTGCCAATTCCCAGATTTTCCCGTTGCCGATTACCGGTTATCCCGGTTTTTCCATTATCCTGGTGTTCCTGTCATCAATTCCCGATTATTCCATTATCCTGTTTTTCCCATTGCCGATTCTCAGTTATCCCAGTTATCCCATTATCCCAGTTTTCCCGTTGCTGATTCCCAGTATCATTATCCCGGTTTTTCCCATGTCCCATCCTGGTTATTCCTGATTATTCCTGGTTATCCTGGTTTTCCCCATGGCTGATTCCCAGTTATCCTGGTTTATCCCATGTCCTATTCTGGTTTTCCCTGTTGCTGATTCCTGGTTATTCCTGGTTATCCTAGTGTTATTCCCGGTGTTATTCCTGGTTTTTCCCAGTGTCATTTTCCTGGTTTATCCTAGTGTTATTCCCAGTGTTATTCCCAGTTTATCCTGGTTATTCTCGATTATTCCCGGTTATTCCCAGTTTATGCTGGTGTTATTCCCGATGTTATTCTGAGTTATTCCCGGTTTATCCCAGTTTATCCCAGTGTTATTCCCGCCAACACTGCCGTGCCCTGCGCTCGGTGGCGTTCCACCACCAGTACCCATCACCAATTCCTGGTTTATCCCAGTTTTTCCCGTTGCTGATTCCTGGTTTATCCCAGCATCATTCCCAGTGTTATTCCTGGTTTATCCCGGTGTTACTCCTGGTTATTCCTGGTTGTGTTTCCCAGACATCACTGCCGTGCCCTGCGCTCGGTGGCGTTCCACCGCCAGTGCCCATCACCAATTCCCAGTTATTCCTGGTTTTATCCCAGTGTTATTCCCAGTATTATTCCTGGTTTATCCCAGTTATTCCTGATGTTATTCCCCGTCTTTTTCCAGTGTCATTTTCCCAGTTTATCCCAGTGTTATTCCCAGTTTATCCGGGTTATCCCAGTTTATCCCAGTGTTATTCCCGAGTGTTATTCCTGATTACTCCTGGTGTTATTCCCACTGTTATTCCCGGTTTATCCCGGTTATTCCCAGTGTTATTCCCAGTTATTCCTGGTTATGTTATTCCCGCAGGCACCACCACCACGCCCTGCGCTCAGTGGCGTTCCACCGCCGGTTCCCATCACCAATTCCCAGTTATTCCCAGTTTATCCCAGTATTACCCCTGGTTATTCCCAGTATTGTTCCTGGTTTATCCTGGTGTTATTCCCTCAGGCAGCACCGCCGTGCCCATCACCAATTCCCCTCTATTCCCAGTTTATCCTGGTGTTATACCTGATTATTCCCAGTTTATCCCAGTGTTATTCCCGGTTATTCCTGGTTTATCCCAGTGTTATTCCCAGTTATTCCTGGTTGTGTTTCCCAGGCATCACCACCGTGCCCTGCGCTCTATGGCGTTCTGTCGCTGGTGCCCATCACCCATTCCCCGTTATTCCCAGTTTTATCCCAGTGTTATTCCCAGTGTTATTCCTGATTTATCCTGGTGTTATTTCCACAAACTCGCCGCCGTGCCCTGCGCTCGGTGGCGTTCCACCACCGGTGCCCATCACCAATTCCTCGCTATTCCCGGTTTATCCCGGTGTTATTCCTGGTTTATCCCAGTGTCATTCCCAGTGTTATTCCTGGTTTATCCCAGTGTTATTCCTGGTTTATCCCAGTTATTCCTGGTGTTATTCCCGATTATTCCCAGTGTTATTCCCGGTGTTATTCCTGGTGTTATTCCCGCAGTCACCACCGCCGTGCCCTGTGCTTGGTGGCGTTCCACCGCCGGTGCCCATCACCAATTCCCGGTTATTCCCGGTTTATCCCGGTGTTATTCCCGGTTTATCCTGGTGTTATTCCCAGTGTTATTCCCAGTGTTATTCCCGCAGGCACCACCGCCGTGCCCTGCGCTCGGTGGCGTTCCACCGCCGGTGCCCATCACCAATTCCCGGTTATTCCTGGTTTATCCCGGTGTTATTCCTGGTTTATCCCAGTGTCATTCCCAGTGTTATTCCTGGTTTATCCCTGTGTTATTCCTGGTTTATCCCAGTTATTCCTGGTGTTATTCCTGATTATTCCCAGTGTTATTCCCGTGTTATTCCTGGTGTTATTCTCGCGAGTCACCGCCGTGTTCCCTGCGCCGTGGCGTTCCACCGCCGGGTGCCCATCACCAATTCCCGGTTATTCCCGGTTTATCCCGGTGTTATTCCTGGTTTATCCTGGTGTTATTCCCAGTGTTATTCCCGGTGTTATTCCCGCAGGCACCACCGCCGTGCCCTGCGCTCGGTGGCGTTCCACCGCCGGTGCCCATCACCAATTCCCGGTTATTCCCGGTTTATCCCGGTGTTATTCCCGGTTTATCCCGGTTATTCCCAGTGTTATTCCCGGTGTTATTCCCGCAGGCACCACCGCCGTGCCCTGCGCTCGGTGGCGTTCCACCGCCGGTACCCGCTGTTCGCATCCGGCTCCGACGACGGCACCGTCATCGTCTGCCACGGCATGGTCTACAGGTACCCAGAGCTGCTTCCATGGGATTGGCTTTATGGGATCTGCTATTATGGGATTGGCTTTTATGGGATCAGCTTTTATGGGATTGAGTTGTGGGATTGTTTTGTGTGATGGGATTTAGTTATTTATTTATTTATGGGATTTATTGATGGGATTCGTTTATGAGATTTGTTTGTGTGGGATTTATTTATGGGATTTGGTTGGGATTTGTTCATATGAGATTGGTTTGTGGGATTTGCTTATGGGATATACTGATGGGATTGATTTATGGGATTTGCAGTATTCATTTATGGGATTTATTAAAGGGATTTTTGGGATTTATTGATGGGATTTATTTGTGGGATTTATTTGTGGGATTGATGGGATTTCTTTATGGGATTTCTTTATGTGGGATTTGTTTACATGGGATTTATTTGTAGTATTTATTTATGGGATTTATTGATGGTATTTATTTATGGGATTTGTTTATGGGATATATTGATGTGACTTATTGGTGGCATTTGTAGGATTCATTTATGGGATTTATGGGATTTATTTATGGGATTTATGGCATTTAGTGGTGGGATTTACGGGATTTGTTCATGAAATTCCCATGAATTTCCCATTCCCTGTCAAATTCCCATTCCTGCTTTCAGAATTCCCATTTCCTGTCAGTATTCCCATTCTCTGTCAAATTTCCATTCCCACTGTCAGAATTCCCATTCCCACTGTGAGAATTCCCATTCCCACTGTCAGAATTCCTGTTCCCAGTCAGAATTCCCATTCCTGCTGTCAGAAGTCCCGTTCCCAGTCAAAATTCTGGTTCCTGTTCCTGCTATCAGAATTCCCATTCCCACTGTCGGATTTCCCATTCCCACTGTCGGATTTCCCATTCCCACTGCCGGATTTCCCGTTCCCGCTGTCGGAATTCCCGTTCCCAGTGGGAATTCCCTCCTTTCCGCAGTGACCTGCTGCAGAACCCGCTGCTGGTGCCGCTGAAGGTGCTCAAGGGCCACGCGCCCACGCTCGACCTGGGCGTGCTCGACGTCGCCTTCCACCCGCAGCAGCCCTGGCTCTTCTCCTCCGGCGCCGACGGCACCGTGCGCCTCTACACCTGACCGTGCCGCCGGGATCCCGCCGGATCCAAAGGGATCCAACAGGATCCAACCAGGGATCCAACACCGTCAGAACTCACAGCGCTCAGTAAAGGATTGCTTTGGATACCGTTCCAGGCTCTTTGTTCCCAGATTCCCCAATATTCCCATTCCCTACACCTGATGCTCCTGCCGGGAATGCGCCGGGATCCAGCCGGGTCCAGCCGGATCCAAAGGGATCCAAGCAGATCCAACACCATTGGAATTCACAGTGCTCAATAAAGGATTGTTTTGGATATGGTACCGGGCTCTTGGTGTCCTGTATTCCCCAATATTCCCATTCCCTACACCTGACCCTCCTGCTGGGAATGCGCCAGGATCCAACCAGATCCAACTGGATCCAATCGGATCCAACAGAATCCAATGGGATCCGCTGCCATCGGAACTCACAGCTCTCAATAAAGGATTTTTTTGGATACAATTCCAGGTTCTTGGTGTCCTGAATTCCCCAATATTCTCATTCCTTACCCCTGATATTCTCACCAGGAATCCAAATGGATCCAGGCAGATCCAACAAAATCCAAAGGGATTCAACGGGAACCAAAGGGATCTGCTGCCGTCAGAATTCATAGTGTTCAATAAAGGAATTTTTTGGATACGGTACCGAGCTCTTGGTGTCCTGAATTCCCCAACATTCCCTACACATGACATTCCCACCGTGATCCAAAGGGATAAACTGGGATCTATCGCTGTTGGAACTCACAGTGCTCAATAAGGGATTTTTGGATATACATTCCCAGGCTCTTTGTGTCCTGAATTCTCCGATATTCCCATTCCTTACACCTGACATTCCCATGGGAATCCAAAGGGATCCAACCAGATCTGAAGGGATCCAACCAGATCCAACACCATCAGAACTCACAGCGCTCACTAAAGGATTTTTTTGGATACAGTACCAGGCTCTTGGTGTCCTGAATTCCCCAATATTCCCATTCCATACACATGATATTATTCCCATGGGAATCCAACGGGATCCAACCAGATCCAAAGAGATTCAATGGCATCCAAAGGGATCCGCCGCCGTCAGACCTCACAGGGCCCAATAAAGGTTTTTTTTAAATACAATTCCAGGTTCTTGGTGTCCTGAATTCCCCAATATTCCCATTCCCACATCCCTCAAAATCCCCAATCCCATTCCCACATTCTGGAATATCCCAATCCCATCCCCACATTCTCTACACATAGAATTTCCAGGATCCACTGGAATCATGAAAGGCTTTTTTTGGATGGACCTGGGATGGGATGTGGAATGGTATTTGAGACGGGATCTGGAGTGGGATCTGGGATAGGACCTGGAATGGGATCTGGGCCAGGACCTGGAATGGGACCTGGGATGGAAGCTGGAACAGGATCTGGGATGGGATCTGAGATAGGACCTGGAATGGAATAATGGGAACTGGAATGGGATCTGGGAGGGGACCTGGAATGGGATCTGGGCTGGGATCTGGATTAAGATTTGGAATGGGATCTGTGTCAGGACCTGGACCAGGATCCCAAGGGAAAACCTGGAGGTGGAACAGAAACAGGGCAGGACCAGCTGGACAATTCCCAGGTTTTCCAGCCGGGAAGAATCCCTGGATCATCCCCATGGAGATACAGGTGGGGCCACCCCATCCCATCCCCAAATCCCGAGGCATCCCCGAATTCCAGGAGCCAAAAGCTTTATTAAAAACAGGTCTCTGTACAGGGAAGGAATTTTGGGAACGGATCCTGGATCCTTTGGGAAACAGCCGGAGGGGCAGGATCAACTCTGTCCAGATCCCATCCCAAATTCTGACCCTTTTCCCACTTTTTTTGCCCCTGTGTCCAGGAAGAAGGTGGAGGAAGACTTTTCCCATGGATTGGGATCACCCGGGGTATTGCTGAGCAGATCCAGGAATTCCCAGGAATTCTGGGAATTCTGGGATTCAGAGGAGGCGTCCCAGGGTCTCAGAGCTGGCAATTCCCAGAAATTCGGGAATTCTGGGATTCAGAGGAGGCGGACGAGGCGTCCCAGGGTCTCGGCCACCTTGATCCGCACGGCTGGAACGGGATCCTTGAGGAGCAGCTTCAGGGCTGGAATGGCAGAGCAGGGATTAGGATCAGGATTGGGATTAGGATCAGGATCAGTTATTAGGATCAGGATCGGGATCAGGAACAGGGATTAGGGTCAGAATAGGGATCAGGGTCAGGATTGGGATCAGGATCAAGGGAAGAGTGGGATTTGGATTAGGATCAGGATCAGTTTGGGTTTTGGATCAGGATGGGGATCAGGGGAAGAGTGGGATTGTGATCAGAATCGGATCAGGATCAGGATTGGGAGCAGAACCGAGACTGGGATCAGAATTGGGACTGGGATCAAGGATTAGGATCAGGATCGAGATCAGGATCAGGATCGGGATTGGGATCAGATTTAAGACTGGGATCAGGATCGGGATCGGGATCAGAATCAAGATTGGCATCAGGGTCAGGATTGGGATCAAGATCAGGATCAGGGGAAGAGTGGGATTGGGATCAGGATCGGGATCAGGATCAGAATTGGGATTAGATTTGGGATTTGGATCAGGATCGAGATCTGGATCAGAGGAAGAGTGGGATTGCGATCAGAATTGGTTCAGGATCAGGATCAGGAGCAGAACCAAGACTGGGATCAGAACTGGGATCAGGATCAAGGATTAGGATCAGGATCGGGATTGGGATCAGATTTAAGATCAGGATCAGGATTTGGTTTAGGATCAGGATCAGAATCAGAATCAAGATTGGGATCAGGATCACGATTGGGATCGGGATTAGGGGAGGAGTGGGAATGTGATCAGAATCAGGGTCAGGATCAAGATCAGGATTGGGATCAGAACCGAGATTGGGATCAGAGTCAGGATCGGGGTCAGGGTTGGGATCAGGATCAGAATTGGGATCAGAATTGAGATTAGGATCAGGATTGGGATCAGGATCAGGGAAGGAGTGGAATTGCGACCAGAATCGGGATAAGAATCAGAATCAGAATTGAGATTGGGATGAGAATGTGGAATCGGAATTCGGATCAGGGGAAGAGTAAGATTGATGGTTAGAATCAGGATTAGGATCAGGATCAGGTTCAGGGTCAGAATTGGGTTTGGGATCAGGATAAGGATCAGGACCAGGATCAGGGATCAGGATTTTTGGGATCATCCTGAGTCTTTCCTGTGAATTTAAATTATTTTGGGATCATCCTAAACACCTGCTTTTAATTTTTTATAATTATAATATTTTCAATATTATATTAAATTATATATTTATATATTACAATATTTTATATTATATATATATTTTAATATATTTTTTTATACTTCTTGAGCTCATTCTGTGCCTTTTAATCTTTTGGGATCACCCCAAGTCTTTACTTCCAATTTTATTTTTTTGGGATCATCCCAAATTTCTCCCCCTCCCGGAACCTCTCCCTGTCAATCACCAAATCCTGTCTAACAATGAGAACAAAATCCTCATTTTTTTGGGAGAAAACAATCCACAAAAATTCCTGCAGATCCTGGAAATCTGGGATTTTTGGGATGGGGGATTGGAATATCCTGGGGGCCCCTTTAATCCAGGGAATTTAGGGCTGGAATGGGAATAAATCCCATTTCAAAAAAAATCAGGATTTTCCCTCTCCCAACCCCCAAGTCCCAAATCCTGGAGCTGGAATCGCATCCAGGATTTTTTCCAAGTTTTTCCCTTGTTTATCCCAAATCCCTCAGGATTTTCCCTCATTCCCAGGGAAATCAGAGCCCCCCGTGGATCCCAAAAATTCCTGGAATTCCAATCAAATCCCAGCCCTCCCCTTTTTTTCTCCTCAGAGCCAAAGGAAAAGCGACTTTTTCCCTTTTTTAGAGTTTTTGGTGGTTTTTTTTGGAAAGCTCGGGAATTTTCCGGGCTCGGCTCCACGGGATGAGGTCAGAGAGGGAAAAAATCCCCGAAATCCAGGAGTGAGCTCATCCCATCCCCTGCAGGGATCCAGGAGGGCCCTGCCCGGGAGGCTCGGGTCCCTCCGGAGGCCAAAATCCCAACATCCCAAAAAAACGGGATTTCTTCCTAAAAGTGGGATTTTTTTTCCCTTTAAAATTGGATTTTTTTCCTTTAAAATGGGATTTGTTTTCCTTTAAAATTGGATTTTTTTCCTTTAAAATGGGATTTTTCCCCCTAAAAATGGGATTTTTTTTCCTTTAAAATAGAAAATTTTCCCCCTAAAAATGGGATTATTTTCCTCTAAAAATGGGATTTTTTTCCCCCCTCTAAAAATTGGAGTTTTTCTTTTAAAAATGGGAGATTTTATGCCTAAAAATGGGAGGTTTTTCCCCTAAAAATGAGGGGTTTGACTCAAAAAATGGGAATTCCTTTCCCTAAAAATTGGGTTTTTTCCTTTAAGATCGAGGGATTTTTTCCCTAAAAATGAGAATTTTTTTCCCTAAAAATGGGATGTTTGCCCCTAAAAATGAGGGATTTGGCCCTAATATGTGGGAAATTTTTTCCCTAAAAATGTGATTTTTTTTTCCCTAAAAATGAAGAATTTGGCCCTAAAAATGGAGGGTTTTTTTCCCTAAAAATGGGGGGTTTCCCCAAAAAATTTTTTTTTCACCTAAAAATTGGATTTTTTTCACCTGAAAATGAGATTATTTTTTCCACTAAAATGGGATTTTTTTTTCTTTAAAATGAAGGATTTGGCCCTAAAAATGGATGGGTTTTTTTCCCTAAAAATGGAAGTTTCGCCCTTAAAATTGGGATTTTTGTTTTCCTTTAAAATGGGATATTTTTTCCTTTAAAATTGAATTTTTCCCCTAAAAATGAAGAATTTGGCCCTAAAGATTTTTTTCCCTTTAAAATGGTATTTTTTTTCCTTAAAAATGGGAAGTTTTTTCCCCCTAAAAATGGGAATTTTTTTCCCCTAAAAATCAGGTTTTTTCCTTTAAAAATGGAGGGTTTTTTCCACTAAAAATGTGGATTTTTTTTTCCCTAAAAAGATGGGGGTTTTCCCCTGAAAATACGGAATGTGGCCCTAAAAATGGGATTTTTTTTTCCTAGAAATGGCCTTTTTCCCTAAAATGCTTTTTACCCTAAAAATGGGAATCTTTTTGCCCTAAAAATAGGAAATTTGCCCCTTAAAAATGGGGGGAGATTCCCTAAAAATGGAAATTTTCCCCAAATTTTTCCACAATAAAAATGAGGAATTTGGCCCTAAAAATGTGGGATCTTTTTTTTCCCCTAAAAATGGGGGTTTTATCTCTAAAAATGCAAATTTTTTCCCCCGAAAAATGGATTTTTTTTTCCCCTAAAAATGAGGGGTTTGATCCTAAAAATGGGAATTTTTTTCCCTAAATCTTGGGCATTTTTTCCCCTAAAAATGGGATTATTTTTCTCCAAAAATGAGGAATTTAGCCTAGAAATGTGGGATTTCCCCCAAAAGTGAAAGTTTAGACCCTAAAAATGGGATTATTTTTCCATTAAAATGTTATTTTTTTCCCTAAAAGTGGGATTTTTTCCCCCTAAAAAAGAGAAATTGGGCCTTAAAAATAAGATTTTTTTCCCCCAAAAATGAAGAATTTAGCCTAGAAATGTGAGATTTTCCTCAAAAATGGAAGTTGAGATACAAAAAATATTTTCCCCTAAAAATGGGATTCTTTCGCCTAAAATGGGCATGTTTCCCTAAAAATTGGATTTTTTTTCCTTTAAAACAGATTTTTTTCCCCCCAAAATGAGGAATTTGGCCCCAAAAATGGGATTTTTTTCCTTTAAAATGGAATATTTTTTCCCTAAAAATGGGATTTTTTTCCCCCTAAAAATGGGAATTTTTTATCCCTAAAAAGAGAGGGTTTTCCCCTAAAAATACAGAATGTGGCCCTAAAAACAGGAATTTTTTTTTCCCTAAAAGTGGGGGATTTGGCCCTAAAAATGTGGGATTTTTTTCCCTAAAAATGAGATTTTTTTTTTCATAAAAATGTGGATTTTTTTTCTCCCTAAAAATGACGGATTTGGCCCTATAAATATGGCAATTCTTTTTACCCTTAAAAATGCGGATTTTAACAAAATGGTGTTTTTCTTTTAAAATGGCATTTTTCCATAAAAATGGGATTTTTTTTCCCCCTAAATATGGGATTATTTTCCCCTAAAAATGAGGGATTTGGCTCTAAAAAATGTGGAATTCCATCTAAAAATGAATGCTCAGATCCTAAAAAAGCAGAATTTTCCCCTAAAAGTTGGGGTTGAATGCTAAAAATGACGATTTTGCCTCAAAATTGCGGGATTTCTCCTCAAAAAATGACATTTTAGATCCGAAAAATGTTTGGTTTTTTTCCCTAAAAATGAGAGATTTGCCCTAAAAATGTGGAATTTTCCCCAAAATTTAAGTGTAGATCCTACAAAACACAGATTTTTTTTTCCCCCTAAAAATCAGGAATTTTGGGAATTTCGGGAATTTTGGGAAATTTTGGGGATTTTCACTCACCAGAGATGAGCTCATCCAGGTCCACCTGCTGTCCCTGCTCCTCGTCCATGTGCAGCACCAGGAATCCTGCAGGGAATTCCGGGATGGGGAATTGGGATGGGAATATTCCCGAAAAATTCCCAAATGATCCCAAAAAAACCCCATCCAAAGATGCCAAAAATGAGCAGAACCAGCTCAAAATGTCCCAGGGTTGATGTCACCTCCTGGTGACAAAAGCCACCACTGTGTCCCCAAGAGGTGACAGGACCCAAATCCAACTGGGGACAAGTTTGGGGTCACCAGAGACCCCAAAACCCTCAGAATTACCCCAAAATTGTCCAAAATCAGACAAAAAACAACCCCCAAAATCCCCTTGGGGACCTTCAGGAGTGATGTCACTCTTTGGTGACAAAAGCCACCACTGTGACCACAATAGGTGACAGGATCAGGGGCCAGCTGGGGACAGGTTTGGGGTCACCAGAGACCCCAAAATCCCCCCAAAACCACCCCAAGACCACCCGAAAATGCTCTAAAACCACCCTAAAATCACTCCAAACTCCCCCTTGAGACCTCCACGGTCAGTGCCACCCCCGGTGACAAAGGCCACCAAGGTGTCTCTGTCCCTGTCTCATCCCCTCTGTCCCTGTCCTCTCCCCTGTGTCTCTGTTCCCATCCCTGTCCCCTGTCCTTGTCCCCTGTCCCCTGTCCCTGTCTCTCATCGATGAACATGGCCGCCACTTCTGTCCCCTCCCCAGTGTCCCCCTCCCTGTCCCTGTCCCTGTCCCTGTCCCCAGTGTCCCCTGCCCTCATCCCTGTCCTTGTCCCTGTTTCTGTCCCTCACCGATGAACATGGCCGCTGCTGCTGTCCCTGTCCCTGTCCCCAATGTCCTTGTCCCCATCCCTGTCCCTGTCCCTGTCCCCCGTGTCCCTGTCCCTGTCCCTGTCCCTGTCCCCGCCCCTGTCCCTGTCCCTGTCCCTCACCAATGAACATGGTCAGCCATGCTGTCCCCCCTCCCTGTCCCTGTCCCCATCCCTGTCCCTGCCCTGTCCCCCAATGTCCCCAATGTCCCTGTCCCTGTCCCTGTCCCCAGTGTCCCTGTCCCTGTCCCTCACCGATGAACATGGCCGCCGCTGCTGTCCCCCTCCCTGTCCCTGTCCCCATCCCTGTCCCCTGTCCCTGTCCCCAATGTCCCCAATGTCCCTGTCCCTGTCCCTGTCCCTGTCCCTGTCCCTCAGTGTCCCTGTCCCTGTCCCTGTCCCCAGTGTCCCTGTCCCTGTCCCCAGTGTCCCTGTCCCTGTCCCTGTCCCTCACCGATGAACATGGCCGCCGCCGCCCGCAGCTCCCGCCAGGGGCTCTTGAAGTAGAAGAGGTTGGTGGAGAGGAGGCGGCTCAGCAGCGCGGGGTGGCTGCGCATCTGCGGGGACACGGGGACAGTGAGGGGACAGCGGGCACAGAGGGGATACTGGGGACGTTGGGGGGACATTGGGGACATTGGGGGCATTGGGGACAGCGGGGACATTGGGGGATTGAGGGGATTTGGGGACATTGGGGACAGCAGGGACAGCAGGGACTTTGGGGACATTGGGTATGTTGGGAGGGTTTGGGGACATTGAGGAGACTGGGGACATTGGGGACACTGGAAACGTTGAGGGGACAGTGGAAACATTGGGGATGTTGGGGGGATTTGGGGACACTGAGGAGATGGAGGATGTTTGGGACATTGAGGGGACGCTCAGGGACACTGAGAAGACATTGGGAGATTTGGGGACATGCAGGGACATCAGGACATCTGGGACACTGAGGGGGATTGGGGACATTGGAGCAGTTGGGGACATCATTGGGGACAGTGAGGACATTTGGGAACAGCAGCAACATCCCCATATCCCAATCCCAATCCCAATCCCAATGCCCCAATCCAAATCCCAATCCAATATCCCAATGTCCCAATATCCCAAATTCCCAATGTCCCAATATCCCAATATCTCAATATCCCAGTATCCCAAAATCCCAAAATCCCAGTCCCAAAATCCCAATATTCCAATGTCCCGATATCCCAATATTCCAATGTCCCAGTATCCCAATATCCCAAATTCCCAATGTCCCAATATCCCAATGTCCCAATGTCCCAACATCCCATTATTCCAATATCCCAATATCCCATATCCCAATATCCCAATGTCCCAATATCCCAATATCACAATGTCCCAAATTCCCAATGTCCCAATATCCCAATGTCCCAATATTCCAATATCCCGATATCCCAGTATCCCAATATCCCGATATCCCGATATCCCAATATCCCAGTATCCCAATATCCCAATGTCCCAATATCCCAATGTCCCAATGTCCCAAGATCCCATTATTCCAATATCCCAATATCCCAGTGTTCTGATATCCCAATGTCCCAATATTCCAATATCCCAATATCCCGATATCCCGGTATCCCGGTTCCCACCAGGGATTTGCAGATGTGGTTGATGAACTCCCCATAGTGCAGCCCCCGCTCCTCCCAATGCCCCAATGTCCCAATATCCCAATATCCCAAATCCCAATATCCCAATATCCCATATACCAATATCCCAATGTCCCAATGTCCCAACATCCCATTATTCCAATATCCCAATATCCCATATCCCAATATCCCAATGTCCCAATATTCCAATATCACAATGTCCCAATACCCCAATGTCCCAATATTCCAATATCCCGATATCCCAGTATCCCAATATCCCGATATCCCAATATCCCAGTATCCCAATATCCCAATGTCCCAATATCCCATATCCCAATATCCCACTATCCCGCTATCCCGATATCCCACTGTCCCCATGTCCCGATATCCCTACTGTCCCTGTGTCCCGGCTCCCACCAGGGATTTGCAGACGTGGTTGATGAACTCCCCGTAGTGCAGCCCCCGCTCCTCCCGCAGGTGGTTCCCGAACATTTCCCGCAGCTCCTCGCAGCCCAGGCTGGGCCCGCACACCCGCAGCGCGAACTTGCACGCCTGGGAAAACCGGGAACGCCGGGAATTCCACGGAATTCCGCACCGGGGAATCCCCCAATTCCCTGGGAATTCCACTAAGGGAATCCCCCAGAATTCCGCACAGGGAATCCTCTGAATCCCCAGGAATTCGGCACAGGGCAATTCCCCGAATTCCTGGGAATTCCACGCAGGGGAATCGCCCAAATCCCTGGGAATTCCACACTGGGAATCCCCTGAAACCCCCGGAATTCCACACTGGGGAATCCCCCGAATCCCTGAGAATTCCACATGGGGGAATCCCTCAAATTCCCTGGGAATTCTGCACAGGGGAATCTCCAGGAATTTCGCACTGGAGAATTCCCGAATTCCTGGGAATTACGCACAGATGAATTTCCCAAATCCCCATGAATTCCGCAGGGGGGAGTCCCCCAATTCCCCCGGAATTCTGCAAGGGAGACTCACCCAAATCCCTGGGAATTCTGCATGGGGGAATCCTCTGAATTCCCTGGGAATTCCACACAGGGCAATCCCCCAAATCTTCGGGAATTCTGCATTAGGGAATCCCACAAATCCCTGGGAATTCCACATGGGGGACCCCAGGAATTCCACATGTGGGAATCCCCCGAATTCCTGGGAATTTTGCACAGGGGAATCCGCAGAATCCCCAAGAATTCCACACCAGGGAATCTCCCAAATCCCTGGGAATTCCAGACAGGGGAAGCCTCCAAATTCCCCAGGAGTTCTGGACAGGGGAATCCCCCGAATTCCCTGGAATTCTGCATTGAGGAATCCCTCAAATTCCTGGGAATTCTGCATTGAGGAGTCCCACAAATCCCAGGGAATTCTGCACAGGGGAATCCCCCGAATCCCTGGGAATTCCACACAGGGGAGTCCCGCAAATTCCCGGGAACTCCACATGGAGAATCCCCCGAATTTCCTGGGAATTCCGCATTGGGAAATACTACAAATCCCTGAGAATTCCACATGGGGGAATCCCCTGAATTCCTCGGAATTCCACACAGGGGGATCCCCCAAAAACCCAGGAATTCTCTGTTGGGGAATCCCACAAATCTCCTGGGAATTCTGGGGGATTTCCCCATGCGGAATTCCCGGGAATTCCCGGAATTCCCACCTTGACCACGTCGGGCTGCGGGTCCTGCAGGTGCAGCAGCAGCGTCACGAGCCCGTTCAGGATCTGCTCCGAGAAAACCTCGGAGTCGGAGCGGCCGAAGCGGGAAAGGTTCCCGAAAAGGACGATGGAGGAGCGCCGGAGGTCAGGGTGTTCCTGGGGAAAAAAAACAGGGAAAAACGGGAATCACGCCTAGAAAAGCCCGAAATTCCATCCTGGATTCCCGAAATCCCATAGAGGAATACCGAAATCCTGTCCTGTTATCCCAAAAATCTGTCCTGTGATCCTGAAATTCCATCCCATGATCCCAAAACTCCATCCTGGGGTCCCAAAATCCCATCCTGGAATCCCAGAATTCCTGCTGGGATCTGAAAATTCCTGCTGGGATCCCGAAATTCCATCCTGGATTCCCAAAATTCCTGCTGGGATCCCAAAATTCCATGCTGGGATCCCAAAATCCCGTCCTGGGATCCAAAAATCCCATCCTCTGATCCCAAAATCTCATCCTGTCATCCCCAAAATTCCATCCTGTAATCGCAAAATCCTGTCCTGTGATCCCGAAATCCTGTCCTGGAATCCCAAAATTCCATCCTGGGATCCCAAAATCCCATCCTGGGATCCCAAAATTCCATGCTGGGATTCTGAAATCCTGTCCTGTTTTCCCAAAATCCCATCCTGGGATCTCAAAACCTTAAGATGCTCAAAATGCCGAGATCCTAAAATCCCCATTCTGATGTTTCCATCATCCCCATCCCATTTTTCTCACCATTCCCATCCCTCTGTTCCCACAATTCCCAAGGTCCCAAGCACGGGGGACAATCCCAATGGGAAAATTCCAATGGGACGATCCCAGTGGGAAAATCCCAATGGAAAAAATCCAAAGGGACAATTTCAATAGGACAATACTAATGGGATGATCCCAGTGGGCCGACCCCAATGGGGAAATTCCAATGGACCAATCCCAATGGGAAAATCCCAACAGGAAAATCCCAACAGACCAATCCCAGTGGGACATTCCCAATGGGACGATCCCAATGAGAAAATCCCAATGGGAAAATCCCTGATGGGACAATCCCAATGAACCAATCCCAATGGGACAATTCCAATGGAACAATCCCAGTGAGAAAATCTCAATGGGAAAATCCCAATGGAAAATCCCAGTGGGACAACTCCAATGGGAAAATCCCAATGAGAAAATCCCAATGGAAAAATCTCGATGGGAAAATCCTGATGGGCTGATTCCAATGGGACCACCCCAATGGAAAAATCCCAGTGGGAAAATCTCAATGGGACCATCCCAATGAATCAATCCCAAAGGGACAATCCCAATGGAATAATCCCAATAGGAAAATTCCAATAGGAATATTCCAATGGGACAATCCTGGTGGGGAAATCCCAAAGGGACAATTCCAGTTGGGGAAATCTCAATGGGACAATCCCAGTAAGAAAATCCCAATGAGAAAATCCCAATGGAAAAATTCCAATAGGAAAATTCCAATGGGACAATTCCAGTTGGGGAAATCTCAATGGGACAATCCCGGTGGAAGAATTCCAGTAGGACAATCCCAATGGGAAAATCCCACTGGGGAAATTCCAGGGGGAAAATCCGGGTGAGATGATCACAATGGACCAATTCCAATGGGACAATCCCAATGGACCAATCTCAATGGACCAATCCCAATGGGAAAATCCCAATGGAAAGATTCCAATGGACCAATTCCAATGGAAAGATTCCAATGGACCAATCCCAATGGGAAAATTCCAACGGGAAAATCCCAATGGACCAATCCCAATGGGAAAATCCCAATGGACCAATCTCAATGGACCAATTCCAATGGGAAAATCCCAATGGGAAGATCCCAATGGACCAATCCCAATGGACCAATCCCAATGGGAAAATTCCAACGGGAAAATCCCAATGGACCGATCCCAATGGGAAAATCCCAATGGACCAATCTCAATGGACCAATTCCAATGGGAAAATCCCAATGGGAAGATCCCAATGGACCAATCCCAATGGGAAAATTCCAACGGGAAAATCCCAATGGACCGATCCCAATGGGAAAATCCCAATGGGAAAATCCCAAAGCGCCAACCCCGGCTGGACCCTTAGCCCAGCACTGGAGCCTGGGTGAGAATCCAGGAGAAATCCAGGCCTGAGAGGCGAAATTTGGGATGGGAAAACCCCGCGGGGTGGACCGACCCCATCCCGCCCCCATTCCCAAGGCCGGGAACGCCGGGATTTCCCCTCACGCTGTCAAAGAAGGGCCGGATGCGGATGGCGACATGGAGCAGCATGGAGTGCACGTCCCGCTCCTCCAGGCGATCCAGGATTCGGGAGAGGCTGGACATGGCCTCCAGCGCCAGCAGGTTGTTGGGATCATCCTTGTCGTCCATGCCGTTGACCATGGAGGCCAAGAGCTGCGCGCCGTGCCGCCGGATCTGCCGGGAAAAACCGGGAGAACGGGATGCGGACCTGCGGGGTGCGAGATGGGGGCGGCTCGTCCCGGAGAAAATCGGGATTGGAGGGAGCCAGGGCAGGAATTTGGGATGGGCTCCCATGGGGAAAAGAGGGAATGGATTAAAACTGGGATTTTTGGGAATATTGCGCCAGAATTTGGGGGAAAAAACAGGGATTTGGTGGGTCTGTGGTCGCGAAAAATGGGAATGGGAAAAATGGAAATGGGAAAAATGGCAAAGGGAAAAATGGGAAATGGAAATTGGGAATGGGAATGAGAAAATTGTAATTCAGGGAAATCTGGGAATTCTGGGTATTCTGGGAATGAGAAAAATGGGAATTCCTGGAAATCTGGGAATTATGGGAATGAGAAAAGGAAAGGGAAATTTGGAATGGGAATTGTGGGAAATCTGGGAATTCTAGGAATGGGAATGGGAAAAACATGAATGGGAAAAATGGAAATGGGAATGGCAAAATTGGAATTCAGGGAAATCTGGGAATTCTGAGAACGAGAAAAATGTGAATGGGAAAATTGGAATTCAGGGAAATCTGGGAATTCTGAGAATGAGAGAAATGGAAATGGGAAAAGGACTAGGGATGGGAATGGGAAGAATGGGAATGGGAAATTGGAAATGAGATTGGGAAAAAAGGGAATTCTGGGAATTCTGGGAATGGGGGAATTCCTGGCAGCAGAGGAGGGAGCTGGGGGGGCTCATCCTGCAAGAAAATCAGGATTGGAGGGAGCCAGGGGGAGTTTGGGAACGGCTTGCAAGGGAAAAGAGGGAACAGATTAAAACTGGGATTTTTGGGAATAATCCCCTGGAATTGATGGAATTCCAGGATTTGGTGCCTCGGAAAGCAGGGCAAGGACTGAGGCCAGGAATTCCCAGGAGAAGCTGGAAAAGGGGGTCAATCCCAGCTGGAATTCCCAAGAAATATTCCTGGGAATCCCTGGAAAATGGGGCTGGGGAGAATCCTCCTGCTGGGAAAGGCTACGGGATTCCTGGAATTCCCAGGAATGGCTCTGGAGAAATTCCTGGGACTTTTTAGGATCCTGAGCCTCTCAGTGCATCCCAATCCCTGGAGCTTCCTGCCCATCCCACAAAACCTCATCCCGATGTTTTTGGGGGAATCCCAAGCGGGATTTCCTGCCAAATCCCAGATCCCGGGAGCTGCTCCCACCTTTTCCGGGGATCCCGAGGCGACATTCCCGAGCCCCCGGAGCGCCAGCACCCTCACCAGGAGGCAGGAATCCTTTTCCAGAGCCGTCAGCGCATCCAGGAGCGGCTCCAGCAGCATCAGGTCGTTCACCACGTTGTGGTTGAGGAGCTGGAAAAGGGAAAAAAAACTCGGGATACACCGGGAAAGACCTCGGGATATGCCAGGAAAAATCTCGGGATACACCAGGAAAACTGAAAGGAAAAATTTGGGAATTTTTGGATAGATTGGGGTCCGAAGAGGAGCTCTGGGCCTGGAGTTTCCCCTCATCCCATGGATCTGCTGGAATTTTCTTCTTTTTTCCCCCGGCTCCAGTGGGAATTTGAAACTCTCCGAGGTCCAAACAAGCTTGGGATTTTGGGATGGGCTCCAAGAGTAGCTGGGAATTTGGGATGTGGGATGATGGATGGATGGATGGATGGATGGATGGATGGATGGATGGATGGATGGATGGATGGTTGGATGGATGGATGGATGATGGATGGATGATGGATGGATGGATGATGGATGGATGGATGGATGGATGGATGGATGGATGGATGGATGGATGGATGATGGATGGATGGATGATGGATGGATGATGGATGGATGGATGGATGGAGGGATGGATGGATGGATGATGGATGGATGGGTGGATGGATGGATGGATGGATGATGGATGATGGATGGATGATGGAGGCATGGATGAATGGATGATGGATGGATGGAAGGATGGATGGGTTATGGATGGATGGAAGGATGATGGATGGATGATGGATGGATGGATGGATGGATGGATGGATGATGGATGATGGATGGATGGATGATGGATGGATGATGGATGGATGGATGGATGGATGGATGGATGGATGGATGGATGGATGATGGATGATGGATGATGGATGGATGGATGGATGATGGATGGATGGATGGATGGATGGATGGATGGATGGATGGATGGATGGATGGATGATGGATGGATGGATGATGGATGGATGGATGATGGATGGATGATGGATGGATGGATGATGGATGGATGATGGATGGACAGATTCATGGATGATGGACGGATCCACGGATGGACAGATGCATGGATGGATAGATCCAGGGATGGATGAATCCATGGGATTGAAGGATGGACAGATTCATGGATAGATGTATGGACAGATCCACGGATGGACAGATCCATGGGATTGGAGAATGGACAGATCCATGGATGGTTGGATCTGTGGATGAACAAATCCATGGATGGATGGATGGATGGATGGATGGATGGATGGATGGATGGATGGATCCATGGACAGATGGACAGATCCATGGAGGAATGGGTGGATTATGGATCCATGAACGGATAGACAGATCCAGGGATGGACAGATCCATGGATGCATGTATAGATGAATCCATGAATGAATGAATCCATCGATTAATAAATCCATGGATGGATGGATCCACAGATGGATGGACAGATCCATAGACGGACAGATCCATGGACAGATGGTCCCCTGGATCCATGGTTGGATCCCAGCCGGCCGTTCCCGCATTTCCCGGCTCACCTCGGCCAGGAATGCCGTGCTGGTCACCCTCTGGCACTCGAAGACACTTCCCAGCTCCGGGATGAGGCTCCGGACGATCGGCGGCAGCCGGGGCCCACAGAGCCGAGCCATGGCCCTGTGTGGGAACAGCACTTGGAATCCCGGGAATCCCGGGAATCACATAAATCACAAAAAAACAGGAAATCCAGGAAATCACAGAAATCACGGAAATCACAAAAATCCTGGAAATCCTGGAAATCCCGGAAATCACAAATATCCTGGAAATCCTGGAAATCCCAGAAAGCACAAAAATCCTGGAAATCCCAGAAATCCCGGAAATCCCGGAAATCCCAGAAATCACTTGAATCACGGAAATCCTGGAAATCACAGAAACCACGGATATCACAAAAATCCTGGAAATCACAGAAACCACGGATATCACAAAAATGCTGGAAATCCTGGAAATCCCGGAAATCACAAAAATCCTGGAAGTCCTGGAAATTCCGGGAATCCCTGTGTCCCCAGACAGGACAACTCTCAGCATGGAAAACTGGGATTGACCCTCAGAGAAGGATCTGGAGCATCCCGGACACCTCATACCAGTTTGGTTTTTTTTGGGATGAGTTGCTCTGGAATTTTTGGGAGATTTCCCAAAAGTTGAAAAATCCCAATTCCAATTTGGATGATTCCGGATGGGGTCCTGCAATGCCCTGGCAATGGGAATTTCCCAGGAATGATGAGATGGGATACTCCAGGAATCCCAGGGACGCAGCAGGAAAAGGGAGGAGATTTCCACAGAAAATTTTTGGATCCCATGGAAGTAGGGAGGGAATGAGGGAAGGGAATGAACCCAGCCATGGGAATGTGGGGAAATGTGGGATGGGTGAGAAATGGTGGGATTGGAGACACTGGGAATTCCAAACTGGGATTGGAGACATTGGGAATTCCAGAGTGGGATCAGAGACTCTGGGAATGCCACAGTGGGACTGGGGACACAGGAAATTGCTTGGAATTGGAGACTCTGGGAATTCCAAACTAGGATTGGCGACATCAGGAATTCCGCAGTGGGATCAATGGCACTGGGAATTCCAGAGTGGGATTGGAGACTCCGGAAATTCTAAGCTGGGATTGGAGACATTGGGAATTCCAGAGTGGGACTGAGGACACTGGGAATTCCAAACTGGGATTGGAGACATTGGAAATGCCACAGTGGGACACATGTGGCACAGTGGGATCCATGACATTGGGAATTCCAAACTGGGATTGATGACATTGGGAATTATGAAGTGGGATCAGAGACTCTGGGAATTCCAGAGGGGGATTGGAAACATTGGGAATTCTGCTGTGGGATTGATTATGGTGAGAATCCCACAGTGGGATCAATGGCACTGGGAATTCCATGCTGAGATCAATGGCACTGGGAATGCCACAGTGGGATTGGAAACTCTGGGAATGGCACAGTGGGACTGGGGACACTGGGAATTCCACAGTAGGATCAGCAAAACCGGGAATTCCATAGTGGGATTGGAAACATTGGGAATTCTGCAGTGGGATCAGTGACACTGGGAATTCCAGAGTGGGATTGGAGATTCTGGAAATTCCACAGTGGGACTGGGGACACTGGGAATCCCATATTGGGATCAATGGGCACTGGGTTTCCACAGTGGGATTGGAGACATTGGGAATTCCATATTGCCATCAGTGACATACTGGCATCAGTGATTTTGGAAATTCCAAACTGGGATTGGAGACATTGGGAATTACGTAGTGGGACTGATGACACTGGGAATTCCAGAGTGGGATTGGAAACATTGGGAATTCTGCTGTGGGATCAATGATGGTGAGATTCCACAATGGGATTGGAGACATTGGGAATTCCACAGTGAGATCCATGGCACTGGGAATGCCACCCTGAGATTGGAGACTGGGAATTCCAGAGTAGGACTGGGGACACTGGGAATTCCAAACTGGGATTGGAGACAATGGGAACTCTGCAGTGGGATCAATGGCATTGAAAATTCCAGAGTGGGATCAGAGACTCTGGGAATTCCAAACTGGGATTGGAGACATTGGGAATTACAGAGTGGGACTGGAGACACTGGGAATTCCAGACTGTGATTGGAGACATTGGGAATTCCAGAGTGGGATCAGAGAGATTGGGAATTCCATATTGGGATCAGTGACATACTGGGACCAGTGATTTTGGAAATTCCGAACTGGGATTGGAGACACTGGGAATTCCAAAATGGGATCCATGACATTGGGAATCCTATATTGGGATCAACAACTCCGGGAATTCCACACTGGGATCAGTGAGACAGGGAATTCTGAAGAGGGATTGTTAAAATTGGGAATTGTACAGTGGGACTGGGGACACTGGGAATTCCAAACTGGGATTGGAGATAGTGGGAATTCTGCAGTGGGATCAACAACTCTGGGAATTCCATACTATGATCAGAGACACCGAAATTCCAAGTGGGACCAATTCCAGCTCCAGCTGCATCCACCCCACCGCATTCCCGAGAGCAAAATAATCCCACCCCACCCCAAAATCCTGGAATTCCTTGGGAAGAGCCCCCGGAATTCCCTACCTGGCCAGGAGGGCGATTCCATCGTGGTGCCGCTCGGGAATTTCCATCAATTCCCAACCTCCGGAATTTGCCACATCCCGCACGACGTCGTCGTTCCCGGCCCGCACCAGCATCGTCTGCAGCGTCTCCACGGCACAGCTGGAAAATTTGGGATCGGGAGTGGGATCAGGATTGGGTCTGGATCAGAGATTGGATTTGGGATTGGATCTGGGATTGGATCTGGGATTGCATTTGGGATTGGATCTGGGACTGGGTTTAGGGTTGGATTTGGTTTGAGATGAGATTTGGGATTGGATTTGGGATTGGATTCAGGGCTGGATTCAGGATTGGGTTTGGAATTGGATCTGGATTTCATTTGGGATTGGATTCAGGACTGGATCTAGGATTGTGTTTGGGATTGGATCTGGGATTGGATCTGAGATTGGATCTGGGACTGGGTTTGCGGTTGGATTGGGTTTGGGATGGGATTTGGGATTGGATTCAATTTTGGATTTGGGATTAGATTTGGGATTGGATCTGGGACTGGGTTTGGGCTGGGATTTGGGATTGGAATTTGGATTGGATTCAGGATTTGATTTGGGATTGGGATTCCACTCAGGATTAGATTTGGGGTTGGGATTGGATTTGGGATTGGGATTGGGTCTGCGATTGGATTTGTGACTGGATCTGAGATTGGGTTTGGGGTTGTATTTGGAATTGGATTTGGGGTTGGATTCAGGACTGGATTTGGGATTGGATTTGGGACTGGATTCAGGACTGGATTCGGGATTGGATTCGGGACTGGATTCAGGACTGGATTGGGGATTGGATTTGGGACTGGATTCAGGATTGGATTCAGGACTGGATTCGGGATTGGATTTGGGGTTGGATTCAGGACTGGATTCAGGGTTGGATTCAGGATTGGATTCAGGACTGGATTCGGGATTGGATTTGGGACTGGATTTGGGGTTGGATTCAGGACTGGATTCAGGATTGGATTTGGGACTGGATTCAGGACTGGATTTGGGATTGGATTCAGGACTGGATTCGGGATTGCCTCCAGCTCCATCCCCAATATCCCAAGAGAATTCCATGCCCTGGGACGCCGGGAATTCCGGAGCTGGAGCCATCCCAGCACACCAGGAACCGGATCCGAGAAAAAAAAACAGGGAAAGGAAAAAACTCCGGAGCTACTGGAGGGAAATTTTTTTTTCACGGAATGAACGATTTATAGGGTTGGGATTTCTTTGCCTCTGAGCAACATCTGGAAAAGATCCCAGAAGTTATCCCGTCAAAACACTGGGAAGGGGAGCCAGGGATAAATCCCGGCTGTCGGAACAGGGATCCCACACACGAAGGAAATCCGGGATTTGGGATTTGGAACTGATTTTCCAATCGGGATTTGTCCCACTCCCTCTGGAATCCGTGGGGTGGGAGCATCCCAAGCATCCCAGGACAACCAGAGATGCCTCTGGAATGCTGGAAAATCGGGAATAACAACAGAAGATTGATCCCAAAAATCGGAATTGCCCTGGGAAACATTTCCTGGGATCTGGAGAATCCTTGGACTCGTGGCTGGATGGGATGGGACGATCCCAGAGATTTTCCAACCTCAGCAATTCCATGATTCCTTAAGAACCATGACGAATTTTAATCCAATATTCCCTGAATTTTTTCCCCGTGTTTCCCAATTTTCCCCTGCTTTTTCCCCCCAGAAAGCCCTGGAATTTCTCTGGATTTGGGACCATTTTGGGATGTTTTAGTGCAGATTTTGGGTGTCCAATGACCAAATTTAGGACTTTTTGGAGGGGATTTTTAGGAATTTTTTGTCATTTAAGGGCAGATTTCCTTAGGAGTTCCTTCCCATTTTTTTTCCCAGAAAGGATCCCATGGAAAAAAAAGACAAAAGCATAGAAGGGGCACAAAGGTGAACTCCCAATGGAAAATCCAGGAGTTTTCCAAAAAAATTCCCCAGAGGAGCTGGAAAGATCCTGGTAAAGTTTTCCCTGTTTTCCCAGGGAGAAGTGGGATAAGGAATGGGAAGGACAAAATTCCAGGGAAAAAAAAACTCAGAGAGGCCTCTGGGTTTTCCTGAAATTAATTAAGGACTAATCAAGGAAAGCTCAGGAAATCTGGGAATGCAGGAATGGGGCGGGAATGGTGGGATTTAAGGATTTAGGGATGATCCCATTCCCATGGATCCCCCCATGGGACAATTCCAGGGACTGGGGCATCCCAAATTTCTTCGGAAGTCTCTCCCTCACTCCTCCTTTTTTTTTGGGAATCTGCTCCAACATCCAGATCCCGGTCCAGATGCTTCGTTCCATTCAGCTTCCCAAATTCCCAATCCCATCCCATGGATCCCATTCCATTATCCTATTTTCCCATAAATCCCATAAATCCCATCCCATTATCTCATCCTGTCAATCCCATCAATCCCATCCCACTATCCCATTATCCCATAAATCCCATGAATCCCATCCTATTCTCTCCATCCCATCAATCCCATCAATCCCATCCCATTATCCCATCATCCCACAAATGCCATCAATCCCACAATCCCATAAATCCCATCCTATTATCCCATAAATGCCATAAATCCCACCCCATTATCCCCTGAATCCCATCCTCCCATCCCATTATCCCATTATCCCATCCCATTATCCTATAAATCCCATCCCATCTCACTCCATTCCATTATCCCATTATCCCACTACCCCCTTATCTCATTATCTCATCCCATTATCCCATCATCCCACAAATGCCATCAATCCCACAATCCCATAAATCCCATCCTATTCTGTCCATCCTACTATCCCATAAATCCCATAAATCCCACCCCATTATCCCCTGAATCCCATCCTCCCATCCCATTATTCCAGTATCCCATTATCCCATCAATCCCACATATCCCATTACCCCATAATCCCATAAATCCTATAAATCCCATTATCCCATCCCCTTATCCCATAAATCCCATCCCATCTCACTCCATTCCGTTATCCCATTATCCCACTACCCCCTTATCTCATTATCTCATCCCATGAATCCCATCAATCCCACAAATCTCATCCTATTCCCTCCATCCCATTTTCTCACTATCCCATTTATCCCATCCCATTATCCCATAATGCCACAAACCCCGTCAATCCCACAAATCCCATAAATCCTATTTTATTCCCTCCATCCCATTATCCCATTCCATCAATCCCACAATCTCACAAATCCCATTAATCCAATCCCATTATCCCATTACCCCATTATCCCATAAATCCCATCCATCCCATTTTAATGTATCCATCCCATCCTACTATCCCATAAATCCCATCAATCCCATAAATCCCATCCTATTCATTCCATCCCATAAATCCCATCAATCCCATCGTCCTGCTTCATTTTGCACTGAATCCTCCTTTTCCCCACAGAATTCCCACAAAATCCATCCTGTGGATTCTATTAATCCCATTCCATTATCCCATTATCCAATAAATCCCATTAATCGCATCCTATTCCCTCCATCCCATAAATCCCATCAATCCTATTTCCCCATAAATCCCATCCCATTATCCCATAACCCACATATCCCATAATCCCACTATCCCATTATCCCACAAATCCCGTTATCCCTCCCCATTTTTCCCCCAATCCCCCTTTCCCCCACAGAATTCCCGCAGAATCTATCCCCATGGGATTCCCACAAAATCCATCCCCACAGAATTCCCACAAAATCCATTCCCATGGAATTAATTCCCAAATAATTCATCCCCACAGAATTCCCACAAAATCCATCCTGTGGATCCCATGAATCCCATCCCATTATCCCAGTGTCCCAGTGTCCCATTATCCCACCAATCCCACAAATCCCATCATCCCATCCCATAAATCCCCCAGTCCCCCTTTCCCCCACAGAATTCCTACAAAATCCATCCCCATGGGAATTCCCACAAAATCCACACCCACGGAATTCCCATAGAATCCATCCTCACAAAAATCCATCCCCCTGGAATCAATTCCCACATAATCCATCCTCATGGAATTCCCATAAAATCCATCCCAATGGGAATTCCCACAAATTCCATCCCCACAGAATTCCCACAAAATCCATCCTGTGGATCCCATTAATCCCATTAATCCCATCCTCTTCCCTCCATCCCATAAATCCCTTCAATCCCATCCAATCCCATCCCATTATCCCATTATCCCACAAATCCCATCATCCCGCCCTGTTTTGCCCCCAATCCCCCTTTTCCCCACAGAATTCCCACAAAATCCAGCCCCACAAAAATCCATCCCCCTGGAATTAATTCCCAAATAATTAATCCCCATGGAATTCCCAAAGAATCCATTCCCATGGAATTAATTTCCACAAAATCCATCCCCACAAAATCCATCCCCATGAGAATTCCCACATAAATCCATCCCACGGGAATTAATTCCTACAAAATCCATCCCCACAGGAATTCCCACAGAATCCATCCCCATGGGAATTCCCACAAAAGCCATCCACACAGAATTCCCACAAAATCCATCCCCACAAAATCCATCCCCATGGAATTCTCACAAAATTAATCCCATGGAATTCCCACAAAATCTGTCCCCACGGAATTCCCACAAAATCCATCCCCATGGAATTAATTCCCAAATAATTCATCCCCATAGAATTCCCACAAAATCCATCCCCATGGAATTAATTCCCACAATAATCCGTCCCCACAGAACTCCCACAAAACCCATTCCCACGGGAATTCCCTCCCCACCTGCAGGGCCTCAGGCTCCTGCCGGCCGCTGCCTGGCCCCGCTTTTCCCGGCAGGAATTCTGCAGGAATTTCGGGAGCTGGACGCCCACGGAGCAGCCGAGGCGCAGCAGGAGCCGCTGGAAGAGCGCCGGGAATCGCTCCAGGATCGCGGCCGCCGCCTCCGGAGCAGACATGAGCTCATCCAGCGCGCACGTGGCCTGCGAGGAAAAGAGGGAATCTCCCGGGAAATCTCGGGAAAAAAAGGATTTTCCGCCTGGTCCCGCTCCCGGAGTTTAACCCCTGATGGACCTGCCCGGGATTTGGGGTTTTCTGGGATGGAGATTTGGGGTTTTTCCTGCTGGATTTTCCCTGGATTTGGGGATTTTTATGTTTGAGATTCCTGGGATTTGGGATTTTCTGTGCTGGAGGTTCCCTGGATTTGGGGTTTCCTCTGTTGGAGATTCCCTGGATTTGGGGTTTTCTGCCAAGGAAAAGCGGGAATCTCCTGGGAAATCTTGGGAAAAAAAGGATTTTCCATCTGTTCCCGTTCCCGGAGTTTAACCCCTGATGGACCTGACCGGGATTTGGGGTTTTCTGGGATGGAACTTCCTGGGATTTGGGATTTTTCCTGCAGGAGATTCCCAGGATTTGGGGTTATCTGGGATAGGTTTGATCAGGATTTTGATCAGGATTGCTCCCTGATTTCCTGGGAATCATTCCCTGATTCCCTGCTGGAGATTCCCTGGATTTGGGATTTTCTGTGTTGCAGATTCCCTGGATTTGGGATTTTCTGCCAAGGAAAAGTGGGAATCTCCCGGGAAATCTCAGGAAAAAGAGGATTTTCCACCTGTTCCTGCTCCTGGAGTTTAACCCCTGATGGACCTGACTGGGATTTGGGATTTTCTGGGATGGAGATTCCCTGGATTTGGGGTTTTCCTGCAGGTGATTCCCTGGATTTGGGGTTTTCTGTGCTGGAGATTTGGAGTTTTCTGTGCTGGAACTTCCTGGGATTTGGGATTTTTCCTTTCAGGAGATTCCCTGGATTTGGGGTTGCCTGTGCTGGAGATTTGGGGTTTTCTATGTTTGAGATTCCCTGGATTTGGGGTTTTCTGGGATGGGTTTGCTCAGGATTGCCCCCTGATTTCCTGGGAATTGTTCTCTGATTGCCTCAGAATTATTCCCTGATTCTTTGGGAATTATTCCCTGATTCCCTTCTGGAGATCCCTTGGATTTGGGGTTTTCAGTGCTGGAATTTCCCTGAATTTGGGGATTTCTGGGATGGGTTTGATCAGGATTGCTCCCTGATTTCCTGGGAATCATTCCCTGATTCCCTGATGGAAGATTCCCTGGATTTGGGGTTTTCTGTGCTTGAGATTTGGGGTTTTCTGTGCTGGAACTTCCCTGGATTTGGGGTTTTCTGTGCTGGAACTTCCTTGATTTAGGGTTTTGTGTGTTGGAGATTTGGGGTTTTTCCTGCAGAAGATTCCCTGAATTTGGGGTTTTCTGTGCTGAAGATTAGGGGTTTTCTGGGATGGAGATTCCTGGGATTTGGGATTTTCCTGAGCAGATCCAAGGGGTTTGCTCGGGATTGATTCCAGATTTTCTGGGAATTGCTCCCTGCTTTCCTGGGAATAATTTCCTGATCCTCAGAGAATTATTCCCTTATTTCGTGCTGGATTTGGGGTTTTTCCTATTGGCACTTCCCAGGATTTGGGGTTTTTCCTATTGGAACTTCCCTGGATTTGGGGTTTCCCTGCCGGAATTGTTTGCTCAGGATTGTCCCCCGATTTTCCAGGAATTCTTCCCTGATTCTCTGGGATTTTTTTGGGAATGCCTTAAATGCAAATATCCCTCAGGAATGGATTCCTGGGAATGTTTTTCCCACCTAAGAATATTTTTCTCCCTGGGAATGTTTTTCCCCTGGAAATTTTTTTCCCTCAGGAATTTTTTCCACTCAGGAATTTTTCCCACCTGGAATATTTCTCTACCTGGAAATTTTTTCCCACCTGGAAATTTTTTCCCCCGTGAATATTTTTCCACCTGGAAATTTTTTCCCCTGCGAATTTTTCCCACCTGGAAATTTTTTCCCCTGGGAATTTTTCCCACCTGGATTTTTTTTCCCCTGGGAATTTTTCCCTACTTTGGAATTTTTTCCCCAGTATTTTTTTCCCACCCAGGAATATTTTTCCCACCTGGGAATTTTTCCACTTTGAAATTTTTTTCCACCTGGGAATCTTTATCCAACCTGAAAATTTTTTTTCTCCTGGAAATTTTTTCCCACCTGGAAATATTTTCCCACCTGAGAATATTTCTCCAACCTGGAAATTTTTTTCCACCTGGGAATATTTTTCCACTTTGGAATATTTTTCACTTAGGAATTTTTTTTCCCCTGGGTATTTTTTCCCACCTGGAAATTTCTTTCCCCTGGGAATATTTTCCACCTGGAAATTTTTTTTCCCTGGGAATATTTTTCCACTTGGGAATTTTTTCCCCCAGAAATTTTTCCTCCCTGGAAATTTTTCCCCCCTGGGATTTTTCTTCCACTTTGGAATATTTCCCACTTCCGAATTTTTTCCCACTCCCGAATTTTTTTCCACTTCCGAATTTTTTCCCACTCCCGAATTTTTTTCCACTTCCAAATTTTTTTCCTCAGCAATTTTTTCCCCCAGGAGTTTTCCTCCCACCCTGATTCCCCTCCCCAATCCCATCCTTCCTTTCCAACCAAAACTCCCGGATCTGAGTGACCCCAAAACCGATTCCGCTGGAATTTTCAGGGAATTTTTTTGGGAATTCTGCTGGATTTTTGGGGGAATTTTTTGGGGAATTCCGCCGGAATTTTGGGGAATTTTTTGGGAAATTCTGCTGGAATTTTTGGGGAATTTTTTCGGGAATTCCGCCAGAATTTTTTGGGCAATGTTTTAGGGAATTCCGCCGGAATTTTTGGGGAATTTTTTGGGAATACTCACGGCCAGGGGCAGGGGCGTGGCCACGCGCTCACAGCCGCTCCCCAGCAGGAAGGATTTGCTCTCCTTGAAGGGAATTTCCCGGCTCAGCTTTTCCAGGAGCTGCTCCAAAATTTGGGAAGTCAGGGAAGGCTCCGTGCCCAGTGCCCTCCACATGGCGCAGGTGTGGCTGGGGGTGAAAAACATGAAATTTTTTGGGATTTTTTTGGGAATTCTGGGGTGAAAGATGGGGATTTTAGGGTTGGGATAATGGGAATAAATTCTGGGAGAAGCAGGGAGTGGAGGGAATTTGGAAATTATTCTGGATCACATCCCGGTATCTCAAAATCTGAAGGGAAAAATTCCTGATTTACTGTCTGGGAAATTCCCAAAAATTTAGATCCCAAAGGGAATCCAGAGCTCTGGGTAAAGTGGCTTCTCCCAAAGGAAAATTTCCAATTTTTTGCCTGGAAAATTCTCAGTTTTCTGCCTGGAAAATTCCCAAAAATTGGCTTTTAAAGGGAATTCACATCTCTGGAAAAAATGGAAAAAATCCCAATTTTCTGCCTGGAAAATTCTCCCAAAATTCAGCTCTAAAAGGAATTCACAGCTCTGGGGAAAAAATGAAAAAAATCCCAATTGTCTGCTTGGAAAATTTCCAAAAATTCAACCTCAAAGGGAATCCAAAAATCTGGGAAAAGTGGCTACTGCAAAGGGAAAAAACATCCCTGATTTTCTGCCTGGAAAATTCCCAAAAATTCAGCTCTCAAAGGAAATCCAGGGATCTGGAAAAAATGGGGGCTCCAAAATAAAAATTTCTGATTTTCTGCCTGGAAAATTCCCAAAAATTCAGCCCCAAAGGGAAATGTAAAGGTCAGGAACAGTGGGGGTTCCCAGAGGAAAATTCCCAATTTTCCAGGGATTCGGGGCTGGATGTGGGATTTGGGGCTGGATTTGGGAATTTGGGATTGGGGGTTGGATTTGGGAAATTGGGATTGGGGTCTGGATTTGGGAATTTGGGAATTGAGGTTGGATTTGGGAATTTGGGATTTGGGGTTGGATTTGGGATTGGGGCTGGATTTAGGGCTGGAATGTTGGGAATTTGGGATTTGGGGCTGAATTTGGGAATGGGGCTGGATCTGGGTCTGGATTCGGGATTTGGGCTTGATTTTGGATAGGGGAAGGATTTTGGATTTCAGGTTGCATTTAGGGCTGGATTTGGGATTTGGGAATTCCCACCAGGACCATTCCCCAGACCGGTCGAAGAGCAGGGAACACCCCAGAAGGTTGGAAACCACCACTTTGGAATGCTGGATCTGGAGCTGGATTTGGGATTTGGGGATGGATTTGGGATTAGGGTTGGATTTAGGGCTGGATTTGGGAATTTGGGAATTGAGGTTGGATTTGGGATTTGGAATTTGGGAATTGGGGCATGATTTGGGGTTGGCATTGGATTTGGGATTGGGGCTGGATTTGGGTCTGGAATGTTGGGATTTGGGGCTGGATTTGGGGATTTGGGATTTGGGGCTGGATTTGGGATTTGGGGACTGGATTTGGGATTTGTGAAATATTTGGGATTAGGGCTGGATTTAGGAATAGGATTGGATTTAGGGCTGGATTTGGGATTTGGGGCTGGATTTGGGATTTGGGATGGATTTGGGATTTGGGGCTGGATTTGGGATTTGAGGCTGGATTTGGGACGAGGGTTGGATTTGAGATTGGGACTGGATTTGGGATAGATTTGAGTCTGGATTCGGAATCTGGGGTTAGATTTGGGATTAGGGTTGGATTTGGGACTGGATTTGGGATTTGGGAAATATTTGGGATTAGGACTGGATTTAGGAATAGGATTGGATTTAGGGCTGGATTCAGGATTTGGGGCTGGATTTGGGATTTGGGGCTGGATTTGGGATTTGGGGCAGGATTTGGGATTTGGGGTTAGATTTGGGATTAGGGTTGGATTTAGGAATGGATTTGGGATTTGGGGCTGGATTTGGGATTTGGGATGGATCTGGGATTTGGGGCTGGATTTGGGATGAGGGTTGGATTTGAGATTGGGACTGGATTTGGGATGGATTTGAGTCTGGATTGGGAATTTGGGGTTAGATTTGGGATTAGGGTTGGTTTTGGGGATTTGGGGCTGGATTTGGGATCGGAATTCCCACCAGGAACTTTCCCCAGACCTGTCGAAGGGCAGGGAACACCCCAGGAGGGTGGAAACCACGACTTTGGAATGCTGGAGCGCCAGGATGAGCACGGATTGCTGAGCCGCCCTCCGGAGCTGCTCCTCCTCCAAAAATTCCAGCTTGGAGTGGATCACGGCCAGGAGCTCGGGAACCTGCGGAAAACCGGGAAAAGGGATCCAGGAAAAACTGGAAAAGATTTTGGAAATCATCCATGGATGGGGTTCGGGATAAAAATTGGGAAAAGGGATCCAGGAAAAGCTGGGAAAAAAAATCCATGGGTGGGGTTTGGGGTAAAAATTGGGAAAAGGGATCCAGGAAAAATTGGGAAAAAATCCATGGATGAGGGTTTGGGGGTAAAAATTGGGAAAATGGATCCAGGAAAAGCTGGGAAAAAAATCCATGGATGGGGTTTGGGGTAAAAACTGGGAAAAGGGATCCAGGAAAAATTGGGAAAGCTCCTGGGAAAATTCAATGGAGAGAGTTTGGGACCAAAAATTGGGAAATAGAATACAGGAAAAGCTGGAAAAGCTCCAGGGAATAATCCATGGATGGAGTTTAGGATCAAAAATTGGGAAAAGGGATGCAGGAAAAGCTGGAAAAGATTTTGGGAATATTCCATGGATGGAGTTTGGGATCAAAAAATTGGTAAAAAAGGAATTCAGGAAAAGCTGGAAAAGCTCCAGGGAATAATCCATGGATGGAGTTTAGGATCAAAAAATTGGGAAAAGGGATGCAGGAAAAGATGGAAAAGATTTTGGGAATAATCCATGGATGGGGTTTGGGATAAAAAATTGGTAAAAAGGAATCAGGAAAAGATTTTGGGAAAAGAATCCATGGATGGAGTTTGGGGTAAAAACTGGGAAAACTGATCCAGGAAAAGCTGGGAAAAGCTGCTGGGAATCATCCATGGATGGGGTTTGGGATAAAAATTGAGAAAAAGGATCCCGGAAAATATGGAAAAGATTTTGGGAATCATCCATGGATGGAGTTTGGGATAAAAACTGGGGGAATTTTTGGATTAAAGGGTTTTTCCAAAGGGAGGAATTCCAGGATTTTGGGAGAAGGAAGAGTTGATGGGAGATGCCGAGGGAAAAGGAATCCTGGGATTGGGGAACTGGAGCTCATCGGATCCCAGTCCTGCCCCCATCCCATTCCTGGGAACTTCCCCATTCCCAGTTTCCCATTCCCATTCCCGTTTTTCCATTCCAAATTCCTCCAGTTTCCCATTCCCATTCCTTGGAATTTCCCCATTCCTTGGAATTTCCCCATTCCAAATTTTTCTGTTCCAATTCCCAACTTCCCATTCCCATTCCCAATTTCCTATTATCTCATTCCTTGCAATTTCCCCATTCCCTTTCCCAATTTTCCTTTCCCATTCCCACTCCTTGGAATTTCCCCATTCTCAATTTCCCATTTTCCCAATTTCCCAAATTCCCATTTTTCCCACTTCCATTTTTCCCATTCCAAATTTTCCTATTATCCCATTCCTTGGACTTTCCCCATTCCCAATTTCCCATTTTCCCAATTCCCCATTTTCCAATTCCCATGTTCCCCATTCCCAATTTCCCATTATTCCATTCCCTGTAATTCCCCCATTCCCATTCTCAGTTTTCCTTTCCCTTTCCCATTCCTTGGAATTTCCCCATTCCAAATTTCCCATTCCCATTCCCATTTTTCCTATTCCCATTCCCAATTTCCCATTATCCTATTCCTTGGAATTTCCACATTCCAAATTTTTCTTTTCTTTTCCATTCCCATTCCCAACTTCCCATTCTCATTCCCATTTTTCCCATTCCCATTCTCCCCATTTTTCCCATTTTCCCATTCCATTCTCATTTTCCCAATCCTATTTTTGTCATCCCAGTCCTGTTCCCATTTTCCCATTTTTCCCATTCTGTTCCCATCTTTCTCATTTTCCCCATTCCCCATTCCCATTCTTTGAAGTTTCCCCATTCCCATTCCCATTTTTCCCATTCCCATTTTTGCCACTCCCAATCCTGTTCCCATTCCCATTTTCCCCTTTTTCCCATTCCCATTCTCCCCATTTTTCCCATTTTTCCCATTTTTCCCACTCCCATTTCCCCACTCCAACCCTTTCCACGAAGAAAATTCCCAAAATTCCAACCCTCAACCTCCATCCAGAGGAGGAAATTCCCACTCGGAGCCCCTTCGGATCGGGAATTTTGGGAGCAGCAGGAAATTCCCAAATTCCCAGGATTTCATTCCTGGGATTTCAAACCTCCAGGATTTGGGATGAGCTCGGATTTCAGGTGACTCACAGAAATTTGGAACCTTCCCAAATCCAGAATTCCAAAAAAAAAGCCAGGAAAGAGGCAGCAGCTGTTTCCAATTAGGAGCTTATCCCGAAAACCCTGGGATTTAACGGAAAAGCCTCCGGATCCCGAAAATTCCGATGGTTTTTCCAGCTGGGAACGGGGCAGCTCTGAAGGATTTTCTGGGATTTGAGCTCCTGAACTCCTCAACTCTGCTTTTCCTGATTTTTGGGAAAATTGCAGCCCCAAAACTGGGAAGGAGCTCTCGAAAAATCCCAGAAAAATTTGGGAAGGGAGAAAATCCTGGAATTTCAGGCTTGGAAAAAACCCTGGAGCTCAGCCAAGCTCATCATTATCCCAAAAAAACCCCAAACCTTGGGAATTTGGGATTTTTCCCAATTTTTGGAGATTTTTCACAATTTTTGGGCAAATTTCAGCCCCAAAATGGGGATGGAGCTTCCAAAATATCCCACAAAAAATTGGGAAAGGAGAAAATCCTGGAATTCTGAGCTTGGAAAATCCCTGGGAAGTCACTGAGTCCATCCAGGCCATGGAATTCCAGAGGGAATTTTGGATTTTTCCGAATTTTTGGGGATTTTTCCCAATTTTTGGGGATTTTTCCCGATTTTTGGGCATTGTTGTCCCAATTTTTTTTGAGCAAATTCCAGCCCCAAAACTGGGATGGAGCTCCCAAAAAATCCCAGAAAAATTTGGGAAGGGAGAAAATCCTGGAATTTCGGGTTTGGAAAAATCCCCGAAATTCAGGATTTGGGAATCAGAAAAATTCCATGAATTCTGAGAATTAGGAATTGGAGAATTCAAAAAATCTGGGAATTCCCACAGAGAGGAAAAATCTCCCAAAATCTGGATTCGGGAATTTCGGGGATGGCGGGAATTATGTTTGGAATTTTGGGAGTTTCAGGAATTCTTGGAATGTTGGGAGTTCTGTGAATTTCCGGAATTATGTTGAAAATTTATGCTGGGAATGCTGAGAATTTTGGGAATTTTGGGAGTTTTTTGAATTTTGGGAATTTTGGGAATTCCAGGAACATTGGGAATTATGTCAAGAATTTCAGGAATTTTGGGAGTTTCAGGAATTTCCGGAGTTCCAGGAACATCAGGAATTTCGGAGATTTTGGGAGTTAAAAAAATTGAGACGTTGAGAATTACGTTGGGAAAGTTGGGAACGATGGGAATTTTGGGAATTCCAGGGAATGTTGGGAATCCCGGGAATCCCAGGAATTTTTGGCAATGTTGGGAATTCAGCCACCTTTCCCTGTAGGATGCAGCAGGGAGTTGCAGAGCACAGGATTTTGGGAATTACGTTGGGAATTTTGGGAATGTTGGGAATTTCATGAGTTTTGGGAATTTCTGGAATGTTGGGAATTCCGGGAATTTTGGGAATTATGTTGGGAATTATGTTGGGAATTTCAGGAATTTCAGGAGTGCTGGGAACGTTGGGAATTCTGCTGGGAATTTCAGGAATTCTAGGAATTATGTTGGGAAATACAACAGGAATTTTGGGAACACTGGGAATTTCAGGAATTGTGGGAATGCTGGGAATTCTGCCGTGGATTTCGGAATTTGTGGGAATTATGTTGGGAAATACGTCAGGAATTTTTGGGAATTTTTGGGAAATTTTTTTTGGGAATTCCGTCACCTTTTCCTGCAGGATGGCGCCGCGCTCCCGGAGCAGGGAGTTGCAGAGTGTGGGATTTTGGGAATTATGTTGGGAATTTTGGGAATTTTGGGAATGCTGGGAATTTTAGGCATTATGTCAGGAATTACGTTGGGAATTTTGGAAATTTCAGGAATTCCACACACGCTGAGAATTGCGTTGGGAAAGTTGGGAATGACGGGAATTTCAGGGAATGCTGGGAATCCCGGGAACGTCAGGGAATTTTGGGGAATTTTGGGGGAATTTTTTTTGGGAATTCCGTCACCTTTTCCTGCAGGATGGCGCCGCGCTCCCGGAGCAGGGAGTTGCAGAGCACGGAGGCGGCGCGGGAACAATTCCCGTCGGGATCGTCCCAGGCCTGGAAAAGCTCCAGGAGGAGCCGGAGCAGCTGCTCCGGGGGGATTCGCTTCCCCACCACCTGAAAAAACGAGGAGAAAAAAAATTCCTGGAATTCCGAAAAAACCCCGGAATTCGGCCAAGAGGAGAGGCTGGCTATGAAAAAAAAAAAATTGGGGAAATTGGAAAAAACAGAATTTAAAAAAAAAAAACAAAAAGCAAAATAATTCACCCCGAAATGTCAGAATTTTTTAAAAAGTTCCCCCCAAAAATTCCCTCAAAAGTTCCCCCAAATTCCCCGCCCCCAAAAATCACATGAACCCCAAAAATTCCCCCCCTAAAATGCCATAAATAAAAAAACAAAGCACGTAGATTCTCCCGAAATGCCAGAGAAAATATTCGACCCAAAAAATCCCCCAAAAATCCTCCCCCCAAATCCCTGATAAAATCCCAAAAATATCGGCCCAATATCTTGAAAAATCCTCAAAATATTCACAAAAAATTCCAAAAAAATCCCACCGAAAGAGAAAAAATGGATAAAAAAAGGAATTAAAAAAAAAAACAAAAACAAAAAAATTCACTAAAAAATGTCAGAAAATTAGAAATAAATGCCGCAAAAATTTCCCCTAAAAATGTTTCACCCACTCCTCCCAAAATCTCATAAATCCTCCCCAAAATATCCCCCCAAATCCTATAAAATCATCCCCCAAACCACCAAAAATTGCCCAAAAATTAAAAAAAGTCCTAAAAATATCACCCCAAAGTCCAAAACAAATCCCTCCAGAATCCCTCCAGAATTCCAAAAAAATTCCCAAAAAATTCCCAACAAAACCCTCCAAAATTCCATAAAAATGCCCCCAAAATTCCCCCCAAATCCATAAAAATCCTAATCCCCCCAAAAATAAAAAGGCCCCATAATCCCCTCAAAATTCCCCCAAAAAAATTCCTAAAAAATTCCCTATAACTCCCTTCAAAAATCCCCCCAAAAACCACCAAAATCTAATAATGATCCCCCCAGAATCCCCTCAAAATTCCCAAAAAATTCCCAAAAAATCTCCCCAAAAATTCCCAATCCCAGAATTCCCGGAATTCCCGATTCTCACCGAGCCCATGCGGTGCAGGTGTGGAACAGGACGGAAAAATCCGGATTCTCCAGCCCCTCCTTCAGCAATTCCAGCCCTTCCAGGTGCTCGTCCCGATGATCCCGAGAAAATCCTGGAAAAACGAGAATTCCCAAAAACTTTGTGGGGAAAAAAAAAAAAAAAAAAAGTAAAAAGGAGCAAATCCAGGAATTTTTTGAGATTGGAGGTCACCAAAATTTGGAATTCCAGAGGGAATTTTGCTCCTTTTCCTGAATTTTTTTTTTTTTTTCCAGAATTTCAGCCTCAAATTGCAAAGCAGCTCCTGAAAAATCCCAGAAAATTTGGGGAAAAAATCTTTGAATTCCAAGCTTGGAAAAATCCTTGGAATTCCTCAGATCCATCCAAGCCCATCCCAGGAAATTCCAAGAATTTCCTGGAAAAATTTGGGAATTTGTTCCTTTTTTCTGATTTTTGGGGAAAATGTTTCCTTGAAAAATCCCAGAAAAGTTCGGGAAAGAAAAAAATTCTGGAATTTCAGGTTTGGAAAAATCCTTGGAATCCATTCAGGCCATGGAATTCCAGAGGGAATTTTTGTGCATTTCCCTGAGGAGATTTTTGGGAAGAAAAGGTGGAAAATTCCAAAGTTGTTCCATGGAAAAGCTGGAATTTGATGGGATTGAATCCCAAAAAAATCTGGAATTCGTTTAAAAAAACTGGAATTTGATAGAATAAAACCCAAAAAACGTGGAATTCCATGGAATTCCCGCTCTGGGCAATTCCCAAAATTCCAAAGGGAAACAGCGCCCCCTACTGGACAATCCAAGAGTTTCATGCTCCCAAAACGCTGGGGAAAACATTCCCAAAAATCTCCAAATTCCCAAAAACTTCTGGAATACTGTGGAATTCCCTTTTTGAAAGTTTGGAGAAGCCAAGATTTGATAGAATTTATCCCAAAAATTCCTGAAATTTAATGGAAAAACTGGAATTGGATGGGATAAAAAAAAATCCCGGAATTTCATGGAATTCCCTCTCCAGGCACTTCCCAAAAATCCAAAAGGAAACAGCGCCCCCTACTGGACAATCCAAGAACTTCCCACTCCCAAAACGCCAAAACCTTGGGATAAAACATTCCCAAAAATCCCCAAAATCTCCAAAACTCCTGGAATTCCAAGGAATTCCCTCTTTGAGATTGAACCCCAAAACTCCTGAAATTCCTTGGAAAAGTTGGATTTTGATGGGATTGAACCCCAAGAATTCCATGGAATTCCATCTCTGGAATTGATTCCCAAAAAATTCCCGAGATATCTTGGAATTCCCTCTTTAGGATTGAACCCCAAAAATTCCTGGAATTCTTTGGAAAAACCAGATTTGTATGGGATTGAATCCCAAAACCTCCCAGAATTCCATGGAAAAGCTGAAATTTGGTGGGATAAACCCCAAAAGTTCCAGAAATTCCATGGAATTATGTCTTTGGAAGATTGGAAAAGCCAGAATCAGATGGGATTTGATCCCAAAAAATTCCTGAAATTCCATGGGAAAGCCAGAATTGAAAGCGGTTTGAATCCCAAAAACTCCCAGAATTCCATGGAATTCTCTCTTTGGAAATTTGGAAAAGCCAGAGTCGGATGGGAACTGATCCAAAAAATTCCTGGAATTTCTTAGAAAAGGTGAATTTTGATGGGATAAAACAAAACAAAAAAAAATCCTGGAATTCCATGGAATTTCCAAAAATCCAAAGGCAAACAGCGCCCCCTACTGGTCAATCCAAGAACTCCACTCTCCCAAAACCCTGGGAAAAATATCCCCAAAAAATCCCCCAAAAAATCCCTAAAAACCAAAATTCAGGCCTCAGGAAAATTGGGAAATTTTTTTCCCACCTTCGTAGCAGAGCTGGATGCGGAGCAGGGATCGGACACAATCCACGGAATCCGCGCGGATTTTGGGAATTCTGTCGGAGCAGCGCGGAGCCAGCAGGGCCAGGAGCGAGCTCAGGTTGTAGAAAGGAGTGACAGACTGGGAACAACAACAACAAAAAAATTTGGGAATAAAATCTGGGAATTCCAGAGGTTGGGAAAAGCAGGAATGGCGGGAAACTCACGCTGACGTGGAGATTTTCCAGGAAAAATTCCAGCAGGGATTTGCTGAGGCTGACGGCGCGTTCCCGTTCCTGCTCCCGCGGGGATTTGATCCAGGGGCCTAAATGCTGGGAATGGGGGAAAAATCCTGGAATTCTGGCGGGAAAATCCCGGAATTCTGACAAAAAAAATCTGGAATTCTGACAAGAGAATCTCGGAATTCAGGTGGGGAAATTCTGGAATTTTGGGCAGGAAAATTCTGGAATTCTGGGGGGTAAATCCTGGAATTCTGAAGGGAAAATTCCTGGAATTCTGAAGGGAAAATTCCTGGAATTCTGAAGGGAAAATCACAGAATTCTGGTGGGAAACATCCTGGAATTCTGGGACGGAAAATCCTGGAACTCTGGCAGGAAAAATACCAAAATTTGGCAGGGAAAACCCTGGAATTCTGGTGGGAAAATCCCAGAATTCTGCACAGGAAAATCCTGGAATTCGGCAGGGAAAAATCTGGAATTCTGGCAGGGTAAGATCCCAGAATTCAGCAGGGAAAATCCCATAACTCTGTGGGAAAAATCCTGGAATTCTGGGAGGGAAAAATCCAAGAATTCTGGTAGGAGTTTTGGAACTGCTCGTTGGAATTCTCCCATTCCAAATTTCTCATTCTCAGAATTCCCAGAATTCCCATTCGTTGGAATTTCCCCATTCCCATTTCCAAAATTCCCAGAATTCTGAGAACTCCCATTCCCAATTTCCATTCCTGGAATTCCCAGAATTCCTACTCCCATTCCAAATTTTCCATTCTCATTATTCCCATTCCCAGAATTCTTATTCCAAATTTTCTATTCCCATAATTCCCGTAATTCCCATTCCTTGGAATTTCCCCATTCCAATTCCCTGAATTCCCATTCCCATTATTCCCATTATTGCCAGAATTCCCATTCCCAGAATTCCAAGAATTCTGAGAACTCTCATTTCCAATTTCCATTCCCAGAATATTTATTCCAAATTTTTCATTCCCATTATTCCCATTATTACCAGAATTCTCATTCCCAGAATTCCCATTCCATCCCCATTCCCATTATTCCCAGAATTCCCATTCCCAACTTCCCATTTCCCTTTCCCATAATTCCCATTGTTCCCATTCTGAGAATTCCCATTATTCCCAAAATATCCATTCCAATTTCCCATTCCTGGAATTCCCATTCCCATTCCCGTTCCAAATTTTCCATTCTCATCATTCCCATCATTCCCATTATTCCCATTCCCAGAATTCCAAGAATTCCCAGAATTCCCATTATTCCCATTCCCAGAATTCCCATTATTCCCATTATTCCCAGAATTCCCATTTCCCATTCCCATAATCCCACTATTCCCAATCCCAGAGTTCCAAGAATTCCCAAAATTCCCAGAATTCCCATATGTATAATTCCCATTATTCCCAGAATTCCCATTCCCATTATTCCCATTCCAAGAATTCCCATCCCATTTTCCATTCCCATTATTCCCAGAATTCCCATTCCCAATTTCCCATCCCCATTATTCCCAATTTCCCATTCCCCACAACCCCAGCAGCTGCCAAATCCCGGAACCGCCTCCCGAAATTCCCAAAATTCCCAAAAATTCCCAGAATTCCCGGGGCACTCACGGCAAAGAGCTCCTGGAGGCCGTGGGGGCTCAGGCGCCTCCGGAGGAGCCCCTGGAGCAGCTCCCTGAGGGCTCCCAGCGTGTCCCGGAACAGATCCTGGAAAAAACATCCGGGAATTCCGAGCTCGGAAAAATTCATGGAAGTCCACAAATCCATCCAAGGTCGTCACTATCCCAGAAAAAAAAATTGGGAATTTGGGATTTTTTTCCAATTTTTGGGGTGAAGTCTTTTGGATTCAGACTTGAAAATTCCAGAATACCTTGGGAAGAAAATCCTGGAATTCTGGGATTGGAAAAACTCTTGGAAGTTGCCAAATCCATCCAAGGTCGTCGTTATCCCCCCAAAAAATTTGGGAATTTGGGACTTTTTTTCCTATTTTTTCTTTATAAATTCTTGTGGATGAGAGCTTGAAAATTCCAGAATATTTTGGGAAAGAAGAAAATTCGGGAATTCTGGACTTGGAAAAACTCTTGGAAGTCGCCAAATCTATCTGAAATTTTTGTTATCCCAGAAAAAATCTGGAAATTTGGGATTTTTTCCCAAATTTTGGGGTGAATTATTGTGTATGAGCTCTTGAAAATCCCAGGATTTTTTGGGAAAGGTTCTTAAAAAAAAATCCTGGAAGTTTGGCTTGGAAAAACTCCTGGAAGTCGACAAATCCATCCGAGGTCATCGATATCCCAAAAAAAATGTGGGAATTTGGGATTTTTTTCCCAATTTTGAGGGTAAATCCCTATGGATGAACCCTTTAGAAATCCTGGAATAAACTGGAAAAAGAATAAAATCCTGGAAAATTCCAATTGGAAAATCCCAACTGGAAAATTCCAGGTGGAAAAATCCCAGAATTCTCATTTGGAAAATCCCAACTGGAAAATTCCTGGAATTGCCAACTGGAAAATCCCAGAATTCCAGCCTTGGGAAATCCCAACTAGAAAATCCCAGCTGGAAAATCTCTAATGGAAAATCCAGTTTGGAAAAACCTGGAATTTCCAGCTGGAAAATCCCAACTGGAAAATCCTGGCTGGAAAATCCCAGAATTTCCAGTTGGAAAATCCCAATTGGAAAATCCCATCTGGAAAAATCCTGAATGGAAAATCCCAATTTGAAAATCCTGGAATTCCTGGTTGGAAAATCCCATCTGGAAAATCCCAGAATTCCCACCTGGAAAATCCCAATTGGAAAATGCCTGGCTGGAAAATTCCAAGTAGAAAATCCCAGCTGAAAAAATCCTGAATGGAAAATCCCCATTTGAAAATCCCAGAATTCCCGGCTGGAAAATCCCAGCTGGAAATTCCCAACTGGAAAATCCCAGAATTCCCAGTGGGAAAATCCCGATTGGAAAATTCCTGGCTGGAAAATTCCATCTGGAAAATCCTGAATGGAAAATCCCCATTTGAAAATCCCAGAATTCCCAGTTGTAAAATCCCAGAATTCCTGGCTGGAAAATTGCAGAATTCCCAACTGCAAAATCCCAGAATTCCCGGTTGGAAAATCCCGGAATTCCTGGTTGGAAAATCCCGTAATTCCCAGTTGGAAAATTCCAGATGGAAAAACCAAAATCTTGGAATTCCCAGCAGGAAAAACTTGGAATTCTCAACTGGAAAATCCCAACTCCAAAATCTTGGAATTCCCGATTGGAAAATCCTGAATGGAAATTCCCAGAATTCCCGGCTGGAAAATCCAGGATGGAAAATCCCAGATGGAAAATCCCGAAATTCCCGGCTGGAAAATCCCAATTTCCCCCCCAAATCCCGGGAATTCCCACCTGGGCTCCGGGCTCTTCCCGGTTTTTCCCGGATTCGGGCGGCGGCAGCGCCAGGACGGAGCCCAGAGCCGTGAGCAGCAGCTCCGAGCGCTCGGCCTCCCCCAGCGGCGGCTCCAGGGCGCTGGAAACCCCGGGATCAGGGAAAATCCGGGAATGATTAACGGGGGAGTGATTAATTGGGAATTATTAACTGGGAATTATTAACTGGGAATGATTAACTGAAAATTATTAACTGGGAATGGCTCCAGGGCCCTGGAATCCCGGGACAAGGGAAAATCCAGGAATGATTAATGGGGAATTAATTGGGAATTATTAACTGGGAATTATTAATTGGAAATTATTAATTCCAGGATCAGGGAAAATCCGGGAATGATTAATTGGGAATTAATTGGGAATGATTAACTGGGAATTATTAACTGGGAATGGCTCCAGGGTGCTGGAAATCCCAGGATCAGGGAAAATCCGGGAATGATTAATGGGGGAGTGATTAACTGGGAATTATTAACTGGGAATGATTAATTCCAGGATCAGGAAAAATCCGGGAATGATTAACTGGGAATTAATTGGGAATGATTAACTGGGAATTATTAACTGGGAATGGCTCCAGGGCGCTGGAAATCCCAGGATCAGGGAAAATCCGGGAATGATTAACGGGGGAGTGATTAATTGGGAATTATTAACTGGGAATTATTAATCCCAGGATCAGGGAAAATCCGGGAATGATTAATGGGGGAGTGATTAATTGGGAATGATTAACTGGGAATGATTAATTCCAGGATCAGGAAAAATCCGGGAATGATTAACTGGGAATTATTAACTGGGAATGATTAACTGAAAATTATTAACTGGGAATGGCTCCAGGGCCCTGGAATCCCGGGACAAGGGAAAATCCAGGAATGATTAATGGGGAATTAATTGGGAATTATTAATTGGGAATTATTAACTGGGAATTATTAATTGGAAATTATTAATTCCAGGATCAGGAAAAATCCGGGAATGATTAATTGGGAATTAATTGGGAATGATTAACTGGGAATTATTAACTGGGAATGGCTCCAGGGTGCTGGAAATCCCAGGATCAGGGAAAATCCGGGAATGATTAACGGGGGAGTGATTAATTGGGAATTATTAACTGGGAATTATTAATCCCAGGATCAGGGAAAATCCGGGAATGATTAATGGGGGAGTGATTAATTGGGAATTATTAACTGGGAATGATTAACTGGGAATGGCTCCAGGGTGCTGGAAATCCCAGGATCAGGGAAAATCCGGGAATGATTAACTGGGAATTAATTGGGAATGATTAACTGGGTATTATTAACTGGGAATGGCTCCAGGGCGCTGGAAATCCCAGGATCAGGGAAAATCCGGGAATGATTAATGGGGGAGTGATTAATTGGGAATTATTAATTGGGAATTATTAACTGGGAATTATTAACTGGGAATGATTAACTGAAAATTATTAACTGGGAATGGCTCCAGGGCCCTGGAATCCCGGGACCAGGGAAAATCCAGGAATGATTAATGGGGAATTAATTGGGAATGATTAACTGGGAATTATTAATTGGAAATTGTTAATTCCAGGATCAGGGAAAATCCGGGAATGATTAATGGGGGAGTGATTAATTGGGAATGATTAACTGGGAATGATTAATTCCAGGATCAGGAAAAATCCGGGAATGATTAACTGGGAATTAATTGGGAATGATTAACTGGGAATTATTAACTGGGAATGGCTCCAGGGCGCTGGAATCCCGGGACCAGGGAAAATCCAGGAATGATTAATGGGGAATTAATTAGGAATTATTAATTGGGAATGATTAACTGGGAATTATTAATTGGAAATTGTTAATTCCAGGATCAGGGAAAATCCGGGAATGATTAATGGGGGAGTGATTAATTTGGAATAATTAACTGGGAATTATTAACTGGGAATTATTAACTGGGAATGGCTCCAGGGCGCTGGAACCGAGGATCAGGGAAAATCTGGGAATTATTAATTGGGAATTAATTGGAAATGATTAACTGGGAATTATTGATTGGGAATTATTAAGTGGGAATGGCTCCAGGGTGCTGGAACCCGGGATCAGGGAAAATCCGGGAATGATTAACTGGGAATTATTAATTGGGAATGATTATCTGGGAATGGCTCCAGGGCGCTGCAAATCTGGGATCAGGGAAAATCCGGAAATGGGAATGATTAATTGGGGATTAACTGGGAATTAAATATTGGGAATTATTAATTGAGAATCATTATTAATTGGGAATGGCTCCAGGGTGCTGAAAATCCCGGGATCAGGAAAAATCTGGGAATGGGAATGATTAATTGGGAATGATTAACTGAGAAAATCCTGGGATCAGGAAAAATCTGGGAATGGGAATTGCCAGGGAGGAGCCAGGAATGAATTAATTGAAAATTATTAATGGGGAATTAATTAAATGGGAATTAATTGGGAATTATTAATTGGGAACTATTAATTTGGAATTATTATTTGGGAATTATTAATTGGGAAGCATTATTAATTGGGAATGGTATCAGGGTGCTGAAAACCCCAGATCAGGGAAAATCCGGGAATGGGAATGATTAATTGGGAATGATTGACTGAGAAAAGGGGAAAAAGAGGAAAAGGAAAAGCAGGAAGAAGAAAAAGGGAAAAGCAGGAAAAGAGGAGAAAAGGGAAAAAGAGGAGGAAAAAGAAGAAAAGGAGGGAAAAGAGGGAAAAAGAAAAATCGAGAAGAGGGAAAAATGAGAGGAAAAACGAGGAGGAAAGGAAGGGAAAAAGGGGGAAAAGAGAAGGAAAAGGGAAAGAAAAGAAAGGAAGAAAAAAATAGGAGAGAAGTGAGAAAAGAGCAGGAAAAACGGAAAAGAAGGAAAAAAAGAAAAAGATGGAAAAAGTCCCGGAAATGAGAAAAAAAAATCCCCCATGGGGAAAAAAAAAATAATCCCGATCTCAACTCCTGATCCTGGAATTCCCAGAAGCGGCTCTGGAATTTCTGGAACTCCCAGAATTCCTGGGAGTGGCTCTGGAATTCCCAAAATTCCCAAAATTCCCAAGGATACAGGAGGTGGCTGCAGGTGCTGAGCGCTCGCTGCCGGAGCCGAGTGCGGAGCGCGTCCGGAGGCTCCGCCCTGAGGAATTCCTGGGAAAAGGGAAAAAACACGGGAATGGGGATCCAGGATCCCTGAATTCCTGGATTCCCTAAATTTCCTGAAATTCCTGGATTTCCTGAATTCCCTGAATTTTTCAATTTCCTCCATTCCTGAATTCCCTGAATTCCTGGATTCCCGGACTCCTGATTTTCTGAATTCCTGGATTCCTGAATTTCCTGAATTCTGAATTTCCTGGATTCCTGAATCCCTGGATTCCCTAAATTTCCTGAAATTCCTGGATTCCCTGAATTCCTGGGTTCCTGAATTTCCTGAATTTCTGAATTCCTGGATTCCCTGAATTCCTGAATTTCCTGGATTCCCTGAATTTTCCGAATTCCTGAATTTCCTGGATTCCCTAAATTTCCTGAATTTCCTGATTTCCTGGGTTCCTGAATTCCTGGATCCCTGAATCCCCTAAATTTCCTGAATTCATGGATTCCTGAATTTCTAAATCTCCAGGATTCCTGAATTTCTAAATCTGCAGGATTCCTGAATTTTTGAATTCCTGGATTCCTGAATTCCCTAAATTTCCTGAATTTTCTGGATTTCCGAATCCCTGAATTTCCTGTATCCCCAAATTCCCAGATCTCACTCCCATAATCATTCCCAGAGGCTCTCGGTGCCCTCCAGTGCTCTCCCACAATTCCTCCCAGTCCATCCCAGTATCCCGACATCCCATCCCATTATCCCAATATCCCAATATCTCATAATCCCATCCCAGTATCCCATTATCCCATCCCAGTCCATCCCAATCCCATTCTAGTATCCCATCCCTGTCCTTCCCAGTCCCTTACAGTCCATCCCAGTCTATCCCAGTATCCCATTATCCCATCCCAGTCAATCCCAATCCCATCCCAGTCCATCCCAGTCCATCCCAGTTTATCCCATTATCCCATTAAGTCCATTCCAGTATCCCATTATTCCATCCCAGTATCCCATTATTCCATCCCAATCCCATTCCAGTATCCTATCCCAATCCATCCCAGTCCATCCCATTATGCCATCCCATCATCCCATCCCAGTCCCTCCCAGTATCCCATTACTCCATCCCATTATCCCTGTATCCCATCCCAGTCCATTCCAGTACCCCATTATCCCATCCCAGTCCCTCCCAGTTAATCCCAGTATCCCATTATTCCATCTCATCCCAGTCCATCCCAGGATCCCATGATCCCATCCCAGTATCCCATTCCAGTCCATCCCATTATCCCATCCCAATCCCATCCCAGTTCCTCCCAGTTAATCCCAGTCTCTCTGAATCCATCCCAGTGTCCCCCAGTCCATCCCAGTCCATCCCATTATCCCAATTATCCCACCCCAGTATCCCAATTATCCCATCCCAGTCCCTCTCAGTCCCTCCCAGTCTCACCACCATGAGCGCCACGAGCTCGGCCTTGCGGGCAATGCTGATGGAGCCCCTGGGGCCGTTCCCAGGACAATTCCCGGAATTCCCAGCAAAATTCCCGGTGTCGTTCCTGGGATAATTCCCAGAATTCCCGGAATTCCCGCGGGCCAGGGCTTGGCTGATCATGGAGATGCTGCGGGCCAGGCTCAGCTTAAGCGCCGTGTCCTGGGAACGGGAACGGGATTGGGATCAGCTTAAAAAATGGGATCAGTGGGACTGAGATCAGTGGAACCAGTTTAAAAACTGAGATCAGTGGGACTGGAATCAGCAGGACCAGCTCAAAACTGGGATCACCCAGAAACTGGGATCAGCCCAAAAACCGGCATCAGCCTGGAAACCAGGATCAGCCCAAAAACCGGGATCTGCCCAGAAACTGGGATTAGCCTGGAAGCGAGGATCAGCCCAGAAAATGGAACCAGCCCAGAAACCGGGATCAGTCCAGAAACCGGGATCAGCCCAAAAACTGGGATCAGCCCATAAACTGGGATCAGCTCAGAAACCGGGATCAGCCCAGAAACTGGGATCAGCCCTGAAACCAGGATCAGCCCTGGAAATTGGGATGAGCCTGGAAATTGGGATGAGCCTGGAAACCAGGATCAGCCTAAAAACCGGGATCAGCCCGGAAACTGGGATCAGTCCAGAAACCGGGATCAGCCCTTAAACTGGGATCAGCCCAGAAACTGGGATGAGCCTGGAAACCAGGATCAGCCTAAAAACCGGGATCAGCCCAGAAACTGGGATCAGTCCAGAAACCGGGATCAGCCCTTAAACTGGGATCAGCCCAGAAACTGGAATCATTAGGATTGGGATCAGTGAGACCAGCTCAAAAACCGGGATCAGACCAAAAACCAGGATCAGCCCAGAAACCGGAATCAATCTCAGAAACCAGGGATCAGCCCAGAAACTGGGATCAGCCCAGAAATCGGGATCAGCTCAAAAACTGGGATCAGCCCTGAAACTGAGATCAGCTCAGAAACTGGGATTATTGGGATTGGGATCAGTGGGATCAGCCCAAAAACTGGGATGAACCCAGAAACCAGGATCAGCCCGGAAACCGGGATCAGCCCAGAAGCCGGGATCATTGGGATCATTGGGATCAGCCTGGAAACTGGGATCATTGGGATTTGGATCAGCGGGATCATCCCGGAAACCATGATCACTGGAATTGGAGACTAATGGGATTGGGATCATTTGGATGACTGGGATCAGCTGGACTGGAATCACCGGGATCATCTCTGAAACTGGGATCACTGGGATTGGGATCATTGGGACCACTGGGATCACCCAGATTAGGATCACTGGGATCCGTGAGGTTAGGATCATTTGGATTACTGGGAACACTGGGATCTTTGGGATCCTTGGGATCACTGGAATCAGAGACTGACAGGATTGGGATCACTGGGATAATTGGGATTGGGATCTGTGGGATCACCGGGATCTTTGGGATCATTGAGATCACTGGGATTGCTGGGATCATCGGGATCACCCCTTAACCTGGGATCGCCAGAATTGGAAACTGCTGTGATTGCAATCAGTGGATTTGGGATCATCTGGATCACTGGGATCAACTGAACTGGGAAAATTGGGATTAATGGGATCACTGGGATCAGTGGGATCAGGGGGATTGGGACCACTGGGATTATTGGGATCATTTGGATCATCCCAGAAACTGGGATCACTGGAACTGGAGACTGAAAGGATTGAGACAAGTGGGACCGGGATCATTTGGATCATCGAGATCACCAGGATCACTGGGATCAGCGGGATCATTGAGAGGTAATTGGGATAATTGGGATCAATGGGATCAGTGGGATCAGTGGGATCAATAGGATCACATCCCCTATTCCCCCAAAATTCCAGCTCCAATTCCAGGAACTGCCCAAACCCCTCCTCCCTCTCCCCCCCATAGCCCCCAGAAACTCGGGAATGCTGCAGCAGATCCCAAAGAAATCTGGGAATTCCTGGAATTCCTGCAGAACCCCTAAAAACCACCCAGAATTCCAGGAAAAACCCAGAATTCTGGAAAACCCTGGAAAAATCCCAGGAATTCCTGGTGGAAGCCGTTAGTGCCAGTGAGGGAGAGGCGTTAGTGGAGCTCAAGGAAGGAATTCCTGACAGGAAAATTCCATGGAAAATGCCGGAATGCCACAATCCCAACCCTCAGAATTCCCGGGATTTGGGAAAACCTCAGAATTTATCCCAAGGGAAAATCCCAGGGTGGATTTTGGGATGGATCCGGGGCTGGGGAGGCCTTTGGGAAGTTTGGGAATTTTAGGGATTTTATGGAATTCTGGGACCCCGGAATTCCAGAATCATGGAATTATTGAGTTCTGGGATAATGGAATTCATGGAATTCTGAAATTACTGAATTTTGGGATCATGGAATTTATGGAATTGATTGAATTCCAGAATCATGGAATGACTGAATTCTGGGATCATGGATTTATGAGATCATGAAATTACAGAATTCAGGGATCATGGAATTTCTGGAATAATGAAATTATGGTATTTACGGAATCGTGGAATTCCAGATTCATGAAATTATGGGAAAATCTAATTCTCAAATTTTTGGATCCCAGAAGTTCAGAATCATGGGATCGTGGAATTCTGGGATAATTGAATTTTGGGATCATGGAATTCTGAAATCATGGAATTCTGAGATCGTGGAATTTTGGGATCATGGAATTTATGGAATTCTGGAATAATGGAATTACAGAATTATTGAATTCTGGAATCTTGGATTTGCGAGATAATGGAATTCTTAAGTCCCAGAATTCCAGAATCATGGAATCATGGAATTATGGAATTCTGGATTCACAGGATTGTGGAATTTATGGAATAATGGAATCATGGAATCATGGAATTTCAGAATCATGGAATTATAGATTTATGGAATTCTGGGATCGTGGAATTTATGGAATTCATGGAATTTCAGATTCACGGAATTACAGGATCATGGAATTATTAAATTCTTGGATCACAGAATTCCAGAGTTATGGAATTGTGGAATTCTGGGATCATCAAATTTTGGGATCATGGAGTTCTGGGATAATGGAATTTCCAGAATCATGGAATTCCAGAATCATTGTGTTCTGGGATCATGGAATTTTTGAATTCTTGGATCCCAAAATTCCAGAATCGTGGAATTGTGCAATTCTGAGACCATTGAATTCTGATCATCAAATACTGGGATCATGGAATTATATAATATTCCAGAATAATGAAATCACATAATTATGGGACCATGGGATTCTGGGATCATGGAATTCTGAGACTGTGGAATTAGAGAATCATGGAAATACAGAATTATGGAATCATGGAATTACAGAATTATGGAATTCTGGGATCATGGAATTCCAGGATCCCAGAATTCCGGGATGACAGAAAGGGAATTTCGGGTTGATGTAATTCCAGAACTGTGGAATTAGAGAATCATGGAATTCTGGAATAATGGAATTTCTGGATCATGGAATTATGGGATCATTTATGTTGGAATGTCCAGGCCTCCCTGCCTTCTCCCATCCCTTTTCCCCAGGATTTTTCCCAGGAATTCTGATGTTTTTTCAGGAAGCGATTCCAGCCCAGAACAAGAGGAAAAGATGGAAAGAGAGAAAATTCCAAGGCCAATCCCAAATTTCCCTACCTTGGTCTCTACTTTTATTCCCAGAACCTGAACGGGCGGAAAAACAAAATTCCCATCAGGAAAATCCCAAATCCCAGCAGGAAGGAACAAAATTCCACCGGGAAACCCTAAAATTCCAAAAAATCAAAATCCCAGCAAGAATAGCAAAATTCCAAAGACAAAAAAAAAAAAAAAAATCCCATCAGGAAAAAAAAAGAAATTCCAGTGGGAGAAAAAATGAAATTCCATCGGGAAAAGCTGAAACACCGTTGGAAAAAACCCAAATTCCAGTGAGGAAAAACCCCAAATTCCATTGGAAAAATTGCAATTCCATCAGGAAAAAATGAAATTCCATCAGGAAAACCAAAATTCCAGTAGTAAAAGCAGAAATCCCATCAGAAAAAAATTAAAATCTCAGCAGAAAAAACCCAAATTCCATTGGGAAAATTCCATTGGGAAAAATGGAATCCAAGCAGGAAAAAATGGAATTCCATTGGATAAAACCAAAATCTCAGCAGAAAAAAATTAAATTCCACTTGGAAAATTCTACCAGAAGAAAATTTCCATTGGAAAAACCCCAAAATCCCATCAGGAAAAAAATGAAACTCCAGTGGGAAAAACCCAAAAATTCCACTGGCAAAACTCAATGCCAAAACTTCCAAACCCCCTGGAATGATCCCCATGGGAAAACCTCCCACCAAATCCCAGAGAAATTACTGGAAAATTCTCAGAAAATTTCAGGAAAATTCCCGGAAAATTCCTGGAAAATACCCAGAAAATCCCTGGGAAATTCCTGTAAGATTCTTGAAAAAATAATGCAAAATCCTTGTAAAATTCCCAGAAAAGTCCTGGGAACTTACTAGAAAATTTCCTGGAAAACTCCTGGAAAATTGTCAGAAAATTCCCAGAAAATCCCCAGAAAGTTCTGGGAAAATTCCCAGGATATTCCTGGAAAATTTCCAAAAAAACCCTATAAAATTCTCAAAAAAAGTCTCAGAAAATTTCTGGAAAATACCTGGAAAGTTCCTGGAAAATTCCTGGAAAATTCTCGGAAAATTCTCAAAAATTTCCCAGAAAATTCCTAAAAGTTCCCAGAAAATTCCAGGGGAAATTCCTTAAAAATTCCTGTAAAATTCTTTAAAAATTCCTGAAAAATTCCTGGCAAATACTTGGAAAATTCTCAGAAAATTCCCGGAAAATTCCTTGAAAATTCTCAGAAAAGTTCCAAAAAATTCCTTTGAAAATCCCAGAAAATTTCTGAAAGATTACCAGAAAATTTCTGGAAAATTAGTGCAAAATTAACAGAAAATTATTGGAAAATTCCTAAAAATTTTCTTGAAGATTCCTGGGAAATTCCTAGAAATTTCCTGGAAAATCCCGTTAAAAATCCTGGGAATTTACTGGAAAATTTCTAAAAAATTCCTGTAAAATTCTTGAAAAATTACTGGAAAATTCCTGAAAAATTCCCCAAAAATTCCCCAAAAATTCCCAAAAGAATTCCTATAAAATTCCCACAAAATTCCCACAAAATGCCTGGAAAATTCCAGACTCTCACCTTGGTGTGGCCGTGCTGGAGGATGTTTTTCAGGATTTGGGCTTCCAGGCGGGAATGCAGCAATTCCGGAGGCGCCGCCTCGGCCACGCGGCCGTAGCAGAGCACGAGGGCGCTGCGGAGCTTCTCCAGCTCCCCCTCGCTCCTTTCCTGCGGAAAAAACACGGAAAAAACATGGGAAAAACACGGAAGAAAAACAAGCGAAAAACATGGAAAAAACACGGAAAAGACACAGAATAAACACGAAGAAAAATGTGAAAAAAACACAGAAGAAACATGGAAAAAGCATGGGAAAAACCATGGAAAAATCACGGAAAACACATGGAAAAAACATGGAAAAAACATGGGAAAAAACATGGAAGAAACATGGAAAAAACATGGAAAAAACATGGGAAAAAACATGGAAGAAACATGGAAAAAACATGGGAAAAAACCCGGGAAAAAACCCAGAAAAAAACATGGAAGAAACATGGTAAAAACCCAGAAAAACACGAAAAAAACCCATGAAAAAAAACACGGAAAAAGCATGGAAAAACATGTAAAAAACATGGAAAAAGCCACAGAAAAACCATGGAACAAACATAGAAAAAACGGAAAAAACACAGAAGAAACATGGAAGAAACACAGAAAAAACATGGAAAAGACATAAAAAACCATGAAAAAACCATGAAAAAACCATGGAAAAAACAAGGGAAAAAACATGGAAAAAACATGGGAAAAAACATGGGAAAAAACATGGGAAAAACATGGGTAAAACCACAGAAAAACCACAGAAAAAACATGAAGAAAAACCATTTTAAAAAACATGGAAAAAACACGGAAAAAATCATGGAAAAAACCTGGAAAAACTTGGAAAAAAAACCTGGAAAAAACACAGATAAAAACATGGAAAAAAAACCATAGAAAAAAACATGGAAAAACACGGAAAAAACATGGAAAAACATGGGGAAAAAACATGGAAAAACCACGGGGAAAAAATGGAAAAAAACCATGGAAAAACCACGGAAAAAAACCATAGAAAAACCACAGAAAAAACATGGAGAAACATGGAAAAAACATGGAATAAACACGGGAAAAACATGAAAAAAACTTGAAAAAAATGCTGGGAATTCCAGAAAGGGAATCCTGGAGAATTCCCAGCTTTTCCAGCAGGATTTGAGGGAGAAATTCCATGGAATTCCTGGATTTGAGAAAGATTTCTGTGGAATTCTTGGATTTGAGGAGAATTTCCATGGGATTCCAGGATTTGAGGAGGATTTCCTTGGAATTCCAGGATTTCAAGATGATTCCCTCCGAATTCCAGGATTTTAGCAGAAATTCCTTGGAATTCAAGGAGAATTTCTATGGAATATCAGGATTTGAGAAGGATTCCCTTGGAATTCCAGGATTTCAGCAGGAATTCCTCTGAATTTGAGGAGAATTTCCATGGGATTCCAGGTTTTGGAAGGATTTCCATGGAATTCCAGGATTTGAGGAGGATGCCCTCAGAATTCCAGGATTTTAGTAGGAATGTCACAGAATTCCAGGATTTTAGCAGAAATTCCTTGGAATTCAAGGAGAATTTCCATGGAATGCCAGGATTTGGGGAGGATTCCCTTGGAATTCCAAGGTTTCAGCAGGAATTCCTTGGAATTCAGTATTTCCAGATGATTTCCATGAAATTCCAGGATTTGAAGGTTTCCTTGAAATTCCAGGATTTGAGGAGGAATTCCTTGGAATTCCAGGATTTAGGGAGGATTCCCTCGGAAATTCAGGATTTAGGGAGGATTCCCTCGGAATTCCAGGATTTCAGTAGGAATGTCACAGAATTCCGGGATTTTAGCAGAAATTCCTTGGAATTCAAGGAGAATTTCCATGGAATTCCAGGATTTGGGGAGGAATTCCTTGGAATACCAGGATTTATGTAGGATTTCATTGGAATTCCAGCATTTGAGGAGGATTTCCTTGGAATTCCAGGATTTTAGTAGGAATGTCACAGAATTCCAGGAATTGAGCAGGAATTCCTCGGAATTCCAGGATTTGAGGAGGATTTCCTTGGAATTCCAGGATTTTAGTAGGAATGTCACAGAATTCCAGGAATTGAGCAGGAATTCCTCGGAATTCCAGGATTTGAGGAGGATTTCCTTGGAATTCCAGGATTTTAGTAAGAATGTCACAGAATTCCAGGAATTGAGCAGGAATTCCTCGGAATTCCAGGATTTGACGAGGCTTTTGATGGAATTCCAGGATTTTTAGCAGGGATCCCACAAAATTCCAGGATTTTAGCAGGATTCCAGAATTTCAACAGGTATTCCACAGAATTCCATGATTTTTAGTTGGAATTTCCATGGAATTCCATAGGATCTTGATTAAAATCTTGGAATTCCATGAATTCAGTCAGGATTTCCACTGATTTCCATTATTTTAATAGGATTCCTTAGAACGCTGGGATTTTAGTCTTGGTTTCTTGGAATTCTGAGATTTTAGTGGGAATCCCTTGGCATTCCAGGATTTTAGTAGGAATTCCATGTTTTCCCATGATTTTAGGAAGAATACCTCCAATATCGGTTTTCTCCTGGATAAGACCCCCCAGCTCCCTCAGCCGCTCCCAGGATTTCCCCCATTCCCATTTTTCCCATTCCCATTCCAATTTTTCCCATTCCAATTTTTCCCATTTTCCCCATTCCAATTTTTCCCATTTTCCCCATTCCCAGAATTCCTATTTTTCCCATTCCCATTCCTATTCCCATTTCAATCCCATTTTTCCCATTCTCATTTTCTCCATTCCCAATTTCTCATTCCCATTTTTCCCAATCCCATTTTCATTCCCATTTTTCCCCATTCCCAATTTCCAATTTCCATTTTTCCCAATCCCATTCCTGCTCCCATTTTCCCCATTTCCAGAATTCCTATTTTTCCCATTCCCATTCCCAGTCCAATCCCATTTTTCCCATTCCCATTTTCCCCAATCCCATTCCTATTCCCATTATTCCCATTCTCGTTACTCCCGTTCCCAATTCCAAATTTCCCATTCCCATTTTTCCCATTATTCCCACTTTTCCTATTTTCCCATTTTCCCATTCCCATTTCCCACATTTTTCCCATTCCAAATTTCCCATTCCCATTCCTATATATCCCATTTATCCCATTCCCAATTCCCCATTTTCCCCATTATTCCCAATTTCACATTCCCATTTTTCCCATTATTCCCATTTTCCCCCTTTTTCCCATTCCCATTCCCACTTTTCCCAATTTTCCATTCCCAGAAATCTCTCAGGAATTCCCACCTTGAAGATGCTGAACAACCCCACGGATTTCTTGAAGACGTCGGATTTCACAAACTCCTCCAACTTTTCCAAAGTCTCTTCCAGATGATTCCGGGCACAAATCCCAAAGCAGGAAGCCAGACCCTGCAGGAATTCCGGGAATAAAACCCGGGAGAGGCCGGTCAGGAATTCCCAAAGTTTTTTCAGGGATCATTCCTGGAATTCCAAGGGAATTCCAACCCTGATGAGATATGCACAGACCAATTCCTGGCTGGAATTCCAGGAATTCCATGATTTTGGGAAGGGATTCCTGCCTGAGAAGGGCTGGGATGGAATTTCCAGGGAATTTTGGCCGTTCCATCCCAGGAATTCCATAATTTCCAGCCAGATTCCTGGATTTTAGTTGGGATTCCCCAGAATTCCATTATTTTAGCCAAGAATCCCATTAATTCCATTATTTTAGCCAGAATCCCACAGAATTCCAGGATTTTAGGAGGAGCTCCCCAGAATTCCATGATTTTAGCCAGGAATCCCAGGGAATTCCAGGATTTTAGTCAGGATTTCCACAGAATTCCATGATTTTAGTCGTGATCCCACAAAATTCCAGGATTTTACTTGGATTCCACAGAATTCCAGGAATTTAGAAAAGACTCCTTGGAATTCCATGATTTCTAACAGGGATTTCTTGGAATTCCAAGATTTTAGTCATGTTCCGGCAGAATTCCAGGATTTTAGAGGGATTTCTTGGAATTCCAGAATTTTGCTTGGAATTCCAGGATTTTAGTCTGGATCTGACAGAATTCCAAGATTTTAATTTGGATTCCCCAGAATTCCATGATTTTAGCCAGGAATCCCAAGAAATTCCATGATTTTAGAGGGATTCCATGGAATTCCAGGATTTTATTCATGATCCCAGGAAATTCCGGGATTTTAGAGGGATTCATTGGAATTCCAGGATTTTAGTTGGGATTACAGGGATTTTAGGGACTCCATGGAATTTTGGGACTTTAGTCGGGATTCCATGGAATTCCAAAATTTTAGTGTAGATTCCTCAGAATTTCCAGGATTTTAGTAAAGATTCCCTTGGAATTCCGATGATTTTTAACAGGGATTCCATGGGATTCTGGGATTTAAGATGGAGCTCCTTGGAATTCGATGATTTTTAACAGGGATTCCATGGAATTCCAGGATTTTAGTGGTAATTCCATGGAATTCCAGCATTTTGACAGGAATTCCATGAATTCCAGAATTTTTAGTAGGATTCCATGGAATTTCAGGATTTTAGGTGCAATCCCAAGGAATTTCCAGGATTTTAGTAAAGATTCCCATGGAATTCCAAGATTTTAAAATAAGGTTGACTGGAATTCTATTTTTAACAGAGATTTCATGGAATGCCAAGACTTTAGTGTGGATTCCACAGAATTCCATTATTCTAGTCAGGATTCCACAGAATTCCCACAGAATTTCAGGATTTTAGCCACAATTCCCACAGAATTCCATGCTTTTCACCCCCATCCCATCGGGAAAATCCCATTCCCAACCCCAAAATTCCATAGAATTCCCTCTAAAATCCTGGAATTCTCTGGGATCTGACTAAAATTCCATGGAATCCCAACTAAAATCCTGGAATTTCTTGAGATCCCAATGAAAATCCTGGAATTCCAATGAATCCTTCTGAAATCTCAGAATTTCGTAGAATCCTGAATAAAAAAACAGAATTCCATGGAATCCCTCTAAAATCTTGGAATTTCTTGGGATTCCTGGCTAAAACCATGGAACTCTAATGAAATCCCAACTAAAATCCTGGAATTCTGTCAGATCCTGACTAAAATCGTGGAATTCCATGGGAACCCGACTAAAATCCTGGAATTTCAAGGAATCCCAAGCAAAATCCTGGAATTCTGTCAGATCCTGACTAAAATCCTGGAATTTCAAGTAAAATCCTGGAATTCCATGGGAACCCTACTAAAATCCTGGAATTCTAAGGAATCCCAACTAAAATCCTGTAATTCTGTGGAATCCACACTCAAATCCTGGAATTCCGTGGAATCCCTGTTAAAAAAATCATGGAAATTCCAAGAAGCCCAACCTCCACATTCCCACAGATTCCAAACCCCGCCGGGAGCAGCGACTCCAACCCTTTCCCAGGAGGAAAATTCCTAAAATTTCCTTGGGGTTTTCCCAAATCCTTGGGATTTTCCATGAATTCCTCACCTCCCGCTCTGCCTCCTCGTGGTACCGGGCGTTTTCCAGGAGTTCCTGGAGCTGCTTCCGGACCAGTTCCTTACTGGGACACAACCCCAGTGCCGTCCCCATGGATCTGTAGAGGAAAACCTGGGGGAAAAAAAATTCCCATTAGTCCCATTTTTCCCATTTTTCCAATTTTCCACATTCCCATTTTCCCATTTTTCCCATTTTCCTCATTCCCATTCCCATTTTTCCCACTCCAATTTTCTCCCATTCCCATTTTTCCCAATCCCTGTTTTTCCCATTCCCAATTTCCCATTATTCCTATGATTCCCATGATTTCCATTCCCATTATTTCCATTCCTATTTTCCACTTCTCAATTTCCCATTCCCATTTTTCCACATTCCCATTTTTCCCATTTTTCTCATTCCCATTCCCATTTTTCCCACTCCAATTTTTCTCATTCCCATTTTCCCAATCCCATTTTTCCCATTCCCAATTTCCCATTATTCCCATTATTCTCATTATTCCCATGATTCCCATTATTTCCATTCCCATTATTCCCATTCCCATTTTTCCCAATTTCCCAATCCCATTTTCCCCATTCCCATTTTCCCCCTTTCCCATTCCCCCATTTTTCCCCTTCCCATTCCCCATTCCCCATTTTCTTTTCCCAATCCTGTTTTTCCCATTCCCAATTTCCCATTATTCCCATGATTCCCATTATTTCCATTCCCATTATTCCCATTCCTATTTTTCCCTATTTCCCAATCCCATTTTCCCCATTTTCCGCATTATTTCCATTCCCATTTTCCACTTCCCAATTTCCCATTCCCATTTTTCCACATTCCCATTTTTCCCATTTTCCCCATTTTCCTCATTCCCATTCCGGTTTTTCCCACTCCAATTTTTCCCATTCCCATTTTTCCCAATCCCATTTTTCCCATTCCCAATTTCCCATTATTCCCATTATTCTCATTATTCCCATTCCCATTTTTTCCAATTTCCCAATCCCATTTCCCCCATTTTTCCCATTTTCCCCATTTCCCGCTTTATTTCCATTCCCATTTTTCCTATTCCCATTTTTCCCATTATTCCCATTTCCCCCATTCCCCCTTTTCCCATCCCCACTCCCAGAAATCTCTCAGGAATTCCCACCTTGAAGATGCTGAATTATCCCAAGGATTTCACAAATTCCTCCAACTTTTCCAAAGGGGAAAAATTCCCCTGGAAAAAAATCCCGGATTTTCCCAATCCTCACCTTTTCCGCCTGGGAGCCGTCGGAGACGCGGAGCTGCCGGAAAATCTCCGACACCAAAGGGCAAATCCAGGATTTATCCGGGATGGATGCCAGGGATTCCCGGAGAAACTGGGAGAAGGATTGGGATGGGAGGAATTCCAGGAATTCCAGCCTGGAATCCCAAAACTCTGGACCTCCATGGGACTTTGGAATTCTGGTTTCCCATGGAATTTCCCGTGGAAAGACCCTTTGGAATTCTGGTTTTCCATCCCAAATCCCTTTGGAATTCTGGTTTCCCACCCCAAATTTTCCATGGAAGACCGAGGATCCTTTGGAATTCTGAGTTCTCACCCTGGATCCCTCTGGAATTCTGGTTTCCAATCCCAAAATCCCTTTGGAATTCTGGTTTTCCACCCCAAATTTCTCGTGGAATCCTGACGATCCTTTGGAAATTTGGTTTTCCATCCCAAATTCCCCTTGAAATTCTGGCTTTCCATCCTGAATTTCCCATGAAATTCTGACGATCCTTTGGAATTCTGACTTCCCACTCTGGATCTCTTTGTAATTCTGGTTTCCCATACCAAATACCTTTGGAATTCTGGTTCTCATCCCAAATTTTCCATGGAATGTTGCTGATACTTTGGAATTCCAGTTTTCTGTCCCAAATCCCTTCGGAATTCTGGTCCCCATCCCAAATTTCCCAAGGAATCCTGAGAACCCTTTGGAATTCTGACTTTCCACCCAAAAATCCCTTTGGAATTCTGGTCTCCATCCCACATTTCCCAAGGAGTTACGAGAACATAATGGAATTCTGGTTTTCCACCCTGGATCCCTTTGGAATTCTGGTTTTCAATCCCAAAATCACTTGGGAATTTTGGTTTCTCTTCCAAAATCCCTTTGGAATTCTGATTTCTCACCCTGGATCCCTCTGGAATTCTGGTTTCCAATCCCAAATCCCTTTGGAATTCTGGTTTCCCATTCCAAAATCCCCCTGGAATTCTGGTTTCCTGTCCCAGATTTCCCATGGAATGATTCTGACCCTTTGGAATTCTGCTTTCCCACCCTGGATCCCTCTGGAATTCTGGGTTTCCATCCCAAAATCCCTTTGGAATTCTGGTTTTCCATCCCAAATTTCCCATGGAATGCTGCCAACCCCTTGGAATTCCAGTTTTGCATCCCAAATTTCCCAAAAAAGTTGAGGATCCTTTGGTATTCTCATTTCCCATCCCAAATTTCCCATGGAATGCTTCTGACCCTTTGGAATTCTCGGTTTCCCACCCAAAAACCCCTCTGGAATTCTGCTTTTCCATCCCAAAATCCCTTTGTAATTCTCATTTCCCATCCCCAAATCCCTTTGGAACTCTGGTTTTTCATCCCAAATTTTCTATGGAATGCTTCTGACCCTTAGGAATTCTGGTTTCCCATCCCAAATCCCTCTGGAATTCTGGTTTGCCATCCCAAATTCCCAGTGAACACAGCCTGGCCCCTTTTCCTGGGAATCCCAATCTTGGATTTCTTCAGGAAATTCCCGGATTTTCCACGGAAAAATCTCCTGGGGATTTAATTTTCCCACCCCTTTCCCAGCCCAGGATTCATTTTCCAGATCCAAAATCCTGGGAAAACCTTCTCTGGCATTCCCAGGATCCACACCTGGAGCAGCTTTTCCTCCCATTCCTGCTGGCACAGGGAATTCTCCGTGTTCTCTGGGAAAAAAAAAAAAAGGGATTTTGGGAATGCTGGACAGGGGGGAGCATGGATTGGGAGAATTCCTGACGATCCCATGGATCTCATGGATCCCACTCCATCCATCCCATCAATCCTATTATTATATAAATCCCATTATCCCATGATCTCATAAATCCCATAAACCCCATAAATCCCATAAATTCCAGGGATCCCATCCCATCCCATCCCATCAATCCCATAAATCCCATAAATCCCATCCCATCCATCCCATAAATCCCATTATTCCACCCCATTATCCCACAGACCCCATAAATCCCATTCCATGGATCCCATTATCCCATCAGTCCCATCATCCCGCCCCATCCCATTATCCCAGTATACCATAATCCCATGATTTTACAATTTCATTATCCCATAATTCCATAAATCCCATTATCACATCCCATCCCATCATCCAATAAATCCCTGTAATCCCATAAATCCCACCCCAATATCCCATTATGCCATCATCCCATGGATCCCGTCTATCCCATAAATTTAATGGATCACATTATCCCATAAATCCCGTAAATCCCATAAAACCCATTATCCCATCCCATCCCATAAATCCCATGGATCCCATCAATCTCATAATCCTGTCCTGTCCCATTATCCCAGTATTCCACCATCCCATAATCCCACAATTCCTTTATCCCATCCCATTATCTCATAAATCCCATTATCCCACAGATCCCAGCCCATCTATCCTATAAATCCCATAAATGCCATCAATGCAATCAATCCCATAAATCCCATCCCATTATGGCAGTATCCCATAAATCCAATTATCCTATAATCCCATAAATCCCATTAATCCAATTATCCCATGAATCTCATGATCCCATTATCCCATTATCTCATCCCGTGAATCACATCCCACAAATCCCAAAAATCCCACAAATCCCATAAATCCCACAAATGCCATAAATCCCATTATCCCACAAACCCCACAAATTCCACAAATCCCATAAATCCCACAAATGCCATAAATCCCATTATCCCACAAACCCCACAAACCCCACAAATTCCACAAATCCCATAAATCCCACAAATCCCACAAATCCCATTATCCCATAAATCCCACAAATCCCATAAATCCCAATATCCCACAAATCCCACAATCCCACAAATCCCACAAATCACAAATTCCACAAATCTCATTATCCCAGAAATCCCACAAATCCCACAAATCCCATTATATAAATCCCATTAAAAAAAAAGAAAAATCCTATTTTTAGGACTCTCCCAATCCTAAAAATTCCGGAACGGGGAAAAATCTGGGATTGACAATTCCGGGATTCTTTTCTTTTCCCGACCTTCCAGCTGTTCCAGGAGCAGTGGGATTTTTTTATTCCAGATGTTTTCCAGCTGGGGATGGATTTGGAGCGCCTGGAGCAGGCGCAGGGCGGCGGCGCCGCGGCCAGGAGCGAGGAATGGCTGCGAGGAAACCGCCTGGAAAAAACCGGGAAAAAATTGGGAAAAGCGGGAATTCCGGCTGGGAGAGGATTCTGGAGGAAAAACGGGAATTTGAGCTGGAATTTCAGAGGAAAAATCGGGAATCTGAGATGGAATTCCAGAGGAAAAATTGGGACTCTGGGCTGGAATTCCAGAGAAAAAATTGGGAATTTGAGATGGAATTCCAGTGAAAAAAGTGGGAAAAGCTGGAAAAATTGGGAAAAATTGGGAAAAGTGGGAAGAAATGGGAATAGAAGTGGGAATTCCAGATGGGAGAGGATTCTGGAGGAAAAATGGGAATTTGAGCTGAAATTTTAGAGGAAAAATTGGGAAATCGAGCTGGAATTCTGATGAAAAAAAGTGGGGAAGTGAGAAAAAAGTGGGAAAATTGGGAAAGAAGTCGGAAAAAACCAGGTAAAATTTGGAAAAGTAGGGGAAAAAATGGGAAAAGTGGGAAAAAATTGGGAAAAGCAGGAAAAAGTGGGAAAAATTGGGAGAAGTAGGGAAAAAGTGGGAGAAGTGGGGAAAAAAATGGGAAAAATGGGAAAAGTAGGAAAAAAATGGGAAAAGAAGGAAAAAATTGGGAAAAGTGGGAATGGAAGTGGGAATTCTGGCTGGGAGAGGATTCTGGAGGAAAAATGGGAATTTGAGCTGGAATTTCAGAGAAAAAAAATTCGGAATTATAGCTGGAATTGTGGTTTATAAAGTGGGAATTCCAGCAAGAATTACACAGGAAAAGGAATTGGGAATTTCGCAGGAAAAATTGGGAAATAATTGGGAAATGATTGGGAAAATTGGGAAAAAAGTGGAAAAAGTGGGAGAAGAGGAAAAAATTGGGAGAAGTGGGGAAAAAATGGGAAAAATTGGGAGAAGCAGGAAAAAATGGGAAAAGTGGGAAAAAAATTGGGAAAAAAGTGGGAAAAAAGGGAATGGAATCTGGAATGTTGAAATCAGGGAATGCTGAAATCAAGGAATGAAAAAATCAGGGAATTCTGGAATTCTGGGAATGATGAAATCATGGAATGATAAAATCAGGGAATGATGGAATCAGGGGATGATAAAATAATGGATATCCCAAAATCATGGAATAAAATCAGGCAATGCTGAAATCTAGGAATGATGAAATCAGAGAATCCTAAAATCTGAGAATGTTGAAATAATGGAATTCTGGAATTCTGGTAATGCAGAAATCAGGGAATGTTGAAATCAAGGAATGATAAAATCAGGGAATTCTGGAATTCTGGTAATGATGGAATCATGGAATGATAAAATCAGGGAATTCTGGAAATGATGAAATCATGGAATGATAAAATCAGGGAATTCTGGAATCAAGGAATGATAAAATTTGGGAATGCAGAAATCAAGGAATGAGAAAATCATAAAATGCTGAAATCAGAGAATTCCAGAATTCTGGGAATGATAAAATCAGGGAATGGTGAAAGAATGGAGTCTGAAATCGGAATCCTAAAATCATGGAAGGCTGAAATCAGGGAATGGGAAAATCACCGAATTCTGGAATTCTGGGATTGCTGTAATTGGTGAATGATAAAACCAGGGAATGTTGAAATCAGGAAATACCTGAATCATGGAATAAAATCAGGGAATGCTGAAACCAAGGAATGATAAAATTTGGGAATGCTGTAATTCTGGGAATGATGAAATAATGGAATCCTAAAATCAGGGAATTCTGGAATTCTGGGAATGCTGAAATCAAGGAATGATAAAATCAGGGAATGCTGGAATGTCGAATTCTGGAATTCTGGAAATGATAAAATCTGGGTATGATGGAAGCATAGAATGCTGAAATTGGTGAATTCTGGAATTCTGGTAATGTTAAAATCAGGGAATTCTGGAATTAGGGAATGATAAAATTTGTCAAATCAGGGAATGATAAAACCAGAGATTTCTGGAATTCTGGGAATGATGAAATAACGGAATCCTAAAATCATGGAATAAAATTAGGGAATGCTGATATCAGGGAATGAGAAAATCATGGAATGATTGAATCAGGGAGTTCTGGAATTCTGGGAATGATAAAGTCAGGGAATCCTAAAATCATGGAACTCTGGAATTCTGGGAAGATGAAATCAGGGAATCCTAAAATCAGGAAATTCTGGAATCAAGGAATGATAAAATCAGGGAATGCAGAAATCAAGGAATGCTGAAATCATGGAAATCCCAAAATCATGAAATAAAATCAGAGAAAAAAAATTCCCAAAAAATTCCCCAAAAATTCCCAAACTCACCAAGAGCCTGGCGGTCAGAGCTTGAGGAGAAGGAAGATTTCCTGGGAAAAGAAAGAAAAAACAGGGAAAAAAAATCAATTCCAAGGAAATTCCCAACCCCAAATCCTGAATTCCTGTTTTTGGGGAATGTTTGGGATTTTTTTTGGGATTTTTAGGGAATTTTGCGGGGATTTTTGGGGGGACATTTTTTGGATTCTTGGAGGTCTTTTGGGGATTTTTTTTTTTTATTTTTCGGGGATTTTTGGGGAGATTTCTAATTATTTTTGGGAGATTTTGGGGAGATTTTTTGAAAATTTTTGGGATTTTTTGGGGGATTTTTTTGGGGAATATTTTTTTCAGATTTTAGGGAATTTTTGGGGGATTTTCTTGGGATTTTTTTTTTTATTTTTCTGGGGTATTTTTTGCTGGGATTTTGGGGGGGATTTTTTAGGGATTTTGGGGGATTTTTTGGGACTTTTTTGGAGGATTTTTTTGGGATTTTTTGGAGGATTTTTTGGGGATTTTTTTGGATTTTGGGGAATTTTTGGGGGATTTTTTTGGGTTTTGGGGGGAATTTTTTGGGGGAATTTTGGGGGGATTTTTGGGGGGATTTCTTTGGGATTTTTTAAAGATTTTTTGGGGGATTTTTGGGGATTTTTTGGGTATTTTTTATTTTCGGGTGAATTTTTTTTTATTTTTGGGGGACTTTTTGGGGAATTTTTGGGGGGGATTTTTTGAGCATTTTTTTATTTTTTGAGAATTTTTGGGGGACTTTTTTTGGAATTTTTTTGGGGGGGGGATTTTTCGGGGGATTTTTCTAGGATTTTTGGGGGAGACTTTTTTTGGACAATTTTTTTTGGGATTTACCACGATGCTCAGAGTGGATCCAGGCCTCGTTTTCCGGTTGCTCTTCCCGAATTTTTCCAGCCAGGAATGTCAGACTCCGGCACAGCGGGGTCAGGGCGGGGCTGAACTGGGCTGGGATCAGAAATTCCAGCAGGAACGGCCACAAAACCTGCAGGAAAAACGAGAATTTCCACCAAAAAATGGGAAAAACGGGCTCAGAATTCCCAAAATTCCCAGGATTTCCCCAGAATTGGATGGAGCAGCCCCAAATTTTCTGGGAATTCCATCCCAAAATTCTGATATTCCATGGGAAGCCGTTCCTTGTTTTCCATCCTGCATCCCAAATTTCTCCCTAGCTCTGCTGGAAAAACCTTTGGAAAAACTTTTGGAAAAACCTCTGGAATTCTCCTGGAAAAGTCTCGTTATCCCAAATTTTCCCCCCTTCATCCTGGAATTCCCGGAATTCTTTATCCCAAATTTTCTCTCTCATTCCAGAATTCTTTATTCCAAATTTTTCACTCTTATCCCAGAATTCCTTATCCCAGATTTTTTCCCCCTTCATCCCAGAATTCCTGGAATTTCTTATCCCAAATTTTCCCCTCTCATCTTGGAATTCCCAGAATTCTTTACCCCAAATTTTCTACTCTCATCCCAGAATTCCTTATCCCAAATTTTCCCCCTTATCCCAGAATTTCCACCCTTCTTATCCCAGATTTTCCCACCTCATCCTGGATTTTCCCACCCCTTCATCCCAGTATTCTTGGAATGCTTTATCCCAAATTTTTCCCTCTCCTCCTGGAATTTCCACGTCTCTTATCCTAGATTTTCCCTCCCCTCCCAAAATTGTTTATCCCAAATTTTCTCTCTCATCCCAGAATTTCTTATCCCAGATTTTTCCCCCTTCATCCTTTAATTCCCAGAATTCTTTATCCTATTTTTTTTTCTCTCATCCCAGAATTCCTTATCCCAAATTTTCCCTCAGTTTTGAGAAATCTGGGATTGAAATCCTTTGGGACTGAGAATTTTGGGATTAAATCCCCCAGAACTGGGAATTTTGGGATTGAATTTCCTTGGGATTGGGAATTTTGGGAATTAAATTTCCCCAGGATTGGGAATTTCGGGATTCAGTTCCTCAGGATTTAGAATTTTTTGAAATGAAAACCCTCAAGATTGGAAATTTTGGGATTGGGAATTTTGGGATAGAAACTTCTTGGGATTGAGAATTTTGGGATTGAATCCCCCGGAACTGGGAAATTTGGGATGAAATCCCCCAGAATTCGTAATTTTGGGATTGAAACTCCTTGGGATCAGGGATTTTGGGATTGAATCCTTCAGAATTGGGAATTTTGGGATGAAATTCCTCGGGATTGGGAATTTTTGGAACTAAATCCCACAGAATTGGGAATTTTGGGAATTGAAATCCTAACATAATTGGGAATTTTAGGATTTAATTTCCTCAGGATTGGAAATTTCAGGAGTGAAATCTCTTGGAATTGGGATTTTTTGGAATTGAAATCCCCCAGGATTTGGAAATTTGGGAATTAAATTTCCTCAGGATTGGGAATTTTGGGATTGTAAATTTCCTCAGGATTGGGAATTTTGGGAATTAATTCCCTCAAATTTAGGAATTTTGGGAATGAAATCCCTCAGGATTGGGAATTCTGGGATTGAATTCCCCCAAATTCAGGAATTTTGGGAATTTTTTGGGAATACCCACGGGGCCCATCCTGTGCACGGTGGTGCTGAGAAGGAACAGGAAATCCTTGGGATTGGGAATTTTGGGATAAAATTCCTCAAAATTGGGAATTTTGGGATGAAATCCCATAGGATTGGGAATTTTCGGATTCAGAATTTTGGGAATTAAATCCCCCAGAATTGGAAATTTTGGGAATTGAAATCCTAACAGAATTGGGAATTTTGAAATAAAATCCCTGCAGAGGGGAATTTTGGGAATGAAATCCCTCAGGATTGGGAATTCTGGGATTGAATTCCCCCAAATTCAGGAATTTTGGGAATTTTCTGGGAATTATACACAGGGCCCATCCTATGCACAGTGGTGCTGAGCAGGAACAGGAAATGCCTCGGCATTGGGAATTTTGGGATGAAATCCCTCAGGATTGGGAATTCTGGGATTGAATTCCCCCAAATTCAGAAATTTTTGGGAATTTTTTGGGAATACCCACGGGGCACATCCTGTGCACGGTGGTGCTGAGAAGGAACAGGAAATGCCTTGGGATTGGGAATTTTGGGATAAAATTCCTCAGAATTGGGAAATTTTGGGATGAAATCCCTCGGCATTGGGAATTTTGGGATAAAATTCCTCAAAATTGGGAATTTTGGGATGAAATCCCACAGGTTTGGGAATTTTTGGATTGGGAATTTTGGGAATTAAATCCCCCAGAACTGGAAATTTTGGGAATTGAAATCCTAACGGATTTGGGAATTTTGCAATAAAATCCCTGCAGTGTGGGAATTTTGGGAATGAAATCCCTCAGGATTGGGAATTCTGGGATTGAATTCCCCCAAATCCAGGAATTTTGGGAATTTTCTGGGAATTATACACAGGGCCCATCCTATGCACAGTGGTGCTGAGCAGGAACAGGAAATGCCTCGGCATTGGGAATTTTGAGGATGAAATCCCTCAGGATTGGGAATTCTGGGATTGAATTCCCCAAATTCAGAAATTTTTGGGAATTTTTTGGGGAATACCCACGGGGCACATCCTGTGCAGTGGTGCTGAGAAGGAACAGGAAATCCTTGGGATTGGGAATTTTTGGGATAAAATTCCTCAGAATTGGGGAAATTTGGGATGAAATCCCTCGGCATTGAGAATTTTGGGATAAAATTCACTCAAAATTAGAATTTGGGATGAAATCCCACAGGTTTAGGAATTTTTGGATTGGGAATTTTGGGAATTAAATCCCCAGAACTGGAAATTTTGGGAGTGAAATCCTAGCGGATTTGGGAATTTTGCAATAAAAATCCCTGCAGTGTGGGAATTTTGGGAATGAAATCCCTCAGGATTGGGAATTCTGGGATTGAATTCCCCCAAATCCAGGAATTTTGGGAATTTTCTGGGAATTATACACAGGGCCCATCCTATGCACAGTGGTGCTGAGCAGGAACAGGAAATGCCTCGGCATTGGGAATTTTGGGATGAAATCCCTCAGGATTGGGAATTTTTGGATGAAATCCCCCAAATTCAGGAATTTTGGGAATTTTTTGGGAATACCCACGGGGCCCATCCTGTGCACAGTGGTGCTGAGCAGCAGCAGGGTGCTGACACTGATGCTCCGGACGTTGTCGTTCGTGGGATCCTCGGAATTTTCCTCTGGAATTCCGGGGGGCTGGGGAGGAAAAAAAAGAGGAAGAAATTCCAAAAAAAACAGAAATTAAAGAAGAAAAAGGAAAGGAAAGGAAAGGAAAGGAAAGGAAAGGAAAGGAAAGGAAAGGGAAAGGAAAGGAAAGGAAAGGAAAGAGAAGGAAAAGGAAAGGAAAGGAAAGGAAAGGAAAAGGAAAGGAAAGGAAAGGAAAGGAAAGGAAAGGAGAGAAAGGGAAAAGGAAAGGAAAAAGAGAAAGAGAAAAGGAAAGGAAAGGAAAGGAAAAGGAAAGGAAAGGAAAAGGAAAGGAAAAGGGAAAAGGAAAGAGAGAGAGAGAAAGAGAGAAAAGAGAAAAGAGAAAAGAGAAAAGAGAAAAGAGAAAAGAGAAAAGAGAAAAGAGAAAAGAGAAAAGAGAAAAGAGAAAAGGAAAGAAAAGAAACCAGAAGAAAGAAGAAAGGAAAAAGGAAAAAGAAAAGGAAAGAAAAGGAAAGAAAAGGAAAGAAAAGAAAAAAGAAAAGAAAAGAAAAGAAAAGAAAAGAAAAGAAAAGAAAAGAAAAGAAAAGAAAAGAAAAGAAAAGAAAAGAAAAGAAAAGAAAAGAAAAGAAAAGAAAAGAAAAGAAAAGAAAAGAAAAATGGGGGGGGGGAATGGAGATAAAAATGGGGAAAACAGGGGGAAATTGGGATGGGAAACAGGAGGTGGAAAAACCAGGGAAAATGGGGAAAAGGAGATGGAAAATTGGGAATTCTCACCCCGTCCGAGGGCAGGCAGCACTGACGGACCAGGAACTCCAGCAGAGCTTCAGCCCCCGGCTGCTCCAGGTAGCCATGGTGGCCCAGGGCACTGATGAGCTGCACCAGGGCTCGTTTCACCTGGAAAAACGGGGAAATTGGGAAAAACGGAAAAAAAATGGAGAAAAATGGTGAAAAAACGGCGAAAAACGGTGAAAAAATGGCGAAAATATGGGGAAAAAACGAAGAAAATATGCAGAAAAATGGGGGGGAAATTAGGACTTTAATGAGAAAAAAAAGGGAATTAAATTTCCCATTAAAATTTGAAAAATTAAAAAAAATTGAGAAAAACAGTGCAAAAATGGAGGAAAAATGTGGAAAAATGGGAATTAAATTTTGCATTAAAAATGGTAAAAAATGAAAAAATGGGGGAAAAATGGGGAGAAATGGGGGAAAAATGGGGGGAAATAGTGGAAAAATTGGAATTTAGTGGGAAAATGTGGAAATTAAATTTCCCATTAAAAATGGGAAAAATGAAAATAAATGGGGAAGAATGGTGAAAAAAACGGGGAAAATGGGGAAAAATGGGGAAAAATTGGGAAAAAATAGGAATTAAATGGGAGAAAATGGGAATTAAATGATTTCCCATGTAGTAAGAACAAAAATTCCAATTTCGGAAAAATTAAGGTGAAAAAATGTGGGGATGGGGAGATTAAAATGGGGAAAAAATAGGAATTAAATGGGAAAAAATGGGAATTAAATTTTCCATTAAGAAATGGGAAAAATGAAAAATAAAAGGAAAAACAGTGAAAAAATGGGGAAAAACGAGAAAAAATGGGGAGAAAATGGGGGAAAAAAGGGAAAAATAGGAATTTAATGAGAAAAAAAAGATAATTAAACTTCCCATTAAAAATTTTAAAAAATTTTTAAAAATTGAGAAAAACAGTGGAAAAAGGGGGGAAATGGGGAAAAAATGGGGAAAAATAGTGGAAAAATAGGAATTAAATGGGAAAAAAGTGTAAATTAAATTTCCCATTAAAAAAAGGGAAAAATGAAAATAAATTGGGAAGAATGGTGAAAAAAATCAGGAAAAATGGGGAAAAACAGTGAAATATGGGAATTAAATTTCCCATTAAAAATGTGAAAAATAAAAAAAAAATCGGGAAAATTAGTGAAAAAAATGGGGAACAACGGTGGAAAAAATGGGGAAAAAATTAGGAATTTAATGGAAAAAATGGGAAAAAAATTTCCCATTAAAATGGGAAAAAATGAAAAAAATGGGGGGAAATGGTGAAAAAATTGGGAAATGGGGGAAATGGGGGAAATGGTGAAAAAACGGTGAAAAAAGGGAAATTAAATGGAAAAAAATGAGGAAAATGGGGGGGAAATGGGAATTAAATGGGAAAAAAAGGAATTAAATATCCCACTAAAAATAAGGAGAAAATGAAAAAAAATGGGGGGAAAAATCAGAATAAAATGGGGGGAAACGGAGAAAAACATGGGAATTATATAGAGAAGAATGGAAATTATATTTCCCATTAAAAATGGGGAAAATTAGTGGAAAAATGGGGAAAATTAGTGGAAAAATGGGGAAAAATGGGAAAAATAGGAATAAAATGGGGGAAAATTGGGGGAAAAAATGGGGAAAATTTGGGGAAAAAATGGCGAAAAAATGGGGGAATATGAGGGGAAAAATGGGAAAAAATGGTGAGAAAAAATGGTGAGAAAAATGGAAATTAAATGGGAAAAAAAGGGAAATAAATTTCCCATTAAAAATGGGGAAAAGAAAAATAAGGGGGGTGAAATGGTGAAAAATGGGGGGAAATTGAGTAAAAAAAGGACTAAAATTGGGGAAAAAATAGGAATAAAATGGGGAAAAAATGGTTAAAAAAAAGCAAGAAAATTGAGGAAAAAAAAAGAATAAATTTGGGAAAAAATTTAAAAATGGGAATAAAAGGGGAAAAATGGGAAAGGATGGGGAGAGAAATGGGAAAATTGGGAAAAATGAAAAAATGGGGAAAAATGGGGAAAAATGGGGAAAAAATGGGGAAAAAATGGGGGAAAAACAGGAAAAATGGGGAAAGAGGGAAAAATGTAAAAAAAAAACAGAAAAAAGAGGAAAAAATAGAAAAAATGGGGGGAAATGGGAAAAATGGGAAATCAAATAGAAAAAAGGAACAAAAAAACCCGGAAAATGGGAAAAAAAGGAAATAAAACAGGAGAAAAAAAGTGAAAATCAGGGAAATACGTGAAAAAAATGGGAAAAAACTTGGAAAAAAAACACAGAAAAATGAGGAAAAATGGGGAAAATTAAAAAAAATTAGAAATAGAAAAAAAATTTAACAAAACAAAAATTAAATAAAAATAAAAATTAAAATTAAAACTAAAATTAAAATTAAAAAAAAATTAAAAAATTTAAAATGAAAAATAAAAATAAAAATAAAATTAAAGTTAAAAGAAAAAATAAAAATAACAATAAAAACAAAAAAATAGAAATAAAAACGAAAGTAGAAAGAAAAATAAACAAAATAAAATAATTAAAATGAAAAATAAAAAATAAAAATAAACAAAACAAAAATAAAAATAAAAATATAAAAAGGAAAATATAAATAAAACAAAAAAATTAAAATTAAAAAACAAAAATCAAAATCAAAATCAAAATAATAATATAAACAAAAAAAACAATAAAAAATAAAAATAAAACAAAAAAATTTAAAAAATCAAAATCAAAATAAAAATCAAAATAAAAACCAATTAAAAATAAAAAAATAAAAGTATTAAAAATACATATATAAAAATAAAAACTAAAACAAAAAAAATAAAATTAAAAAAATAAAAATCAATATCAAAACAATAATATAAAAAAATAAATTAAAATTAAAAAATAAAAATACAAGTAATAATAAAAATTTAAAAATTTAAATGAAATACAATAAATAAAAATAAAAATAAAAATAAAAAAAAATTAAAATAAAAAAAAAAATAAAAATAAAAGTAATAATAAAAACAAAGAAAAATTTTAAAAATTAAAAAATAATTTAAAAAATAAAAATAAAAAATTAAAAATAAACTAAATAAAAAAAAAATAAAGTTACCTTGTTGCTGTTATCCTGCAGTGGGAGCCTCAGGGAGGAGATGATGAAAGATTTCTTCATTTCCATTTGGGAAGCTGGAAAAAAAACCCCAAAAATTCCCCTAAAAATCAGAATAAATGCAAAAAATCCCATTAAAATTCCTCCCCAAGCCCCAGGAAATTGTTATTCAAAATTTAAAAAATCCCCCAAATTTCCATCAAATTTCCTCAAAATCCCCCCAAAATCCCAAATAAATCTCAAATAAATCCCAAATAAAACCCCATGAAAATCGCCCAGAATTTCCATAAATTGCCCCAAAAACCCCCAATAAAAATCCCCCAATATTTTTATAAAAATAATAATTAAAAAAAGTTTAAAAATAAAAAAAACCCCAAAAATTCCCCCTAAATCCCTATTACTAATCCCAAAAAATCCCATAAAAATCCCCAAAAATGCAGAAAAATCCCCCTAAATTTCTCAATAAAAAACTCAAAAAAATCCCCCCAAATTCCCCATTAAAAAATTAAAAAATAATTTAAAAATCCCTTAAAAATTACCATAAAAAACTGAAAAGATTCCTCAGAATTCCCAATAAGGCAAAAAAAAAAATTCTCTAAAATCTCCCAAAATTTCCTAAAAAAACCCACAAAAATTCCCAAAAAAATCCCCCAAACCCCAAAAAAAGTCCCAAAAAATCGCCCAAAAATCCCAATATATCCCTATAAAAACGCCCTTCCCCCCCAAAAAAATCCCATAAAAATTACAAAAAATCTCCCTCAAATCCCATAAATTTCCCAGGAAATCCCCATTTAAATCCTCATTAAAATCTCAAAAATTCTCCCCCAAATCCCAAAAAAAGTGCAAAATAAATCCCAATAAATCCTCATAGTAATCCCATAAAAATCCGAAAAAATCCCCATAAAAATCCTAAGAAATCCCCTAAAAACCCATAAAAATAAAGAAAAAGCCTCCAAAAAATCCCCAAAAATCCCAATAAAGCTCAAAAAATCCCCATAAAAATCCCAATAAATCTCAAAAAATCCCCATAAAAATCCCAATAAATCCTGCAAAAATCCCCCAAAAATCCTGGAAAAAATTAAAAAAAAAAACCACAAAAAATCCCGCAAAAATCCCATTAAAAAAAAATCTCCTAAAAATCCCATAAAAATAAAGAAAAAATACCCCAAAAACCCCCAAAAATCCCATAAAAATCCCAAGAAATCTCCATCAAAACCCCAATAAATCCCATTAAAATCCCCCATAAATCCCATAATATTCCCCTTTCTCACAGGCGCTGTTGAGGAGGTGTCTCAGCACCAGCAGCGCCCCCGCGCGGAGCCGCTCGGAGCCGCTCTCGAATTTCGGCGTCAGGAACGGGAGGAGCCGATCCGGGAAGGCGGAGGCTGAAAACGAGAGAATTGTGGGAAATGTAGGCGATGGTGGGGAACCGCGGGGGATTGTGGGAAATGTAGGAGATGGGAAATTCAGGGAATAGTGGGAAATGTAGGAAATTGTGGGGGCAACCGCAGGGGATTGTGGGAAATGTAGGAAATTGGGGAAAACTCAGGGGATTGTGGGAAATGTAGGAAATTGTGGGGGGGAAACAGCAGAGGATTGTGGGAAATGTAGGAAATTGTGGGGGAAAACAGCAGGGGATTGTGGGAAATGTAGAAAATTGTGGGGAAACTGCAGGGGATTGTGGGAAAGGTAGGAAATTGCAGGGGGGAAATGCAGAGGGTTGTGGGAAATGTAGGAGATAGGAAATTCAGGGAATAGTGGGAAATGTAGGAAATTGTGGGGGGGAACCACAGGGGATTGTGGGAAATGTAGGAAATTGTGGGGGGAACAGGGGATTGTGGGAAATGTAGGCGATTGCGGGGAAACCGCAGGGGATTGTGGGAAATGTAGGAAATTGGGGGAAACTCAGGGGATTGTGGGAAATGTAGGTGATGGGAAATTCAGAGAATAGTGGGAAATGTAGGAAATTGTGGGGGAAATAGCAGGGGATTGTGGGAAATGTAGGAAATTGTGGGGGCAACATGAGGTTGTGGGAAATGAAGGAAATTGGGGGGAAATGTAGGGGATTGTGGGAAATGTAGGAAATTGCAGGGGGGAAATGCAGAGGGTTGTGGGAAATGTAGGAGATAGGAAATTCAGAGAATAGTGGGAAATGTAGGGAAATTGTGGGGGAAACACAGAGGGGATTATGGGAAATGTGATTGTGGGGCAACCATGAGAGTTATGGGAAATAGAAGGAAGTGGGGGGGGAGCTTCAGGGGATTGTGGGAAATGTAGGAAGTGTGTGGGAAATTCCCAGAGGATTGTGGGAAATGTAGGAAATTGTGTAGGGAACCACAGGGATTGTGGGGAAATGTAGGAAATTGTGGGGAACCAGCAGGGGGATTGTGGGGAAATGTAGGAGATTGCAGGGGGAAACTACCGGGGATTGTGGGGAAATGTAGGAAATGGGAAATTCAAGGGGAATAGTGGGAAATGTAGGAAATTGTGGGGGGAAACACTTGAGGGGATTGTGGGGAAATGTAGGAGATTGTGGGAGAAACCACATGAGGATTGTGGGAAATGTAGGAAATTGTGGGGAGGGAATGCAAGGGTTTGTGGGAAATGTAGGTGATGGGAAATTCAGGGAATTGTGGGAAATGTAGGAAATTGTGAGGGGAACTGCAGGGGATTGTGGGAAATGTAGGCAATTGTGGGGAAATGCAGAGGATTGTGGGAAATGTAGGAAATTGTGAGGGGAGGGCAGGGGATTGTGGAAAATGTAGGCAATTGTGGGGAAGCCGCAGAGGATTGTGGGAAATGTAGGAAATTGGGGAAAACTCGGGGGATTGTGGGAATTGTAGGTGATGGGAAATTCAGAGAATTGTGGGAAATGTAGGAAATTGTGTGGGAACCAAAGGGGATTGTGGGAAATGTAGGAAATTGCAGGGGGAAACTGCAGAGGATTGTGGGAAATGTAGGCAATTGTGGGGAAATGCAGAGGGTTGTGGGAAATGTAGGGGATTGTGGGGAAACCATAGAGGATTGTGGGAAATGTAGGAAATTGGGGAAAACTCGGGGGATTGTGGGAAACGTAGGAAATTGTGGGGGGAAAAACCGCAGGGGATTGTGGGAATTGTAGGAGATTGTGGGGAAATGCAGAGGATTGTGAAATGCAGGAAATTGTGGGGGGGAATGCAGGGGATTGTGGGAAATGTAGGAAATTGTGGGGGAAACGCAGAGGATTGTGGGAAATTTGGGGAATTTCGGGAAATCGAGGATTTGTGGGAAATCAGGGAATTATGGGAAATCAGGGGATTGTGGGAAATCAGAATTTTGGAAAATCAGGGAATTCTGGGAAAACCAGGGGATGGATTTCTGGGAAATTCTGGGAATTTTGGAAATTCAGGGAATTGTGGGGAAACCAGGGAATTCTGGGAAATAAGTGAACGGGAAATCCATGGAATGGGATTCTGGGAAATCAAGGAATGGAATTCTGAAAAATTCAAGGAATTTTGGGAAATCAGGAAATTTTGGAAAAGCAAGGAATTCTAGGAAATCGGAGAATGGAATTGTGGGAAATTCATGGAATTCTGGGAAATCGGGGAATTTTGGGAAATCAGTGAGTTTGGGGAAATTCAGAGAATTTTGGAAAATCTGGGAATTGTGGAGAATCAGAGATTTTGGAAAATCAAGGAATTCTGGGAATTTGGGGAGTGGAATTCTGGGAAATCCATGAATGGAATTCTGGAAATAGCAGGAAATTTTGGAAAATTCGGAATTCTGGAAAAATCAGGGAATTCTGGGAAATCAGGGAATTTTGGAAAAGCAAGGAATTCTGGGAAATCGGGGAATGGAATTCTGGGAAATTGAGAGAAGTTCAGAAAATCAGTGAATTTTTGGAATTTGGGGAATGGAATTCTGGAAAATTCTGGGAATTTTGTAAAATCAGGGAATTCTGGAAAAAAATCAGGGAATTCTGTAAAATTGGAGAATTTAATTCTGGGAAATTAATGGAGAAATCAATAGAATTTGGGGGGAATCCATGGAAAAAATAATGGAATTTTGGAGGAAAATCACGAAATTTTGGGGGAAATGAATGGAAACATGACAAAAAACATGGAATTTTGGGGGGATATCATGGAAAAAAACCCAGGGAATGTCTGTGAAAAATCCTGGAATAATCCAGGGAAAAATCTGGGAAAAGTCAGGAAAAATCATGGGAAAATCCCAGAAAAATCCAGGAAAAATAATGGAAAAATCCAGGAAAGATCTAGGAAAAATCTAAAAAATCAATGGAAAAATAAAATAAAAATCCAGGAAAATCTGGGGAAAATCCTTGAATAATCCAAGGAAAAATCCTGGTGAAATCTGGAAAAAAATCAGGGGAAATTAATGGAAAAATTAAGGAAAAATCTGGTGGAAATCCTTGAAAAATCTGGGGAAAATCTGGGAAAAATCCTGGGAGAATTCTGGAAAAAAAATCCTGGAAAAATCAAGGAAAATCCAGGAAAAATCCCAGAAAAATCCAGAAAATTCCAGGAAAAAGCACAGGAAAAATCCTGGGGAAATATTGGAAAAATCACAGGGAAAAATCTAGGAAAAATCTTGGAATAATCCAGGGAAAAATCTGGGAAAAGTCCTGGGAAATCCAGGAAAAACAATCTTGGAATTATCCAGGAAAAAATCCAGGAAAAAAACCCGTGAAAAATCCAGAAAAAAATCCTGGTGAAATCTGGGGAAAAAATCAGGGAAAAATCAAGAAAAAATCTGGGGAAAAACTGGGAAAATCCTGGGGAAATTCTGGGAAAATCATTGAAAAATTCTGGAAAAATCAAGGAAAATCCCCCCAAAATTTCCAGAGAAAATCCAGAAAATTATGGGAAAAACAGAAGAAAATCCTGGGGGAAATATCTAGGGTTAGAAAAAATCACAGGGAAAAAATCTGGCAAAAATCTTGGAATAATCCAGGGGAAAAATCTGGGAAAAATCCTGGGAATTCCAGAAAAAAAATCTTGGAATTATCCAGGGAAAAATCCCAGAAAAATCCAGAAAAATCCGGGGAAAATCCTGTGAAAATCTGGGAAAAACAACAGGGAAAAAAATCTGGGAAAAATCTTGGAATAATCCTGGAAAAATCTTGGAAAATTTTGGAATTTTTCTCACCAGACCCATTCTCAGATTTCCCCATTCCAGGAAAAATCCCATTCTCAAAATTCCCAAAATGACCCAAACCCAAATTCCAGGATTTTTTTTTCCAGGAGGAAATTCTGGAGGGGTTTTCCCATCTCTGGAAAAAGTTCTGGAATTTTGGGAATTTTGGGAGTTTTGGGAATTTTGGGAATTGCTCACCCAGGACGGAGAAGCAGCGCAGCAGCTCTGTGTGATTCTTGGCACTCGTGGGGATGTTGGGATCAGCTGGAGCACAAATCTGTGGGAAAATGGGGAAAAAAGTCATGGAAAAATCCTGGAAAAATTATGGGAAAATCCAGAAAAATCCTGCGAAAATCCTGAGAAAAAAATCAGGGAAAAGTCTGGGGAAAAAATAGGGAAAAATTTTTTAAAAATCCAGGGAAAATGCAGGAAAAGTCATGGGAAAAATCCCAGGAAAATATTGGGAAAATTTGGGGAAAATCCAGGAAAAATCCCAGGAAAAATCTGGAAAAATTCCTGGCAAAATCTGAGAAAAAAAATCCAGGAAAAATCCGGGAAAATCGTGGGGAATATCCAGAAATAATCCGGGAAAAAAATCTAGAACGTGGGGAAAATCCCAGGAAAAATTAATGAAAAATCCTGGAAAAATCCTGGAAAAATCCAAGAAACATCCAAGAAAAATTTGGGAAAAATCCTGGAAAGATAAGGAAAAAATACGGGAAAAACCAGGAAAAGTCTCAGAAAAATCTGGGAAAAGTCCCACGGAAAATCCTGGGGAAATTTGGGGAAAATCCAGGAAAAATCTGGGAAAATTCCTGGGTATATTCAGGAAAAAAAGCAGAAAATGTCCTGGGAAAAATCTGAAAAAATCCTGGGAAAAGTCCTGGAAAATGCAGGAAAAAAAGCAGGAAATATCCTGGAAAAGTCTGGGAAAAAACTGGGGAAAAAAATCCAGGAAAAATAATACAAAAATTCTGGTAAAATCCCAAGAAAATTCAGGAAAAATTAATGAAAAATCCTGAGAAATATCCTGAGAAAAAATTCCAGAAAAAATGTCCTGGGAAAATCCATGAAAACTCCAGAGAAAATTCAGGAAAAATCCTGGAAAAATCCCACGAAAAATCCTGGGAAAATTCTGGAAAAAAACAGCGAAAGTCTGGGAAAAATCCAGGAAAATCCTGGCAAAAGTCTTGGAAATATCCGGGAAAAATCCAGGAAAATCCTGGGAAAAATCCAGGAAAAATCCAGGAAAAATCCAGAGAGAATCCAGGAGAAATCCAGAAAAAATCGGGAAAATTCCATGAAAAATCCAGGAAAAAATGTGGGGGAAATGTGGGAAAATCAAGAAAATCCTCAGAAAAATCATGGAAAAATCTGAGGGAAAAACCGAAAAAATCCAGGAAAAATCCAGGAAACATCCTGGGAAACTCCTGGAAAAATCTGTTTAAAAAATCCTGAAAAATCCTGGGAAAAATCCTGGAAAAATCTATGGAAAATTCATGAAAAATCCGGGAAAAATCCTTGAAAACTCTGGTGAAAATGTGGGAAAAATCAGAAAAAATCCCGGAGAAAACCAGGAAAAATGTAAGAAAAATCCTGGAAAGATCTGTTGGAAATTCAGGAAAAATCTGGGGAAAATCCAAGAAAAATCTTGGGAAAATCAGTTCAAAATCTGGGAAAATGCAGGAAAAATGTGGACAATTTAGGGAAAATCCAGGGAAAATTATGGAAAAATGTAGGGAAAAAACCCAGGAAAAATGTTGGAAAAATCTGGTGAAAATCTGGGAAAAATCCAGGAAAAATCTGGTGAAAAATCCAGGAAAAATCTGGTGAAAATCTGGGAAAAATCAGAAAAAATCCTGGAGAAAACCAGGAAAAATCCTGGAATAATCTGTGTAAAATCCAGGAAAAATCCCAGAAAAAATTGGGAAAAATCCGGGAAAATCTGGGAAAAATCCTGGAAAATTCAGGAAAAATGCCAGAAAAATCCAGGAAAAATTGCAGAAAAATCTGAAAAAATTCAGAAAAAATCGAGGAAAAATCCGAAAAAATCCAGGAAAAATCCAAGAAAAATCCTGGAAAAATCTGAAAAAATCCAGAAAAAATCCAGGAAAAATCCCACAAAAATCTGAAAAAATCCAGGAAAAATCCTGAGAAAAAAATCCAGGAAAAATCCTGGGAAAATCCTGAAAAAGTCCAGGAAAAATCCAGGAAAAATCCCGGAAAAATCCAGGAAAATTCCATGAAAAATCCCAGCCCTTTCCTGGAGTTTTTCCAGGATTTGGGAAGTGCAGAATTTCCAGGGTTAGAAAATTCCAGGTGGGAATTCTCTGACCTGGGTCAGCAGCGTCGCCAGCAGCGATTCCAGCTGTGCCTCCAGGTTCCGGCTCCCGATGGCCACCGAGGACTCCAGGATCTGGCACAGGCTCTGAAATGGAGAGAAAATTGAGAAAAAGGTTGGGAAAATTTGGGGAAATTTGGGAAAAGGTCAGGAAAAATTTGGGAAAAGGTCAGGAAAAATTCAAGAAAAATTCAGGAAAAATTTGGGGAAAATTTGGGAAAAATTCAGGAAAAATTCAAGAAAAATTTGGGAACAATTCAGGAAAAAAAAATTTCAAAAAATTTGGGAACAATTTGGGAAAAATTCAAGAAAAAATTGGGAAAAGTTTGGGGAAAATTTGGGAAAAGTTCGGGGACAATTCGGGAAAAATTCAGGAAAAATTTGGGAAAAATTCGGGGGAAATTCAAGAAAAAATTGAGAAAAAATTGGGAAAAATGCAGGAAAAATTCAAGAAAAATTTGGGAAAAATTCTGAAAAAATTGGGAAAAGTTCAGGGAAGATTTGGGAAAAGTTTGAGATAAGTTTGGGGAAAGTTTGGGGAAAGTTTGGGAGAACGTCGAGAAACATTTGGGAAAAATTTGAGAAAAGTTCAGGAAAAATTTCGGAAAAGTTTGGGAAAAATTCTGGAAAAGTTGAGAGGAAAATTCAGGAAAAATGGAAAGAAAAAAATCACAAAAATTGAGAGAAAAAATTTGGGAAAAGTGAAGATAAAAAATTGAGAAAAATTCAGGAATGGAGAAAAATTTGGGGAAAAATTGAGAGAAAAATCTGGGAAAAGTTGGAGGAAAATTCAGGAAAAGTTCTGGAAAAATTGAGATAAAAATACGGAAAAAATCAAGAAAAGTTCAGGAAAATGGAAGAAAAATTCACGGAAAATCTGGGAAAAATCTGGGAAAAATCTGGGAAAAAATCCTGGGGGAAAACCAGGAAAAATCCTGGAAAAACATGGGGAATATCTGGGAAAAAATCCTGGAAATATTTGGGAAAAATTTGAGAAAAATCTGGGAAAAATCCCAGAAAAATTCCGGGAAAAATCCAGGAATAATTTGGGAAAAATTTGGGGGAAAAAGTTGGGAAAAGTCCCAGAAAAATCCAGGAAAAATCCAGGAAAATATGGGAAAATCCACCAAAAATCCTGGAAAATTGGGGGGAAATCCGGGAAAAATCCCAGAAAAATTCCAGGAAAATCCAGAAAAAATATGGGAAAAATCTGGGGAAAATCTGGAAAAAACAAGGGGAAAAAAACCAGGAAAATATGTGAAAATCCAGCAAAAATCCAGGAAAATCTGGGTAAAATCTGGGGGAAAACCTGGGAAAAATCTAGGAGCAATCCCAGGAAATATCAGGGAAAAATCAGAGGAAAAATTCCCAAAAACTCCAGGAAAAATAAGGGAAACATATGGGAAAAAAAAAAATCTGAGAAAAATCCAGAAAATATGTGGGGAAAATCCAGGAATAATTTGGGGGAAAAATTGGGAAAAAATGGGAAAAATCCACGGAAAAATTGGGAAAAATCCAGGAATAATTTGGGGAAAAAATTGGGAAAAAATGGGAAAAATCCAGGGAAATCTGGGAAAAATTCAGCAAAAATGCAGGAAAATCTGAGAAAAATGCTAGGAAAAAAAAAAATGGAAAATTCAGGGAAAATCCAGGAAAATATGGAGAAAACCAAGGAAAAATCAGGGAAAAATCCAGAAAAATGTGTGAGAAATCCAGGAATAATTTGGGAAAAAAATTGGGAAAAAATTGGGAAAAAATTGGGAAAAATCCGGGAAAAATTGGGAAAAATCCAGGAATAATCTGGGAAAAATCTGGAAAAAGGCAGGATTACTCTGGGAAAAAAACTTGGGAAAAAATTGGGAAAAATCTAGAAATAATATGGGAAAAAAAATTGGGAAAACATTGGGAAAAATCCAGCAATAATTTGGGAAAAAAATTGGGAAAAATCTGGGAAAAATCCAGGATTAATTTGGGGGAAAAAATGGGAAAAATCCAGGAATATTTTGGGAAAAAAATGGGAAAAAATTGGGAAAAATCCAGGAATAATCTGGGAAAAATCTGGAAAAATCAAGGAATAATTTGGGGGAAAAACTTGGGAAAATTTTGGGAAAAAAGCAGGAAAATCCCTGAGGTTTGGGAAGGATTTGCCAGACCTTGGAGATGGGAAAAGGCTCCGGGTGTTTCTTGTAGAGGCCGAGAATTCCGGGCAGGATTTTTGGGATTTGCTCCTCCAGCTTTTCCTCGGGAATCAGGGAGCTCATGGAGCCCAGGGCTTCCACCACGGCCAGGCGCACCTGGAAATGGGGAAAAGAAGGGAAAATGCTGGAATTCCAAAGGGAAAATGCTGGAATTCCAAAGGGAAAATGCAGGAATTCCAGTGGGAAAATCCTGGAATTCCAAAGGGAAAATGCTGGAATTCCAATGGGAAAATCCGCGAATTCCAAAGGGAAAATCCTGGAATTCCAAAGGGAAAATCCGGGAATTCCAAAGAGAAAATCCGGGAATTCCAAAGGGAAAATGCTGGAATTCCAGAGGGAAAATCCTGGAATTCCGATGGGAAAATCCAGGAATTCCAAAGGGAAAATCCGGGAATTCCAAAGGGAAAATGCTGGAATTCCAATGGGAAAATACTGGAATTCCAATGGGGAAATGCAGGAATTCCAAAGGGAAAATCCGGGAATTCCAAAAGGAAAATCCTAGAATTCCAAAGGGAAAATCCTGGAATTTCAGTATGAAAATCTGGGAATTCCCATGGGAAAATCCTGGAATTGCAATGGGAAAATGCAGGAATTCCAGTGGGAAAATCCTGGAATTCCAAAGGGAAAATTCTGGAATTTCAACAGTAAAATTCTGGAATTCCAATAGGAAAATCCAGGAATTTCGAAGGAAAAATCCTGAAATTTAAATGGGAAAATCCTGGAATTTAATTCAAGAAAATTCTGGAATTCCAAAGCAAATGTCCGGGAATTCCACTGGGAAAATCCTAGAATTCCAGCAGGAAAATCCCAGAATTTCATTAGGAAAAATCCCAGAATTCCCAAGGGAAAATCCTGGAATTCCAATGGGAAAATCCCGAAATTCCAACAGGAAAATCCTGAAATTGCAATGGGAAAATCCGGGAATTCCAACAGGAAAATTCTGGAATTCCAATGGGAAAATCCAGGAATTCCAAAGGAACAATCCTGGAATTTCATTAAAAAAAATCATGGAATTCCCATGGGAAAATCCCAGAATTCCAACAGAAAAATCCTGGGATTTCATTGGGGAAATCCAGGAATTCCAGCTGGAAAATCTTGGAATCCCAAACCACAATCCCAAAACCGAAAACCCCAAACCCAAAATTCCCAGTTCTAATGTCCCAATGTCCCAATCCCAAACCCCAAAACCCAAATTCCCAATTCCAATCTTCCAATGTCCCCGTCCCAAATCTCAATCCCAAATCCTAAAATTCCCACACCCCAATCCCAATGTCCCAAACCCTAAATCCCAAACTCCAAATCCAAAATCCCAAAACTGCAAACCCCAAATCCCAATGTCCAAATGTACCAATCTTCTCGATCCCAAACACAAATCCCAAATCCCAATGTCCCAATGTCCCAATATCCCAAACCCCAAATCCCAAAGTCCCAAATCCCAACATCCCAATATCCCAAAATCCTGAAGTCTCAATATCCCAATCTCCAAATATCAAAATCCCAATATCCCAATGTCCCAATATCCTAATCTTCTCGATCCCAATCCCAAATCTCAATCCCCAAATCCCAAATCCAAAATCCAAAATCTCAATCCCCTAATCTCAAATCCCCATCTTGATCTCAATGTCCCAAACTCCAACCCCCAGATCCCAACCCCCAAATCCCAAAACTGCAAACCCCAAATCCCAAACCCCAAAGTACAAATGTATCAATCTTCTCGATCCCAAACACAAATCCCAATATCCCAATGTCCCAAAATCCCAAGGTCTCAATATCCCACCTCCCAATATCCCCAAATCCCAAAAATCCCAAAGTCTACCCCCAAAAATCCCAAAACCCCTAAACCCCAAAATCCCAATCTCCCAAAATCCCCAAATCCCAAAAGTCCCCAGAGTCTCAGTAGATCCCAATCTCCCAATATCCCAAATCCCAAAATCCCAAAGTCTCAATATCCCAATCTCCCAATATCTCAATGTCCCAAAATTCCCAATACCCTCAAAATCCCCAACTCCCCAAACACCCTCAAACCCCATTTCCCAAACCCCAAAATCCCTAAAACTCCCCATCTGATCCCACCTCTCAGTGTCCCCGAGTCTGTGGCTCCCAGCCCCTGCAGCAGGATCTCAATGTCCCAATGCCCCAAACCCCAAATCCCAAAATCCCAAAATCCCCAGAAATCCCAAATCCCAAGTCCCAATATCCAAAAATCCCAAATCCCAATGTTCCCAATGTCCCAATGTCCCAAAATCCCCAAACCCCAAACCCCAAAATCCCAAAATTCCCAAAATTCCCAAAACCCTAAATTCCAAAAATTTCCCAAAACCCCAAATCCCAAAATTCTAAAATCCCTAATCCCACCTGTGGGCTTTCCTGGTCGTGGCTCCAGCCCTGCAGCAGGATCTCGAACGTCCCAAACCTCAAACCTCAAACCCCAAACCCCCAAAACCCCATTGCTCCAATCCCAATATCCCAATGTCCCAATGTCCCAATATCTCAATGTACCCCAATATCCCAATATCCCAATATCCCAAACCCCAATATCCCAATATCCCAATATCCCAAATCCCAATATCCCAATGCCCCAATATCCCAATATCCCAATATCCCAATGTCCCAATGGCCCAATGTCCCAAACCCCAAACCCTCAATCCCAAAATTCCCAAGACCCCAAACCCCCAAATCCCAAAATTCCCAAAATTCCCAAATCCCAAAATTCCCAAATCCCAAAATTGCCAAAACCCCAAATCACAAAATTCCCAAAATTTCCAAATCCCACCTGCGGCTCCCGGCTGTGGCTCCAGCCCTGCAGCAGGATCTCGAATGCCCCAAACCTCAAACCTCAAACCCCCAAACCCCAAATCCCATTGCTCCAATCCCAATATCCCAATGTCCCAACATCCCAGTATCTCAATGTACCAATCTCCCAATCATCTTCTCGATCCCATTTCCAAACCCCAAATCCCAATCCCCATCTTGATCCCAGTCCAATCCCAATGTCCCAATGTCCCAATGTCCCAATCCCGAAACCCCAAATCCCAATGTCCCGATATCCCAATATCCCAGTATCCCAATATCCCAATATCCCAATATCCCAATGTCTCAATATCCCAATATCCCAGTATCCCAATATCCCAATGTCCCAATATCCTAATCTTTTTCTCAATCCCAATCCCCAAATCTCAATCCCCTAATCGCAAATCCCCATCTTGATCTCAATGTCCCAAACCCCAACCCCCAAGTCCCAAACCCCAAATCCCAAAACTGCAAACCCCAAATCCCAAATCCCAATGTCCAAATGTACCAATCTTCTCAACCCCAAACACAAATCCCAATATCCCAATGTCCCAATCCCAATGTCCCAAACCCCAAATCCCAAAATCCCAAAATCCCAAATCCCAATATCCAAAAATTCCAAAATCCCAATGTCCCAATATCCAAAAATCCCAAAATCCCAATGTTCCAATATCCCAATATCCCAAAATCCCAAACCCCAAAATCCCAAAGTCCCCAAAATCCCTAAAATCCCAAAGATCCCCAAATCCCCAATCCCTATGCGCTGTGGCTCCAGCCCTGCACCAGGATCTCAATGCCCCAAACCCCAAACCCCAAAATCCCAAAATCCCAAAACCCCAAATCCCAAAATTCCCAAAATCCCCAATCCCACCTGTGGCTCCCGGCTGTGGCTCCAGCCCTGCACCAGGATCTCGAATGCCCCAAACCCCAAACCCCAAAATTCCCAAAATCCCAAAATTCCCAAAATCCCCAATCCCTGGGGATCCCCGAGTCCCCAGCTGCACCAGGATCTCAATGCCCCAAACCCCAAACCCCAAAATTCCCAAATCCCAAAATTCCCAAAATCCCCAATCCCACCTGTGGCTCCCGGCTGTGGCTCCAGCCCTGCAGCAGGATCTCGAATGCCCCAAACCTCAAACCCCAAATCCCAAAATTCCCAAAATCCCAAAATCCCAAATCCCAATAACCAAAAATCCCAAAATCCCAATGTTCCAATATCCCAATATCCCAAAATCCCAAACCCCAAACCCCAAAATCCCAAAATTCCCAAAATTCCCAAAACCCTAAATTCCAAAATTCCCAAAACCCCAAATCCCAAAATTCCCAAAATCCCCAATCCCACCTGTGGCTCCCGGCTGTGGCTCCAGCCCTGCAGCAGGACCTCGAACACCCCAAACCTCAAACCTCAAACCCCCAAACCCCAAATCCCATTGCTCCAATCCCAATATCCCAATGTCCCAATGTCCCAATATCTCAATGTACCAATATCCCAATATCCCAATATCCCAAACCCCAATATCCCAATATCCCAATATCCCAATATCCCAAATCCCAATATCCCAATGCCCCAATATCCCAATATCCCAATATCCCAATGTCCCAATGGCCCAATGTCCCAAACCCCAAACCCTCAATCCCAAAATTCCCAAGACCCCAAACCCCCAAATCCCAAAATTCCCAAAATTCCCAAATCCCAAAATTCCCAAATCCCAAAACCCCAAACCCCAAATCCCAAAATTCCCAAAATTTCCAAATCCCACCTGCGGCTCGCAGCTGTGGCTCCAGCCCTGCAGCAGGATCTCGAACGCCCCAAACCTCAAACCTCAAACCCCCAAACCCCAAATCCCATTGCTCCAATCCCAATATCCCAATGTCCCAACATCCCAATATCTCAATGTACCAATCTCCCAATCATCTTCTCGATCCCATTTCCAAACCCCAAATCCCAATCCCCATTTTGATCCCAGTCCAATCCCAATGTCCCAATGTCCCAATCCCGAAACCCCAAATCCCAATGTCCCGATATCCCAATATCCCAATATCCCAGTATCCCAATATCCCAATGTCCCAATATCCCAATGTCCCAATATCCTAATCTTCTTCTCAATCCCAATCCCCAAATCTCAATCCCCTAATCTCAAATCCCCATCTTGATCTCAATGTCCCAAACCCCAACCCCCAGGTCCCAAACCCCAAATCCCAAAACTGCAAACCCCAAATCCCAAATCCCAATGTCCAAATGTACCAATCTTCTCAACCCCAAACACAAATCCCAATATCCCAATGTCCCAATCCCAATGTCCCAAACCCCAAATCCCAAAATCCCAAAATCCCAAAATCCCAAATCCCAAAATTCCCAAAATCTCAAAATCCCAAATCCCAATATCCAAAAATCCCAAAATCCCAATGATCCAATATCCCAATATCCCAAAATCCCAAACCCCAAAGCCCAAAATCCCAAAATTCCCAAAACCCCAAATCCCAAAATTCCCAAAATTCTCAAAATTCCCACCTGTGGCTCCCGGCTGTGGCGCCAGCCCTGCAGCAGGATCTCGAACGCCCCAAACCCCAAACCCCAAATCCCAAAATTCCCAAAACCCCAAATCCCAAAATTCCCAAAATTCTCAAAATTCCCACCTGTGGCTCCCCGGCTGTGGCCAGCCTGCAGCAGGATCTCGAATCCCCAAACCCCAAACCCCAAATCCCAAAATTCCCAAAACCCCAAATCCCAAAATTCCCAAAATTCTCAAAATTCCCACCTGTGGCTCCCGGCTGTGGCTCCAGCTCTGCAGCAGGATCTCGAATGCCCCAAACCCCAAACCCCAAACCCCAAATCCCAAAATTCCCAAAATTCCCAAATCCCAAAATTCCCAAAATTCCCAAAATTCCCAAAATCCCCAAATGCCCACCTGTGGCTCGGGCTGTGGCTCCAGCTCTGCAGCAGGATCTCGAACTTCCAAACCCCAAATCCCAAAATTCCCAAAATTCCCAAATCCCAAAATTCCCAAAATTCCCAAAATTCCCAAAATCCCCAAATGCCCACCTGTGGCTCCCGGCTGTGGCTCCAGCCCTGCAGCAGGATCTCGAATGCCCCAAACCCCAAACCTCAAAATTCCCAAAATTCCCAAAATACCAATTCCCAAATCCCAAACCCCAAAATCCCCAAATTCCCACCTGTGGCTCCCGGCTGTGGCTCGAGCCCTGCAGCAGGATCTCGAATGCCCCAAACCCCAAACCCCAAACCCCAAATCCCAAAATTCCCAAAACCCCCAAATCCCAAAATTCCCAAAATTCCCCAAATTCCCAAAATTCCCAAAATTCTCAAAATTCCCACCTGTGGCTCCCGGCTGTGGCTCCCAGCCCTGCAGCAGGATCTCGAACGCCCAAACCCCAAATCCCAAAATTCCCAAAACCCCCAAATCCCAAAATTCCCAAAATTCCCACCTGTGGCTCCCGGCTGTGGCTCCAGCCCTGCAGCAGGATCTCGAATGCCCCAAACCCCAAACTCCAAACCCCAAATCCCAAAATTCCCAAAATTCCCAAATCCCAAAATTCCCAAAATTCCCAAAATTCCCAAAATCCCCAAATGCCCACCTGTGGCTCCCGGCTGTGGCTCCAGCTCTGCAGCAGGATCTCGAACGCCCCCAAACCCCCAAATCCCAAAAATTCCCAAAACCCCAAATCCCAAAATTCCCAAATCCCCCAAATTCCCACCTGTGGCTCCCCGGCTGTGGCTCCAGCCCTGCAGCAGGATCTCAATGCCCCAAACCCCCAAACCTCAAAATTCCCAAAATTCCCAAAATACCAATTCCCAAATCCCAAACCCCAAAATCCCCAAATTCCCACCTGTGGCTCCCGGCTGTGGCTCGAGCCCTGCAGCAGGATCTCGAATGCCCCAAACCCCAAACCCCAAATCCCAAAATTCCCAAAACCCCAAATCCCAAAATTCCCAAAATTCCCCAAATTCCCAAAAATTCCCAAAATTCTCAAAATTCCCACCTGTGGCTCCCGGCTGTGGCTCCAGCCCTGCAGCAGGATCTCGAACTACCCCAAACCCCCAAATCCCAAAAATTCCCAAAACCCCAAATCCCAAAATTCCCAAAATTCCCACCTGTGGCTCCCGGCTGTGGCTCCAGCCCTGCAGCAGGATCTCGAATGCCCCAAACCCCAAACCCCCAAACCCCAAATCCCAAAATTCCCAAAATTCCCAAAATTCCCAAAATTCCCAAAATTCCCAAAATCCCCACCTGTGGCTCCCCGGTTGTGGCTCCAGCTCTGCAGCAGGATCTCAACTTCCAAACCCCCAAACCTCAAAATTCCCAAAATTCCCAAAACCCCCAAATCCCAAAATTCCCAAAATCCCCAAATTCCCACCTCATGCTCCCGGCTGTGGCTCCAGCTCTGCAGCAGGATCTCGAATGCCCCAAACCCCAAACCTCAAAATTCCCAAAATTCCCAAAACCCCAAATCCCAAAATTCCCAAAATTCCCAAAATCCCCAAATTCCCACCTGTGCTCCCGGCTGTGGCTCCAGCTCTGCAGCAGGATCTCAATGCCCCAAACCCCAAACCTCAAAATTCCCAAAATTCCCAAAATTCCCAAAACCCCAAATCCCAAAATTCCCAAAATCCCCAATCCCACCTGCGGCTCCCGGCTGTGGCTCCAGCCCTGCAGCAGGATCTCGAATGCCCCAAACCCCAAACCCCAAACCCCAAATCCCAAAATTCCCAAAACCCCAAATCCCAAAATTCCCAAAATTCTCAAAATTCCCACCTGTGGCTCCCGGCTGTGGCTCCAGCCCTGCAGCAGGATCTCGAATGCCCCAAACCCCAAACCCCAAACCCCAAATCCCAAAATTCCCAAAACCCCAAACCCCAAAATTCCCAAAATTCCCCAAATTCCCAAAATTCCCAAAATTCCCAAAATTCTCAAAATTCCCACCTGTGGCTCCCGGCTGTGGCTCCAGCTCTGCAGCAGGATCTCGAATGCCCCAAACCCCAAACCCCAAACCCCAAATCCCAAAATTCCCAAAACCCCCAAACTCCCCAAAATTCCCAAAATTCCCAAAATTCCCACCTGTGGCTCCCGGCTGTGGCTCCAGCTCTGCAGCAGGATCTCGAATGCCCCAAACCCCAAACCTCAAAATTCCCAAAATTCCCAAAATACCAATTCCCAAATCCCAAACCCCAAAATCCCCAAATTCCCACCTGTGGCTCCCGGCTGTGGCTCCAGCCCTGCAGCAGGATCTCGAATGCCCCAAACCCCAAACCCCAAACCCCAAATCCCAAAATTCCCAAAATTCCCAAAATTCCCAAAATTCCCACCTGTGGCTCCCGGCTGTGGCTCCAGCTCTGCAGCAGGATCTCGAATGCCCCAAACCCCAAACCCCAAACCCCAAAATTCCCAAAATTCCCAAAATTCCCAAAATCCCCAAAATTCCCACCTGCGGCTCCCGGCTGTGGCTCCAGCTCTGCAGCAGGATCTCGAACGCCGCCCCCATTTCCTGAGCGAAGGCGTCCCTGCGGATCGTGGGGTCGGGGGCCTGATCCCGTCCTGCCAGGTACTCCTGGATGCTCTCACTGAAACGCTGCAGGGCTGGGGAACATCCCAAAAGTTTTTAGGAATTTTTCTGGGAATTTTTGGAAATTTTTTGAGAATTTTTTTGGAATTTTCTCAGATTTTTTTGGAATTTTTTCAGATTTTTTCGGAATTTTTTCAGATTTTTTTTTTTAATTTTTGACGGGATTTTTTTTTTATTTTTCGGTGAATTTTTTTAGGTTTTGGAATCTTTGGGAAGAGTTAGGAATTTCAGGGAATTTTTTTTTTTTAAGAATTTTGGGGATTTTTTCTAAGTTTTTCTATTTTTTTTTTTTTATTATTCTTGACGTATTTTTTTGAATTTTAAATTTTATTTTTTTCTCAGGATTTCTGGGGCTTTTGAACAGGACCTGATCCCATTCCGCCAGATATTCCTGGAAATTTTTTTAGATTTTTAAAAGACTTTTTAAGGGATTTTAAAATTGTTCTGGGCAATATTTTTAGGTTTTGAAATCTTTGGGAAGTGTTGAGGATTTCAGGGAATTTTTAGGAATTTTGGGTAATTTTGTGGATTTTTTTCCAAAATTTTTCAAAATTTTTTTGGAATCTTTTGTTTATTTCTGGAATTTTTTTAGTTTTTTTCTCGGGATTTTCAGGAATTTCGATCCAGAATATTCCTGGATGCTTTCACTGAAATGCTGCAGGGCTGGGAAACACCCCAAAAGTTTTTAGGAATTTTTCTGGGAATTTTTGGAAATTTTCTGAGAATTTTTTGGGAATTTTCTCAGATTTTTTTGGAATTTTTTCAGATTTTTTCGGAATTTTTTCAGATTTTTTTTTTTAATTTTTGACGGGATTTTTTTTTTATTTTTCGGTGAATTTTTTTAGGTTTTGGAATCTTTGGGAAGAGTTAGGAATTTCAGGGAATTTTTTTTTAGGAATTTTGGGGATTTTTCCTAAATTTTTCAATTTTTTAATTTTTTTTATTTTTGGTATATTTTTTTGAATTTCAAATTTTTTCTTCAGGATTTTTGGGGCTTTTGAACAGGACCTGATCCCACCCCAACAAATATTTCTGGATGCTCTCACTGAAACGCTGCAGGGCTGGGCAACATCCCAAAAAATTTGGGGAATTTTAGGAATTATTTTGGAATTTTTGGGGTTTTTTTGGGGGAATTTTTGCAGGGAATTTTTGGCGATTTTTTGGAATTTTTTTATTTTTGGGGGGATTTTTTCAGGTTTTTCTTTGAATTTCTGGGAATTTTTGTTCACTTTATGGGACTTTTTTAAATTTGGGGAATTTTGGTTCAATTTTTTGGGGGGATTTTAAAAAACTTTGGGGAATTTGGGGAACGTTGAATTTTTGGGGACTCTTTTTTTGTTTTTGTATTTTTGTGAATCATTTGGGAATTTTTGGAGACATTTTGGGGAAATTTTTCTGGATTTGTTTTTTGTTATAAAAAAAGCCCCAAAAATTTCCAAAAAAATTCCCACCCACCTCCATTCCCAGAATTCCCAGATTTTGGATTTTTGGGAATTTTTTTTACCGTAGCAGAAGGAGCATTTCATGGAATCCGTCCGGACCAAGGGCAGCACCGGGAGCAGAGTTCCCAGGATGGAATTCAGGAATGGAACCATCCCAAAAACTTGGGGGGGAAAAAAAAAAAATTGGGAAAAAAGTCATGGATACCAAATTCCCAAATTCCCGATGGAATTCTGGCCCCAACCTCAATTTCTCCAGAATTTCTCCAGAATTTCCCAGAATTTCCTGGAATTTTCTGATATTTCCTGGAATTTAACTGGATTTTTCTGAAATTTATCCAAAATTTTTCCTGGAATTTTCCACAATTTATCTGGAATGTCTCCAGAATTTTCTCAGGAATTTCTCCAGAATTTCTTGGAATTTCCTGGAATTTCCTGGAACTTTTTCCAGAATTTCCTGGAACGTCCTGGAAATGTTCTGAAATGTCTCCAGAATTTGTCCTGAATTACCTGGATTTTTTCCTGGAATTTCCCGAGAATTTCTCCAGATTTTTCTGGAATTTTCCCGAAATTCTCTAGAGTTTCTCTGGAATTCTCCAAAATTTATCCAGAATATCTCCAGAATTTTAAAATTATTTCTCAGAATTTCCTGAAACTTCTTGGAATTTCTCCAGAATTTTCTCAAATATTTTTCTCAAAATTTCTCTAGAATTTCCCACAATTTCTTTTGGATTTTCCTGGAATTTCTCCAGAATTTACAGGAATTTCTCAGGAATCTCTCCAGAATTTTCCTAAATTTCCTGGATTTTTTTTCCCAGAATTTATCTGGAATGTCTCCAGAATTTCCAGGAATTTATCAGGAATTTCACAGGAATTCCTCCGGAATGTCTCCAGAATTTCCTGGAATTTTTTTCCAGAATTTCCTGGAACTTCCTGGAAATTTTTTGAAATTTCTCCAGAATTTCCCGGATATTTTCCTGGAATTTCCCAGAATTTCCCCGGATTTTCCCCTGAATTTCTCCAGAATTTTCTGGAGTTTCTCTGGAATTCTCCAGAATTTCCCCAGAATTTCTCTGGAATTTCTCAGAATTTCCTGGAACTTCCTGGAATTTTCTGGAATTTCTTGGAATTTCTCCAGAATTTTCCCGGAATTTTTTTCAAGATTCCTCTAGAATTTCCCACAATGTCTCTTGAATTTTCCTGGAATTTCTCTGGAATTTCCCCTGAATTTCTCAATAATTTTCTGGAATTTTTCAGAATTTCTGGAACTTCCCAGAATTTTCTGTAATTTCCCAGAATGTCTCCAGAACTTCTGAATTTCCTGGATTTTTCCCGGAATTTTTCTGGAATTTTACTGGAATTTATCCAGAATCTCCCATAGTTTTCTAGAATTTGTCCTTGAATTTCTCCATAATTTATCCGGAATTTTTCTGGATTTTTTTCTGGAATTTATCTGAAATTTCTCTGGTATTTCCCTGGAATTTTCTGAAATTTTTCCAGAATTTCCCAGAAGTTTCTGGAATGTCTCCAGAATTTTCCTTTGGTTTTTCTGGAGTTTCTCCAGAGTTTCCCAGAATTTTCCTGGACTTATTGTGGATTTTCTCCAGAATTTACTCGAATTTCTCAGGAATTTCCCGGAATTTTCACAGAATTTTTCTGGATACTCCTGGAATTTTCTGGAATTTCTTGGAATTTATCCTGATTTTTCCTGGTTTTTTTCTGGAATTCTCTGGAATTTCCCAGAATGTCTCCAGAATTTCCCTTACTTTCTCTGCAATTTCTCTCGAATTTTCTGGAATTAAAAAAAAATTCTCCAGAATTTCTCCAGACTTTTTCGGAATTTCTCTGGAATTTCCTGGAATTTCCCAGGAATTTCCCCAGAATTTCTCCAGAATTTCTCTAGAATATCCTGGAATTTCTTAATTTCCTGAAATTTCTCTGGAATTCCCCGGAATTTCTCCAGAATGTCCTGGAATCTCTCCAGAATTTTCTGGAATTTCTCCAGAATTTATCCAGAATTTCCAGGAATTTCTCCAAAATTCCTCCAGAATTTACCCAGAATTTATCCAAAATTCCTCACAATTTCTCTGGAATTTTCCTGGAATTCCTCCAGAATTTCCCGGAATTTTTCAGAATTTCCTGGAACTTCCTGGAACTTTTCTGCAATTTCCTGGAATTTATCTGGAATTTTCCCGGAATTTCTCTGGAATTCTCCTGAATTTTTCCAGAATTTTCCCAGTATTTCCCCAGCATTTTCCTTGGATTTTTCTGGAATGTCTCCAGAATTTCCTAGAATTTCTTCGGAGTCTTCCATAATTTTCCTGATTTTTCACAATTTTTTTCCCCAGAATTTCCTGGGATTTCTCCAGAATTTTCCATAATTTTCTGGAATTTTGAGGATTTTCTTCCCCAGAATTTTTTTTTAATTTCTCCAGAATTTCCAGGAATTTCTCAAAAATTTCTCCAAAATTTCTTCGGAATTTCCTGGAATTTTTTCCAGAATTTCCTGGAATTTTTCTGAAATTTCTCCAGAATTTGTCCTGAATTCCCCGGATATTTTTTCTGGAATTTCCCAGAATTTCTCCAGAATTTCTCCGAAATTTCTCCAGAATTTTCTGGAATTTCTCAGGAATATCTTCAGAATTTCCTGGAATTTTCTGGAATTCCCGACTCACCGTTGGCCAGGGCCAGGTTGGCGAAGGTGCTGAGCACGCAGGGGTGGGGCAGAATTCCCGGCTGGAATTTCCCCAGCACCTCTTCCATCACTTTATTCAGGAATCCTTTCCCAATTTCCACCAGGACGGCACTGGCGGCTTCCTGCCACTCCTGGATCGGCTCCTGGGAATTCCCAAAAATCCCAAAAACCTCCAATCTTTATCCCAAAAAAAAAAAAAAAACCAACCAAGAATTCCCACAAATTCCCCTGGAATCACCAAGGCTTTGATTTTTTTTCCCGAATTTATCAAATTTCCTGAAAGCTCCCCAAAGTTTCTAAAATTCCCAAATCTTCCTAAAATTTCCCAAAAATTCCCACTCAAAATTCCTGGAAATTTCCCCCCAAAATTCCCAGAAAAGTCACAAAAAAATCTGCCAAAAATTCCTGGAAATTTCCCCAAAATTCCCAAAAAATTCCCCAGCAAAACTCACAGAAAATCCCAAAAAATTCCCCAACAAAATAAAAATAATTCCCAAAATTTCAGGAATTTCGGGAACTTTAGGAATTCCAACCCAAAAATCCCTAAAACCTCCAAACTTTAGCCCAAAAAAAAAAAAAAAACAAACCAAGAATTCCCACAAATTCCCCTGGAATCACCAAGGCTTTGATTTTTTTTCCTGAATTTATCAAATTTCCTGAAAACTCCCTAAAGTTTTTAAAATTCCCAAATCTTCCTAAAATTTCCCAAAAATTCCCACTCAAAATTCCCGGAAATTTCCCCCCAAAATTCCCAAAAATTCCCAAAAAATTCCCCAGAAAAACTCACAGAAAATCCTCAAAAAATTCCCCAAAAAATCTTAAAAAAACTCCCGGAAAATTCCCCCAAAAAATCCCCCAAAAGAACTCGCAAAAATCGCCCAAAAATTCCCCCCAAATATTTCCTGAAAATTCAAAAAAAATTCCCCCCAAAATTCACAAAATTACCCAAAAAAAAAAAAACCAATTCCCAGAAAATTCCCCAAAATTCCTCCAAAATTACCAGAAAATTCCTGGAAGATTCCCTAAAAAATCCCCAAAAAAATCCCCAAAAAACTCTCAGAACATTCCCAGAAAATTCGGTAAAAATTCCCCCCCAAAAATTCCTGGAAAATTCCCCAAAATCCCCCCAAAATTTCCCTGAAAAACTCCAAAAATTCCCCAAAAAATTCCCAAAAATTATCTGGAAAATTCCTCAAAAATTCCCCAAAACTTCCCAAAATTTCTCAAACATTCCCAAACTTCCTAAAAATTCCAAAACTTCTCAAACCTTCAAAACTTCCCAAACTTCCCCAAAATTTCCCAAAACATCCCAAAATTTTCAAAACTTGCCAAAAGTTTCCCAGAACTTCCCAAAAATTCTCAAAAAATTCCCAAAAATTCTCCAAATCTACCAAAACTCCCCAAACTTTTCAAATTTCCTCAGATTTCCTAAAATTACCCAAACTTCTCAAAGACTCCCAAGTTTTCCAAAATTTTCTGGAATTTTCAGGAATTTTTTTTGGAAATTTTTGGTGGATTTTTTGGGAAATTTTCAGGAATTTTTGGGGTATTTTTTGGGAGTTTTTTTGGGACTTTTGGGGGGATGTTTGGGGAATTTTCTGGGAATTTCTAGGGAATTTTGGGGGAATTTTGGGGGATTTTTGGGGAATTTTTGAAAAATATTTGGGGAATTTTGGGGGATTTTTTTGGGGATTTTCCATGAATAATTTGGAAATTTTTGGGGAATTTTGCTGAATTTTTATGGAAGTTCTTGGGAATTTTCGGGGAAATTTTCAGGAATTTTCAGGGAATTTTGGGGGTTTTTTTGGGGAGTTTTCTGGGAATTTTCCTGGAATTTTTGGGAATTTTTTGGGGATTTTTGGGAGGATTTTTCAGGAACTTTCGTGGATTTTTTGTAAATTTTCGGGGGATTTTTTGTAAATTTTTGGGGGAATTTTGGGGTTTTTTTGGGGCAATTTTTCAGGAATTTTGGAGGATTTTTTGGGAGGTTTTTTGGAATTTTTTGCTATTTTTGGGGATTTTTGGGAAATTTTTATGGGAACTTCTTTGGGAATATCCTGGGAATTTTGGGGAGACTTTGGAGGAATTTTATGTAATTTTTTGGGAATTTTTCAGGGGATTTTTGGGAATTTTGGGGAAATTTTTAGGAGTTTTTTGGGGAATTTTGGGGGATTTTAGGGAATCTTTTGGGGAATTTTAAAAGAAATTTTTCAGGAATTTTCTTGGAATTTTGGGGGGATTTTTCAGGGAATTTTCTGGGAATTTTTCCAGGACTTTTCAGGGGAATTTTTGGGGAGATTTTTTTTTTAATAATTATTTTTTGGGAATTTTTTGGGAATTTTTCAGGGAAATTTTGGAAATTTAAGGGAAATTTTTCAAGAATTTTTTTAATTTTTTGGGGGAATTTTTGGTGAAAGTTTCCAAGAATTTCTGATGACTTTTCCAAGAATTTTTGGGGATTTTTTTGGGAAATTTTCCAGGGATTTCTGAGGGAATTTTTTTGGAATTTTTGGGGAAATTTGGGGGGATTTTTTTTGGCAATTTTGGGGAATTTTCCAGGAATTTTTGGGGTATTTTTTGGGAGTTTCTTGGGAATTTTTGGAGGGTTTTGGTGAATTTTTGGGGAAATTTTTCAGAAATTTTCCTGGAATTTTGGGGGTTTTTTCTACGGAATTTTCCAGAAATTTTTCCATGGCATTTTGGAGGAATTTTTGGGGGGATCTTTGGGAATTTTTTGGGAATTTCTGGGTAATTTTCCAGGGAGATTTTGGGAATTTAGGGGAATTTTTTGGGAATTTTTGGAAATTTTGGGGGAATTTTTTGGGATTATTTGGAGGATTTTTCAGGGAATTTTTTGAGAATTTTTCAGGAATATTTGGGCAATTTGGGGGAAATTTTGGAGGGATTTTTGGGAATTCTCCAGGATTGCTGAGGGAATTTTTTGGGATTTTTAAAAAAATATTCGGGGGGATTTTGGGGGGCGATTTTTTGGGGAACTTTGAGAATTTATTCAGGAATTTTTCGGGGAGTTTCTGGGAGAATTTTTAAGAATTATTTGTGAATTTTTGAGAAATTTTCCTGTCAATTTTCGAGGAAATTTCCCGTGAATACTCCAGAAATTTTTTTGGTGAATTTTCCGAGAATTTTTCTAGGGGGGAGGAATTTTTGGCAGAAATTTTTGGGGGAGTTTTTGGCAGTTTTGGGGGCTTTACCTTGGATTTGGTCATTTCCTGCGATGCCAGCGCCACGACGGCTCCGGCGGCGGCTTTGCTGAGATCCGGGAGGTGATTCCGGATCACGGATTCCATGGAGCGCAGGATCAGAGCCCGGAACGGGTACGGCAGCTGGGGAAAAAATTTGGGAATTCTGGGATTTGGGGATTTGGATTTGGGAATTTGGGGATTTGGTGGTTCCGGATCACGGATTCCATGGAGCGCAGGATCAGCGCCCGGAACGGGTACGGCAGCTGGGGAAAAAATTTGGGAATTTTGGGATTTGGGGATTTGGGAATTTGGGGATTTGGGAATTTGGGAATTTGGGGATTTGGGAACTTCTGGGATTTGGGAATTTGGGGATTTCTGGGATTTGGGAATTCGGGATTCCGGATCACGGATTCCATGGAGCGCAGGATCAGCGCCCGGAACGGGTATGGCAGCTGGGGAAAAAATTTGGGAATTCTGGGATTTGAGGATTTGGGAATTTCTGGGATTTGGGAATTTGGGATTTTCTGGGATTTGGGAATTTGGGATTCCGGATCACGGATTCCATGGAGCTTAGGATCAGGGCCTGGAACGGGTACGGCAGCTGGGAGAGGGAAAAAATTTGGGAATTCTGGGATTTGGATTTGGGAATTTGGGGATTTGGTGGTTCTGGATCACGGATTCCATGGAGCGTAGGATCAGCTCGAACGGGTACGGCAGCTGGGGAAAAAATTTGGGAATTTTGGGATTTGGGGATTTGGAAATTTGGGGATTTGGGATTTGGGAATTTGGGATTTGGTGGTTCTGGATCACGGATTCCATGGAGCGCAGGATCAGAGCCCGGAACAGGTACGGCAGCTGGGGAAAAAATTTGGGAATTTTGGGATTTGGGGATTTGGAAATTTGGGGATTTGGGAATTTGGGGATTTGGGATTTGGTGGTTCCGGATCACGGATTCCATGGAGCGCAGGATCAGAGCCCGGAACGGGTACGGCAGCTGGGAGAGGGAAAAAATTTGGGAATTCTGGGATTTGGGAATTTGGGGATTTGATGGTTCTGGATCACGGATTCCATGAAGCGCAGGATTAGAGCCCGGAACGGGTACGGCAGCTGGGGAAAAAAAAATGGGAATTTGGGATTTGGGGATTTGGGATTTTGGGGATTTGGGAATTTCTGGGATTTGGGGATTTGGGATTTTCTGGGATTTGGGAATTTGGGATTCCGGATCACGGATTCCATGGAGCGCAGGATCAGCGCCCGGAACGGGTACGGCAGCTGGGAGAGGGAAAAAATTTGGGAATTTTGGGATTTGGGGATTTGGAAATTTGGGGATTTGGGATTTGGGAATTTGGGATTTGGTGGTTCTGGATCACGGATTCCATGGAGCGCAGGATCAGAGCCCGGAACAGGTACGGCAGCTGGGGAAAAAATTTGGGAATTTTGGGATTTGGGGATTTGGAAATTTGGGGATTTGGGATTTGGGAATTTGGGATTTGGTGGTTCTGGATCACGGATTCCATGGAGCGCAGGATCAGAGCCCGGAACGGGTACGGCAGCTGGGGGAAAAAAAATGGGAATTTGGGATTTGGGGATTTGGGAATTTCTGGGATTTGTGAATTTGGGGATTTCTGGGATTTGGGGATTCGGGATTCCGGATCACGGATTCCATGGAGCGCAGGATCAGCGCCCGGAACGGGTACGGCAGCTGGGGAAAAAATTTGGGAATTTTGGGATTTGGGGATTTGGGAATTTGGGGATTTGGGAATTTGGGAATTTGGGGATTTGGGAACTTCTGGGATTTGGGAATTTGGGGATTTCTGGGATTTGGGAATTCGGGATTCCGGATCACGGATTCCATGGAGCGCAGGATCAGCGCCCGGAACGGGTATGGCAGCTGGGGAAAAAATTTGGGAATTCTGGGATTTGAGGATTTGGGAATTTCTGGGATTTGGGAATTTGGGATTTTCTGGGATTTGGGAATTTGGGATTCCGGATCACGGATTCCATGGAGCGCAGGATCAGGGCCTGGAACGGGTACGGCAGCTGGGAGAGGGAAAAAATTTGGGAATTCTGGGATTTGGATTTGGGAATTTGGGGATTTGGTGGTTCTGGATCACGGATTCCATGGAGCGCAGGATCAGCGCCCGGAACGGGTACGGCAGCTGGGGAAAAAATTTGGGAATTTTGGGATTTGGGGATTTGGAAATTTGGGGATTTGGGATTTGGGAATTTGGGATTTGGTGGTTCTGGATCACGGATTCCATGGAGCGCAGGATCAGAGCCCGGAACAGGTACGGCAGCTGGGGAAAAAATTTGGGAATTTTGGGATTTGGGGATTTGGAAATTTGGGGATTTGGGAATTTGGGGATTTGGGATTTGGTGGTTCCGGATCACGGATTCCATGGAGCGCAGGATCAGAGCCCGGAACGGGTACGGCAGCTGGGAGAGGGAAAAAATTTGGGAATTCTGGGATTTGGGAATTTGGGGATTTGATGGTTCTGGATCACGGATTCCATGAAGCGCAGGATTAGAGCCCGGAACGGGTACGGCAGCTGGGGAAAAAAAAATGGGAATTTGGGATTTGGGGATTTGGGATTTTGGGGATTTGGGAATTTCTGGGATTTGGGGATTTGGGATTTTCTGGGATTTGGGAATTTGGGATTCCGGATCACGGATTCCATGGAGCGCAGGATCAGAGCCTGGAACGGGTACAGCAGCTGGGGAAAAAAAATTGGGATTTCTGGGATTTGGGAATTTGGGAATTTGAGAATTTGGGAATTTGGGGATTCCGGTCATGGATTCCATGGAGCGCAGGATTAGAGCCCGGAACAGGTACGGCAGATGGGGAAAAAAATTTGGGAATTTGGAAATTCTGGGATCTGGGAATTTGGGGTTTGGGACTTCGGAATTTGGGGATTTGGGAATTTGAGATTTGGGAATGTGGGAATTTCTGGGATTTGGGAATTTGGGAGTTTGGTTATTTGGGATTTGGGAATTTTGGAATTTTGGAAGTGGGAATTTCTGGGATTTGGGAATTTGGGAATTTGAGATTTGAGAATTCAGGAACTTGGGGATTTGGGATACTTGAGGAAGTTCTTGGGGAATTTTTGGGAATTTTTTTGGGATTTGGGAATTCGGGATTTGGGAATTTAGGAATTCAGGATTTGGGAATTTGGGATTTGGGAATTTCTGGGATTTGGGAATTTCTGGGATTTGTGGTCTGGGAATGTGAATTTTGGGAAGGGGGAAGAGGAAATCCTGGGGGGCTTTGGCCAGCAGGAAGCAGGAAGCGATGGAAATGATGCGAAAAATGGGAAAAATGGGAAAAATATGAAAAATGGGAAAAATTGGGTAATTCCCGGGAATTTTCCCCACCTTGTCGTGCTGTCTCAGGTACTCCCCACAACATTCCAGGATTTCCTCGGGATCAGCATCTCCCAGGGCACAGAGGGAATTCCGGATTTGCTCCTGGACCTCCGGATCTTTATCCGTGGTCGCGTCCATCAGCGTCGTCGCCAGCCCTGGAATTTTCCAGAATTCCCAAGATTTTTCCCAATTTTTGGGGATTTCTTTTCCCCACCCCCTCTCCCCCAAAAAAAGAAAAAAAAAATTGGATTTTTCTGTAATTCCTGGTTGGAGCAGAATGGATCCTGCTGGAATTGTCAGGGCACGGATTGAACTGTCCCAAAATTCCCAAAATTAATTTAAAATTCTTGAAATTCCCCCCCCAAATTCCCTTAAAATTTCTCTCAAAATTCCCCCCAAAATTCCCTTAAAATTTCCCTCTAAGTTCTCCCAAAATTCCCAGAAACCTCCCAAAATTCCCTCAAAATTCCCTTCAAAACTCCCTCAATTTTTCCTAAAATATAATTCAAAATCCCTCAAAATTTCCTTAAAACTTGCTCAGAATTCCCAAAACTTCCTCAAAATTCCTTTAAAATTCCCTGAAAATTTCCTTAAAATTTCCTTCTAAATTCTCCCAAAATTCCCAGAAACTTCCCAAAATTCCCTTCAAAATTCCTTCAATTTTCCCTAAAATTTAATTCAAAATTCCTAAAAATTTCCTTACAACTTTCTCAGAATTCCCGACATTTCCTCAAAATTCCTTTAAAATTCCCTTTAAATTCCTTTAAAATTCCCTTAATATTTCCCTCTAAATTCTCCCAAAATTCCCAGAAACTTCCCAAAATTTCCTCAAAATTCCCTTCAAAATTCCCTCAATTTTCCCTAAAAATTCCTTAAAAATTCCCTCAAAATTCCCTTAAAATCCCCCTTAAAATTCTCCTCAAAAATTTCCACAAAATTCCCTTTACTGTGGAAAAACCAGACTGGAAATTTGGGGAAAAAACTCTGGAATTCCTATTTCTATGGGAAAACTGAGCTGGAAATTAAAGAAAAAAATTCTGGAATTCCCATTCCTGTGGGAAAACCAAGTTGGAAATTTGGGGAAAAGATTTTTAAAAAATGAAAAATCCCTTAATATTCCCTTAAAACTCCCTCAAAATTCCCATTCCAATGGGGAAACCAGGCTGGAAAATCGGGAAAAAAGGCAGAATTCGCATTTTTATGGGAAAATCAATTTGAAAATTGGGAAAAAAACTCTGGAATTCATATTTCTATGGGAAAACTTGGCTGGAAATTTGGGAAAAAAATGTAAAAAAAAAAAAAAAAAATCCTGTAAAATTCCCTCGAAATTCCCATTCCAATGGGAAAACCAGGCTGGAAAACTGGGACAAAAAGCAGAATTCCCATTTTTATGGGAAAATCAATTTGAAAATTGGGAAAAAAAATTCTGGAATTCGCATTTCTATGGGAAAACTTGGCTGGAAATTTGGGAAAAAAATGTAAAAAAAAAAAAAAAAAAATCCTGTAAAATTCCCTCGAAATTCCCATTCCAATGGGAAAACCAGGCTGGAAAACTGGGACAAAAAGCAGAATTCCCATTTTTATGGGAAAATCAATTTGAAAATTGGGAAAAAAATTCTGGAATTCGCATTTCTATGGGAAAACTTGGCTGGAAATTTGGGAAAAAAAATGTAAAAAAAAAGAAAAAATCCTGTAAAATTCCCTCGAAATTCTCTTTCCAATGGGAAAACCAGGCTGGAAAATTGGGAAAAACCACCAGAATTCCCATTTTTATGGGAAAATCAATTTGAAAATTGGGAAAAAATTCTGGAATTCGTATTTCTATGGGAAAACTTGGCTGGAAATTTGGGGAAAAAATGCAAAAAAAGAAGAAAAAATCCTGTAAAATTCCCTCGAAATTCTCTTTCCAATGGGAAAACCAGGCTGGAAAATTGGGAAAAAAGGCAGAATTCGCATTTTTCTGGAATAATCAATTTGGAAATTCAGGAATTTCAGCTGCACTCACGCCGGATTCGGGATTCCATCATGCTGCGGGTCTCCAGTTTTCCCGGGAAGGGCGGGAGCCCGGAATTCCTTGGAAAAGGGATCTGGAATTCCAGGGAGAGATGGGAGGGAAGGGGCTGATCCAGGTGGGAATTATTAACTGGGAATCTTTGATCCAGGTGGGAATTATTAAATGGAAATGTTCTGATCCCAGTGGACATGAAATGGGAATTCTCTGATCCCACTGGGAATTAACTGGGAATTCTCTGATCCAGGTGGGAATTAAATGGGAATCATTGATTCCACTAGAAATTAAATAGAATTCTCTGATCCCACTGGGAATTAAATGGGCAGATCTAATCCAGGTGGGAATTAAAAGGGAAGGGTTTGATCCCAGTGGAAATTAAATGGGAATCATTGATTCCACTGGAAATTAAATGGAATTATCTGATCCCACTGGGAATTAAGTGGGAATCCCCAATCTCACTGGGAATTAACTGGGAAGGGTCTGATCCCAATATGAATTTAATGGAAATTCTCTGATCCCACTGGGAATTAAGTGGGAATTCTCTGATCCCAGTGGGAATTAACTGGGAATCTCTAATCCAGGTGGGAATTAAATGGGAATCTTTGATCCAGGTGGGAATTAACTGTTCTGATCCCAGTGGACATGAAATGGGAATTCTCTGATCCCACTGGGAATTAACTGGGAATTCTCTGATCCAGGTGGGAATTAAATGGGAATCATTGATTCCACTAGAAATTAAATAGAATTCTCTGATCCCACTGGGAATTAAATAGGAATATCTGATCCAGGTGGGAATTCAGTGGGAATCTCTAATCCAGGTGGGAATTAAATGGAAATATTTGATCCAGGTGGGAATTAAATGGGAATTCTCTGATCCCACTGGGAATTAACTGGGAAGGGTTTGATCCAGGTGGGAATTAAATGGGAATCTTTGATTCCACTGGAAATTAAATAGAATTCTCTGATCCCATTGGAAATTAACTGTTAATTCTCTGATCTCACTGGGAATTAAATGGCAATCTCTAATCCAGGTGGGAATTCAGTGGGAATTCAGTGGGAATCTCTAATCCAGGTGGGAATTAAATGGGAATTCTCTGATCCCACTGGGAATTAAATGGGAATTCTCGAATCCCACTGGGAATTAAATGGGAATTCTCCAATCCCACTGGGAATTAAATGGGAATATTTGATCCAGGTGGGAATTAACAGGGAGGGTCTAATCCAGGTGGGAATGGAGAGGGCAGGGTGGGAATTAATTGGGAATTCTCTGATCCCACCAGGAATTCAAGGGGAATTCTCTGCTCCAGCTGGGATTCAGGCCAGAAATCCCAATCCTGGTGGGAATTCTGAGCAGAGCCAGTCCAGGAAAAACTCGGGAATTCCGGGAGCTTCCATGGGGATCCGTCCTTATCCCGGGATTCCTGCTCCTCCCAGCGCTCCTGAAAATGGGAAAAACTCTTTAATCCCCTCCCAAAAATTCCCAGGAATCCAAATCCCAGGTTTTTTTCCCCCTCTCTGGAATTCCAATCCAAAATTTTTCCCCTCTCTGGAATTCCAATCCCATTTTTTCCCCCCTCCCTCTGGAATTCCAATCTCAATTTTTCCCCTCTCTGGAATTCCAATCCTGGTTTTTTTTTCCCCTCTGGAATTCCAATCCAAAATTTTTCCCCTCTCTGGAATTCCAATCCCAATTTTTTTCCCCCTCCCTCTGGAATTCCAATCCAAATTTTTCCCGCTCTCTGGAATTCCAATCCTGGTTTAGTTTTTTTTCCCCTCTGGAATTCCAATCCCGGTTTTTTTTCCCCCCCCTGGAATCTAATCCCAATTTTTTTCCCCTCTGGAATTCCAATCCCAATTTTTTTTCCCCCTCCCTCTGGAATCTAATCCCAACTTTTCCCCCCCTCTGGAATTCCAATCCAAATTTTTTCCCCCCTCTGGAATTCCAATCCAAATTTTTCCCCCCTCTGGAATTCCAATCCTGGTTTGGTTTTTTTTTTCCCCCTCTGGAATTCCAATCCAAAATTTTTCCCCTCTCTGGAATTCCAATCCCAATTTTTTCTCTCCCTCTGGAATTCCAATCTCAATTTTTTCCCTCCCTCTCCCTCTGGAATTCCAATCCCAATTTTTTCCCCTCCCTCTGGAATTCCAATCCCAATTTTTTCCCCTCTCTGGAATTTTAATCCCGGTTTTTTTTCCCCCCTCTGGAATTCCAATCCAAAATTTTTCCCCTCTCTGGAATTCCAATCCCAATTTTTCCTCCCTCTGGAATTCCAATCTCAATTTTTCCCCTCTCTGAAATTCCAATCCTGTTTTTTTTTCCCCCTCTGGAATTCCAATCCAAAATTTTTCCCCTCTCTGGAATTCCAACCCCAATTTTTTTCCCCCTCCCTCTGGAATTCCAATCCCAACTTTTCCCCCCTCTGGAATTCCAATCCAAATTTTTTCCCCTCTCTGGAATTCCAATCCCAATTTTTTTTCCCACTCTGGAATTCCAGTCTCAATTTTTTCCCTCCTGGAATTTCAGCTCCAGGTTTTTTTCACCCCTCTGGAATTCCAACCCAAATTTTTTCCCCTCTAGAGTTCCAATCCAAATTTTTCCCCCCTCTGGAATTCCAATCCAATTTTTTTCCCCCTCTGGAATTCCAGCCCCGGTGTCCCATTAATCCAAGGCTGAGCTCCAGGGCCTTGTCCCAAATATTTGTCCCTTAAAAAAAAAAAAAAAAAGAAAAAAAAAAAAAGGGAGAGGAGGGATTTTTTTTTTATTATTTTTTTTTCTCCAGGCCATGGAAAAACCGGGAATGAAAATCCTGGGATTTGGGAAAGCGGGGAAAAAATAAAAATAAAAATTGGGAATTTGTAGAGAAGACAAAAAATCTCATCCCGGGGATGACATTCCAGACTTTTCCAGGACCGTTGATTCACTGTCCTTGTCCGAGGACATTCCCGGGCCGGAGCCTCGCTCGGGAATTTGGGAAAAGATTCCCAAAGAATTCCCTCGGGAATTTGGGATTCCCACCCTGGAGGGGGAGGGGTCGCGATCCTCAAAATTCCCATTCCCGGGGGAGTCCCGAATCCTTAAAATTCCCATTCCCGGAGGGTCCCGACGCTCAGAATTCCCAAATTATCCCAAATTTTGGATTCCCACGGGGTGGGGGGATGGGAAAAACCTGGGATGGGAGAAACGGGAAAATGCCGGAGGGGAGGGGGAGGGGAGGACACGCCTGAGGCAGGTGAGGGGTCCCGGAATGGGCTCCGAGGCTTCATCCCAAATTTTGGGAATGTTCCCGGTGGGAATTTTGGGAAAAGGAGGGACAGGGAGGTCCTTGGGGGGAGGGGGGGGCGTGGGGGAGGTCCCGCCCAGGCCTCGGAGTTTCTCGGAAATCTCCCTCTTCGTCCTCATCGTCCTGCATCCCAAATATTCCTAAATATTCCCAAATATTCCCAAATATTCCCCCAAAATCCGTTTCCCCCCTTTCGCGGACTCACCGGGACGCGCCCGGCGCCGCTTCCGGGTGCGGAGGCCACGCCCATGAAACTGACGAGGCCACGCCCACGAAAGCGACGAGACCACGCCCATGAAACTGACGAGGCCACGCCCCCGTGTTCTGATTGGCTGAATGGAAAAGTGGGCGGGGTCTGAGCGCGCTGCTGGCGCCCCCTGGTGGCGCCGGGGAGGGAAACGGCGCCGGTGTCACCGAATGTCCCCAAAATGTCCCCAAATCCCCCCAAATGTCCCCAAAATCGGCCTCGATGCCCCCAAGTGTCCCCAAAATGTCCCAAAATCGGCTTCAATGTCCCCAAGTCCCCCTAAAATGTCCCCAAATTCAGCCCCAAATGTCCCCAAATGCCCCACAAATCCCCCCCCCCAAAAAGTCCCCAAAATCGGCCCTAGTGTCCCCCAAAATGTCCCCACACGTCCCCAAATTCACCCAAAGTCCCCAAATCTCCTCAAATGTCCCCAAATCCCCCAAAATACCCCCCAAATATCCCGAAATTCGGCCCAAATACCCCCAAATCCCCCTCAATGTCCCCAAATTCTGCACCGATGTGCCAAAATCTCCTCTTGGTGTCACCAAGCGTCCCCAAAACTCCCAAATTCTGTCCCAATGTCCCCAAATCCCCTCAATGTCCCCAAATTCTGCCCCGATGTCCCGTAAAATCTCCTCTTGGTGTCACCAAGTGTCCCCAAAATCTGTCCCAATGTCGCCAAATCCCCCCAAAATGTCCCCAAATTCTCACCCCAGTGTCTCCAAATTCCCCCCAAAATTCCCAAATTCTGCCTCAACATCCTAAAAATCCCCGAAATGTCCCCGAATTCCCCTCAGGTGTCCCCAAAATCAGCCCCAAAATGTCCCCAAATTCTCCCCAATGTCCCCAAATCATCCCCAAATTCTCTCCCCATGTCCCCAGTTTTCTCCCAGTTTCCCCAAATTCTGCTCCCAGTGTCCCCTCAGTGTCCCCAAATCCCCCCCAAATGTCCCTAAATGCCCCATAAATCCCCCCCAAAAGTCCCCAAATGTCCCCAAAATCGGCCCCAGTGTCCTCCAAAATGTCCCCATGTCCCCAAATTTGGCTCAAATGTCCCCAAATCCCCCAAAATGTCCCCAAATTCTGCCCCGATGTCCCCAAATCTCCTCTTGGTGTCACCAAATGTCCTCAAAATTCCCCCCCGGGGTCCCCAAATCCCCAAAATCTGTCCCAATGTCCCCAAATCCCCCCAAAATTCCCCCAAATTCTGACCCCAGTGTTTCCAAAATGCCCCCAAAATTCCCAAATTCTGCCTCAACATCCTAAAAATCCCCGAAATGTCCCCGAATTCCCCTCAGGTGTCCCCAAAATCAGCCCCAAAATGTCCCCAAATTCTCCCCAATGTCCCCAAATGTCCCCAAATCATCCCCAAATTCTCTCCCCATGTCCCCAGTTTTCTCCCGGTGTCCCCAAATTCTGCTCCCAGTGTCCCCAAATGTCCCCACATCCCCTCGGTGTCCCCAAATCTCTCAAGTGTCCCCAAATCCCCTCGGTGTCCCCAGCCCTGAGGAGGCCGCAGCAGATTTGGGGTGAAATCCTTTAATTCGCCGAGGCTGGGGGTGACTTGGGGACACTCCAGTGTCACCGTGGTGGCTTTTTGGGGACACCCCATTGTCACCACCATGGTTTTTGGGGACATCATCCCATTGTCACCACCATGAGCCCTTGGGGACACCACTCATTGTCACCACGGTGGCTTTTTGGGGACACTTTATTGTCACCACCATGGGCCCTTGGGGACACTCTATTGTCACCGTGGTGGTTTTTTGGGGACACCCCATTGTCATCATGGTGGCTTTGGGGACATCAGCACAGTGTCACCACCATGAACTCTTGGGGACACCCAACTGTCACCAAAATGGCTTTTTAGGGACAGCCCGTTGTCACCACGGTTTTTGGGGACATCCCATTGTCACCAAGATGGTTTTCGGTGACATCATCCCATTGTCACCACCATGAACGCTTGGGGACACCACTCATTGTCACCATTGTGCTTTTGGGGACATCCCATTGTCACCAAGATGGTTTTTGGGGACACTCCATTGTCACCAAAATGGCTTTTTGGGGACACTTTATTGTCACCAAGCTGGTTTTTGGGGACATCATCTCATTGTCACCACCATGGCTCCTTGGAGACAACCCATTGTGACTGAGGTGGCCTTTTGGGGACATTACCTCATTGTCACTGGTATGGTGACTCTTGGGGACACCAATGTCACCAAGATGGCTCCTTGGGGACATCATCCCATTGTCACTGTGGGTCTTTCTGGGGACACCCCATTGTCACCACGACGGTTTTTGGGGACATCATCCCATTGTCACCACCATGGCTCCTTGGGGACACCCCATTGTCACCAGGATGATTTTTGGTGACATCATCCCATTGTCACCGCCAAAGACCCTTGGGGACATCCCGCTGTCACCGTGGTGGTTTTTTGGGGACACCCCATTGTCACCATGATGGTTTTTGGGGACATCATCCCATTGTCACCACCATGAGCCCTTGGGGACACCACTCATTGTCACCACGGTGACTTTATTGTCACCACCATGGACCCTTGGGGACACCCCATTGTCACCAGGATGGTTTTTGGGGACATCATTGCATTGTCACCCCCAAGGACCCTTGGGGACACCCCATTGTCACCATGGTGGCTTTTTGGGGACACTTTATTGTTACCCCCAAGGACCGTTGGGGACATTTCACTGTCACCGTGGTGGTTTTTTGGGGACACCCCATTGTCACCATGGTGGCTTTTTGGGGACACTTTATTGTTACCCCCAAGGACCGTTGGGGACATTTCACTGTCACCATGGTGGTTTTTTGGGGACACCCCACTGTCACTAGAACGGTTTTTTGGGGACACCCCATTATCACTAAAATGAGTTTTTGGGGACACCCCATTGTCACCATGGTGGCTTTTTGGGGACACTTTATTGTCACCCCCATGGACCCTTGGGGACATCCCATTGTCACCGTGGTGGCTTTTTGGGGACATCACCCCATTGTCACTAAAATGAGTTTTTGGGGCCACCCCGGTGTCCCCTCAAGGGCTTCTGGTGTTGTTCTGGTGCCACCTCGGTGTCACCTCCCTGTCCCTGTCCCTGTCCCTGTCCCCTCCTGCTCCCCATCCAGCTGTGCCAGCTGCTGCTCCAGCTCCTGGGGAATTGTCACCTCCAGCAGATTCTCCATCCCGGCCTCGGGCTCGTCCCCGATCAGCACCTGATGGCATTCCCAAAAAAAAAAAAACAAAACAAAAAATAAAATTTTGGAATGGGGTCTGGAAATTCCTGGGACTCCCCACCCCGAAATTCCCAAAATTCCCAGATTCCCAATCCCAAAATTCTGGGATCCCAGTCCTGAAATTCCCAGGATCTCCATCCTAGACTTCCCAGGGTGCCAAAATTCCTGAGATCCCCATCCCAAAATTCCCAAAATTCCTGGGATCCCCATCCCAAAACTCCCAAAATTCCTGGGATCCCCATCCCAAAATTCCAAAAATCCCCAGGATCTCCATCTCAAAATGCCCGTGATCCTCATCCCAAAATTCCTAGAATCCCCAAATTCCTGGGATTCCTTACCCCAAAATTCCTGAGATCCCCAGCCCCAAAATTCCTGATATTCTCATCCCAAAATTCCCAGAAACCCAAAATCCCTGGGATCTCCATCCCAAAATTCTAAAATCCTCATCCTGGAATTCCCTGGATCCCAAAATCCCTAAAATCCCCATCCCAAAATTCCCGAGATCCCTATCCCAACATTGCCAAAAATTGCCCAGAATCCCCCAAATTCCCAAAAACTCCCCAAAATTCACCCAAAATTTCCCCCAAATTCCCAAAATGTCCAAAAAATGACCAAAATTTCCCCCAAAATTCCCGATATTCCCAAAAATTCCTCAAAAATTCCTCAAAATTTCCCCCAAAATTCCTCAAAAATTCCCAAAAATTCCCAAAAATTCCCCAAAAATCCCCAAAAATTAAAAATAAATCTCCAAAATTCCCAAAAAATTCCCAAAAAATACCCAAAAATTTAAAAAAAATCCCCCAATTAAAAAAAAATTCCTAAATATTCTCAAAAATTCCCAAAATTTTCCCAAAATTTTCCCCAAATTGCCCAAGAATTCCCAAAAACTCCCACAAAAATCCCCAAAAAATTCCCAAAAATCTCTAAAAATTCCCCCAAAATCCCCCAAATTCCCCAAAAATTCCCAAAAACTTCGCAAACAATTTCCCTCAAAAAATTCCCCAAAAATCCCCCCAAAAATTCCCAAAAATTCCCCCAAAATTCCAAAAATTCCCCAAAAAAATCCCCAAAACTCCCCAAAAATTCCCCAAAATTCCAAAAAATTCCCAAAAAATTCCTAAAAATTCCAAAAAAATCTCCAAAAAATTCCCCAAAATTCCTCCAAAACCCTCCAAAAAATCCCCAAAGAATTCCCAAAAATTCCCCAAAGTCCCCAAAAATCCCCCAAAATCCCCAAAAATTTCCCCCAAATTCCCAAAAAATTCCTAAAAATTCCTGAAATTTGCCAAAATTCCCAAAAAATCCCCCAAAATCCAAAAAAATTCCCAAAAATTCCCAAAAGTTTCCAAAATATCCCCCAAAAATTCCCAAAAAATCCCCCCCAAAATTCCCAAAAAATGCCCCAGAATCCAAAAAATTTCCCAAAAATTCCCCCAAAATCCCCAAAACTTCCCAAAAAAAATCCCAAAACTTCCCCAAAAATCCCCCCAAAAATTCAAAAAAATCTCAAAAATTTCCAAAAAATTCCCAAAAAATCCCGAAAAATTCCCCAAAATCCCAAAAATTCCCCCAAATCCCCAAAATCCCCGAATTTCCCTCTCACCTGGATCACGTTCTCGCAGGCTCTGAGCACCTGGGGCTCCTTTTCCCACCTGTGCAGCTCCCTCAGCACCAGGTAACAACCCTGGGATCTCACCTGGGCACGCCCAGCCTTGGTGGCCGTCAGCTTTTGGGAAAACCAAAAAATTTGGGAATTTTGGGATGTTTGGAGTGGTTGGAAACCCCAAAATTCCTTGAAAAACCAAAAAAAATACAAAAAATCTCCCTAAAAATTTGCATTTTTCAACCCTAAAAATCGTCAAGAAACTTGAAAAAATTTCCCTCAAAAACCCCAAAATTTTTCCAGGAATTCCACAATTTTTCCAGGAATTCCAAAATTTTTCATGGAATCCCAAAAATTCCTCAAGGAATCAAAAAATTTATCAATGAATCCAAAGAATTTATCAAGGAACCCAAAAGAACCCTCAAGGAATCCCCAAAAATCTTCATTGAACCCCAAAAACTCCTCAAGAAACCCTCAAAATTTCTGAGGAAATTCCAAAAGTTCTGAGGAAACCCCAAAACTTCCTCACAAAATGCCAAAAAAATCCACAAGAAAACCCAAAAATTTCTCCAAAAAAACCAAAAACTTTTCACAGAGCTCCCAAAACTCCCCAAAAACCCAAAAAAATTTTTATGGAACTCCAAAATTTCTCAGGGAACACCTAAAATTCTTTCAAGAACTCCAAAATTCCTCAAGGAATCCCCAAAAAATTGTGAAAGAAGCCAAAAATTTTCAAGAAATCCCAAAATTCCTCAGGGAACCCCAAAAATTCCTCCCAGAAACCCCAAAATTTCCCCCAAAAACCCCAAAAATCCCTCCTGAACCCCAAAAATTCCTCCCTGAACCCAAAATTTTCCCAGAAACCCAAAAATTCCTCCCAAAAACCCTCAAATTCCTCCTGGAAACCCCAAAAATTCTTTTGGAAACCCCAAAATTGTGTCCTGAATTCCTTCAGATCTCACCAAATTTTCAAAATTCCTCCTGAACCCCAAAAATTCTTCCTGAACCCCCAAAATTTCTCCGAGGAAACCCAAAAACTCCTCCCAAAAACCCCAAAATTCCTCCTGGAAACCCCAAAATTCCTCCCAAAACCCCCCAAATTCCTCCCAAAACCCCCAAAATTTCTCCCAAAAACCCCAAAATTCCTCCCAAAACACCAAAATCCCTCCCAAAAACCCCAAAATCCCTCCCAAAACCCCAAAAATTTCTCCCAAAAACCCAAAAATTCCTCCCAAAAACCAAAATTCCTCCCAAAAACCCCAAAATCCCTCCCAAAACCCCCAAAATTCCTCCCAAAAACGCCAAAATTCCTCCCAAAAACCCCAAAATTTCTCCTAAAAACCCCAAAATTCCTCCCAAAAACCCCAAAAATTCCTCCCAAAAACCCCAAAATTTCTCCCAAAAACCCAAAAATTCCTCCCAAAAACGCCAAAATTCCTCCCAAAACCACAAAGTTCCTCCCAAAAACCCCAACATTTCTCCTAAAAACCACAAAATTCCTCCCAAAAACCCCAAAATTTCTCCTAAAAACCCCAAAATTCCTTCCTGAACCCCAAAATTCCTCCTGGAAACCCCAAAATTCCTTCGTGAACCCCAAAATCCCTATCAGAAACCCCAAAATTCCTCCCAAAAACCCCAAAATTCCTCCCAAAACCCCCCAAATTCCTCCTGGAAATCCCAAAAATTCCTCCCTGAACCCCCAAAATTCCTCCCAAAAACCAAAATTCCTCCTGAACCCCAAAATTTCTCCCTGGAAACCCCAATATTCCTCCCAAAACCCCAAAATTCCTCCCAAAAACCCCCAAAATTTCTCCTAAAACCCCAAAATTCCTCCCAAAAACCCCCAAAAATTCCTCCCAAAAACCCCAAAATTTCTCCCAAAAACCCAAAAATTCCTCCCAAAAACCCCAAAATTCCTCCCAAAACCCCAAAATTTCTCCCAAAAACCCCAAAATTTCTCCTAAAAACCCCAAAATTCCTCCCAAAACCCCCAAAATTCCTCCCAAAACCCCCAAAATTCCTCCTGAAACCCCCAAAATTCCTCCCAAAACCCCCAAAATTCCTCCCAAAACCCCCAAAATTCCTCCTGGAAACCCCAAAATTCCTCCTAAAAACCCCAAAATCCCTATCAGAAACCCCAAAATTTCTCCCAAAACCCCAAAATTTCTCCCAAAACCCCAAAAATTTCTCCTAAAAACCCCAAAATTCCTCCCAAAACTCCCAAAATTCCTCCCAAACCCCCCAAAATTCCTCCCAAAACCGCCTTAAATTCCTCCCAAAACCCCCAAAATTTCTCCTCCCAAAACCCCCAAAATTTCTCCTAAAAACCCCAAAATTCCTTCCTGAACCCCAAAATTCCTCCTGGAAACCCCAAAATTCCTTTGTGAACCCCAAAATCCCTATCAGAAACCCCCCAAAATTCCTCCCAAAACCCCCAAAAATTCCTCCCAAAACCCCCCAAATTCTTCCTGGAAATCCCAAAAATTCCTCCCTGAACCCCCAAAATTCCTCCCAAAAACCCAAAAATTCCTCCTGAACCCCAAAATTTCTCCCTGGAAACCCCAATATTCCTCCCAAAACCCCCAAAACTCCTCCCAAAAACCCCAAAATTTCTCCTAAAAACCCCAAAATCCCTATCAGAAACCCCAAAATTCCTCCCAAAACCCCAAAATTCCTCCCAAAAACCCCCAAAAATTCCTCCTGAACCCCCAAAATTTCTCCTAAAAACCCCCAAAATTCCTCCCAAAACTCCCAAAATTCCTCCCAAAACCCCAAAAATTCCTCCTGAACCCCAAAATTTCTCCCTGGAAACCCCAATATTCCTCCCAAAACCCCAAACTCCTCGCAAAAACCCCAAAATTTCTCCTAAAAACCCCAAAATTCCTCCCAAAACCCCCAAAATTCCTCCTGGAAACCCCAAAATTCCTCCCAAAACCCCCAAAATCCCTATCAGAAACCCCCAAAATTCCTCCCAAAACCCCCAAAATTTCTCCCAAAAACCCCAAAATTTCTCCTAAAAACCCCAAAATTCCTCCCAAAACTCCCAAAAATTCCTCCCAAACCCCCAAAATTCCTCCCAAAACCGCCCAAATTCCTCCCAAAACCCCCAACATTTCTCCTAAAAACCCCAAAATTCCTCCCAAAACCCCCCCAAAATTCCTCCTGAAATCCCAAAAATTCCTCCCTGAACCCCCAAAAATTCCTCCCAAAAACCCCAAAAATTCCTCCTGAACCCCCAAAATTTCTCCCTGGAAACCCCAATATTCCTCCCAAAACCCCAAAACTCCTCCCAAAAACCCCAAAATTTCTCCTAAAACCCCCAAAATTCCTCCCAAAACCCCCCAAAATTCCTCCCCAAAACCCCCAAAATTCCTCCTGGAAACCCCAAAATTCCTCCCAAAACCCCCAAAATCCCTATCAGAAAACCCCCAAAATTCCTCCCCAAAACCCCCAAAAATTTCTCCCAAAAACCCCAGAATTTCTCCTAAAAACCCCAAAATTCCTCCCAAAACTCCCAAAATTCCTCCCAAACCCCCAAAATTCCTCCCAAAACCGCCCAAATTCCTCCCAAAAGCCCCAACATTTCTCCTAAAAACCCCAAAATTCCTCCCAAAACCCCCCAAATTCCTCCTGGAAACCCCAAAAATTCCTCCCTGAACCCCCAAAATTCCTCCCAAAACCCCAAAATTCCTCCTGAACCCCAAAATTTCTCCCTGGAAACCCCAATATTCCTCCCAAAAACCCCAAAATTCCTCCCCAAAACCCCCAAATTCCCAAAGATTCCTCCCAAAACCCCCAAAAATTCCTCCCTGAACCCCCCAAAATTCCTTCCTGACTTCCCCCAGACCTCCCCAAATTCCCCAAATTCCCCCAAAATTCCCCAATTTCCCACCAGCAGCAGCGTTTCCAGCAGCATTTTCCGAATTTCGGGCTCCTCCTCCCTCTGGTGCTCGGGGGGCAGGAACTGCAGATCCACAGGCAGCTCTGGGGTGGGGGAAAAAACAACTCTGGAATTCCCAAAAATTCCCAAAATTCCTGGGATTCCCATCCCAAAATTACTGGGATCCACATCCCGAAATCGCCATCCCAAAATTCCCAAAGTTCTCAGGGATCCCCATCCCAAAATTTTTAGGATGCACATCATGAAATCCTCAGAATTCCCAAGATGCCCATAGCCAAAAATTCCCAAAATTCCTGGGATCCTCATCCCCAAATTCCAGAAATTTCGGGGATCCCCATCCCTAAATCCCCAGGATCCCAAAATTCCCAAAATTCCCATGCAAAATTTTCAGGAACCCCATCCCAAAACCCCCGAGGTACATTCCCAAAATTCCCAAAATCCCCATCCCAAAATCCTCAAGCTCTCCATCCCAAAATTCCCAAATTCCCAAATTCCCAAAATCTACAAGCTCCTCATCCCAAAATTCCCCTAATTCTCAGGATCCCCATCCCAAAATTCCCCAAATTCTAAAATCCCCGGGATCCCCATCACAAAATTCCCAAAATCCCCATCCTAAAATTCCCAAAAATTCCCAAAATCCCCATCCCAAAATCCTCAAGCTCTCCATCTCAAAATTCCCAAATTCCCAAAATTCCCGAAATTCCCAAATTCCCAAAATCTCCAAGCTCCCCATCCCAAAATTCCCATAATTCTCAGGATCCCCATCCCAAAATTCCCATAATTCTCAGGATCCCCATCCCAAAATTCCCCAAATTCCAAAATCCCCGGGATCCCCATCACAAAATTCCCAAAATCCCCATCCCAAAATTCCCAAAAATTCCCCAAATTCCCAAAAATTCCCAAAATTCCCAAAATTCCCATCCCAAAATTATGGGGATCCACATCCCGAAATCGCCATCCCAAAATTCCCAAAGTTCTCAGGGATCCCCATCCCAAAATTTTTAGGATCCTCATAATGAAATCCTCAGAATTCCCAACATGACCATACCCAAAAATTCCCAAAATTCCTGGGATCCTCATCCCAAAATTCCAGAAATTTCGGGGATCCCCATCCCTAAATCCCCAGGATCCCAAAATTCCCAAAATTCCCATGCAAAATTTTCAGGAACCCCATCCCAAAACCCCCGAGGTACATTCCCAAAATTCCCAAAATCCCCATCCCAAAATCCTCAAGCTCTCCATCCCAAAATTCCCAAATTCCCAAAATTCCCAAATTCCCAAAATCTCCAAGCTCCCCATCCCAAAATTCCCATAATTCTCAGGATCCCCATCCCAAAATTCCCATAATTCTCAGGATCCCCATCCCAAAATTCCCCAAATTCCAAAATCCCCGGGATCCCCATCACAAAATTCCCAAAATCCCCATCCCAAAATTCCCAAAAATTCCCCAAATTCCCAAAAATTCCCAAAATTCCCAAAATTCCCATCCCAAAATTATGGGGATCCACATCCCGAAATCGCCATCCCAAAATTCCCAAAGTTCTCAGGGATCCCCATCCCAAAATTTTTAGGATACACATCACGAAATCCTCAGAATTCCCAAGATGCCCATACCCAAAAATTCCCAAAATTCCTGGGATCCTCATCCCCAAATTCCAGAAATTTCGGGGATCCCCATCCCTAAATCCCCAGGATCCCAAAATTCCCAAAATTCCCATGCAAAATTTTCAGGAACCCCATCCCAAAACCCCCGACGTACATTCCCAAAATTCCCAAAATCCCCATCCCAAAATTCCCAAGCTCTCCATCCCAAAATTCCCAAATACCCAAAATTCCCAAATTCCCAAAATTCCCAAATTCCCAAAATCTCCAAGCCCCATCCCAAAATTCACATAACTCTCAGGATCCCCATCCCAAAATACCTAAAGTTCATGGGATCCCCATCCCAAAATTCCCCAAATTCCAAAATCCCCGGGATCCCCTTCACAAAATTCCCAAAATCCCCATCCCAAAATTCCCAAAAGTTCCCAAAATCCCTGGGATTCCCATCCCAAAATTACTGGGATTCCCATCCCAAAATTACTGGGATCCACATCCCGAAATCGCCATCCCAAAATTCCCAAAGTTCTCAGGGATCCCCATCCCAAAATTTTTAGGATCCACATCATGAAATCCTCAGAATTCCCAAAATGAACATACCCAAAAATTCCCAAAATTCCTGGGATCCTCATCCCCAAATTCCAGAAATTTCGGGGATCTCCATCTCAAAATCCCCAGGATCACAAAATTCCCAAGATTCCCCATCCCAAAATTCCCAAAATTCCCATGCAAAATTTTCAGGATCCCCATCCCAAAACCCCCGAGGTACATTCCCAAAATCCCCATCCCAAAATCCCCAAGCTCTCCATCCCAAAATTCCCAAATCCCCAAAATTCCCAAAATTCCCAAATTCCCAAAATCTACAAGCTCCTCATCCCAAAATTCCCATAATTCTCAGGATCCCCATCCCAAAATCCCCCAAATTCCAAAATCCCCGGGATCCCCATCCCAAAATTCCCAAAGTTCTCAGGGATCCCCATCCCAAAATTTTTAGGATTCACATCATGAAATCCTCAGAATTCCCAAGATGACCATACCCAAAAATTCCCAAAATCCCTGGGATCCTCATCCCAAAATTTTTGGAAGCCCCATCCTGAAAATTCCAGGATTCCCATTCCAAAATTCCCCAAATCCCCAAATTCCTGAGATCTCCTTCCCAAAATTTTCGGGATCCACACCCCAAAACCCCCAAGGGACATTCCCAAAATTCCCAAAAATTCCCAAATTCGGGATTTCCTCCCATGCTCCATCTCTCTCTTGGGGATCCCCATCCCAGAATTCCCAAAATTTCCAAGATTTCCAATGCCAAAACTGGGATCCCCATCCCAAAATTCCCATGATCTCCATCCCAAAATTTTTGGAAATCCCCATCCCAAAATTCCCAAAATTCCCAAAATTCCCAAAATTCTCAGAATCCCCAATCCCAAAATTGGAATCTCCATCCCAAAATCCCCCAAATTCCTGGGATGCTCATCCCAAAATTTTCAGGATCCACAACCCAAAACCCCCGAGTCACATTCCCAAAATTCCCCAAATTCCCAAAATTCCCAAGCTCCCCATCCCAAAATTCCCGTAATTCTCAGAATCCCCAATCCCAAAATTCTCATAATTCTCAGGATCCCCATCCCAAAATACCCAAAATTCCCAAAATCCCCATCCCAAAATTTTTGGGATCCTCATCCCGGAATTCCCAGGATCTCCATCCCAAAAATTCCTGGGATCCCAAAATTCTGGAATCTCCTTCCCAAAATCCTGGGATCCTGAAATTCCCAAAATCCCAAGGCTCCCCATCCCAAAATTCCCGGGATCCCCATCCCAAAATTTTTGAGATCCCCAACCCAAAATCCCCGAGGTATATTCCCAAAATTTCCAAAATCCCCAAGCTCCCCATCCCAAAATTCCCCAAATCCCAAAATTCCTGAGATTTCCATCCCAAAATCCCCGAGATCCCCATCCCAAAATTCCCAAAATCCCAAGGCTCCCCATCCCAAAATTCCCAAAATTCCCATCCCAAAATTCCCCAAAATTTGGGATTTTTGTTTCTCACGCTCCATCTCCTGCTCCTCCAGCTCCTCGCCTCCCGGCCAGCGGCAGCAGCGCCTCCACCCAAAATCCCTGGGATCTCCATCCCAAAATTCCCAAAATTCCCAAAATCCACATCCCAAAATCCCCAAAATCCCCAAAATTCCCAAAATCCACATCCCAAAATTCCCAAAATTTGGGATTTTTGTTTCTTACGCTCCATCTCCTGCTCCTCCAGCTCCTCGCTCGCCAGCCAGCAGCGGCTAGCAGCGCTCGCACCCAAAATTCCCAAAATTCCCATCCCAAAATTCCCAAAATTCCCATCCCAAAATTCCCAAAATCCACATCCCAAAATTCCCCAAAATTGCCAAAATTCCCAAATTTTTGGCTCTCATGCTCCATCTCCTGCTCCTCCAGCTCCTCGCTCCCGGCCAGTGGCAGCAGCAGTGCCGGCAGTGCCTCCACCCAAAATTCCCAAAATCCTCATCCCAAAATTCCCAAAATTCCCCAAAATTCCCAAAACCCCCATCCTAAAATTCCCAAAATTCCCAAAATCCACATCCCAAAATTCCCAAAATTCCCAAAATCCACATCCCAAAATTCCCCAAAATTTGGGATTTTTGTTTCTCACGCTCCATCCAGCTCCTCGCTCCCGGCCAGCGGCAGCAGCAGCGCCGGCAGCGCCTCCACCCAAAATTCCCAAAATTCCCATCCCAAAATTCCCAAAATCCACATTCCCAAAATTCCCCAAAATTTGGGATTTTTGTTTCTCACGCTCCATCTCCTGCTCCTCCAGCTCCTCGCTCCCGGCCAGCGGCAGCAGCAGCGCCGGCAGCGCCTCCACCCAAAATCCCCAAAATCCCCATCCCAAAATTCCCAAAATCCACATTCCCAAAATTCCCCAAAATTCGGGATTTTTGTTTCTCACGCTCCATCTCCTGCTCCTCCAGCTCCTCACTCCCGGCCAGCGGCAGCAACAGCGCCTCCACCCAAAATTCCCAAAATCCACATCCCAAAATTCCCAAAATTCCCATCCCAAAATTCCCCAAAATTCCCAAAATCCACATCCCAAAATTCCCAAAATCCACATTCCCAAAATTCCCCAAAATTTGGGATTTTTGTTTCTCACGCTCCATCTCCTGCTCCTCCAGCTCCTCGCTCTCCCGGCCAGCGGCAGTAAGTAGCGCCGGCAGCTCTCCACCCAAAAATTCCCAAAATTCCCATCCCAAAATTCCCAAAATTCCCATCCCAAAATCCCCAAAATTCCCCAAATCCCCATCCCAAAATTCCCCCAAATTTGGGATTTTTGTTTCTCATGCTCCATCTCCTGCTCCTCCTGCTCCTCACTCCTGGCCAGCAGCAGCAGCAGCGCCTCCACCCAAAATTCCCATCCCAAAATTCCCAAAATCCCCATCCCAAAAATTCCCAAAATCCCCATCCCAAAATTCCCAAAATCCACATCCCAAAATTCCCCAAAATTTGGGATTTTTGTTTCTCACGCTCCATCTCCTGCTCCTCCAGCTCCTCACTCCCGGCCAGCGGCAGCAGCAGCGCCTCCACCCAAAATCCCTGGGATCTCCATCCCCAAATTCCCAAAATTCCCAAAATCCACATCCCAAAATCCCCAAAATCCCCATCCCAAAATTCCCAAAATCCACATCCCAAAATTCCCAAAATTTGGGATTTTTGTTTCTCACGCTCCATCTCCTGCTCCTCCAGCTCCTCGCTCCCGGCCAGCGGCGGCAACAGCGCCGGCAGCGCCTCCACCCAAAATTCCCAAAATTCCCATCCCAAAATTCCCAAAATTCCCATCCCAAAATTCCCAAAATCCACATCCCAAAATTCCCCAAAATTGCCAAAATTCCCAAATTTTTGGCTCTCATGCTCCATCTCCTGCTCCTCCAGCTCCTCGCCTCCCCGGCCAGTGGCGGCAGCAGGCAGTGCCTCCACCCAAAAATTCCCAAAATCTCCCATCCCAAAATTCCCAAAATTCCCAAAATTCCCCATCCCAAAATTCCCAAAATCCACATCCCAAAATTCCCAAAATCCCCACATCCCAAAATCCCCAAAAATTCCCAAAATTCCCAAAAATCCACATCCCAAAATTCCCCAAAATTTGGGATTTTTTGTTTCTCACGCTCCATCTCCTGCTCCTCCAGCTCCCTCGCCAGCTGCAGCAAGCAGCCTCATCTCAAAAATTCCCAAAATCCCCATCCCAAAATTCCCAAAATTCCCATCCCCAAAATTCCCAAAATCCACAGCCCAAAATTCCCAAAAATCCACAGCCCAAAATTCCCCAAAATTTGGGATTTTTGGCTCTCACGCTCCATCTCCTGCTCCTCCAGCTCCTCGCTCGGGCCAGCTGCCAGCGGCAGCAATCCCCAGCTCTCCACCCAAAATTCCCAAAATCCCCATCCCAAAATTCCCAAAATCCACATTCCCAAAATTCCCCAAAATTTGGGATTTTTGTTTCTCACGCTCCATCTCCTGCTCCTCCAGCTCCTCGCTCCCGGCCAGCGGCAGCAGCAGCGCCGGCAGCGCCTCCACCTCCGCCCCCAGCAGCCACTCGTGGTGCTCTGGGGACAAATTTTGGGAAAAAAAAAAATTGGGAAAAAAAATTTGGGAATTCTGAGAAAATTCGGGAATTCTGGGAAAATTTGGGAATCCCATCCCGATTTCACTTCTTTTGGATGAAGAGGGAAGGAATTTTCCTGGAGTTTTCCACGTTTTTTTTTGGGAGGTTGAATAGTGGAACTCCAGAGTTTCATTTGGAATTCCAGCCCAAAATTCCAAGATTTTTCCAGGGATTCCAGTCTGGAATTCCAGGATTTTACCTGAAATTCAAGTCCAGAATTCCAGGATTTTCACTTGGAATTCCAGCCCACAATTTCAGGATTTTATCCAAGGTTCACCCTGGAATTCCAGGATTTCGTTTGGAATTCCTCCCCAGAATTCCCAGATTTCATTTGGAATTCCAGCACAAAATTCCACAATTTTTCCAGGAATCCAAGCCTGGAATTCCAGGATTTTTTCCAGGATTCCAGCCCAGAATTCCTGGATTTCATTTGGAATTCCAGCCCAGAATTTCAGGACTTTTACTGAGATTCCAGCCTGAAATTCCAGGATTTCACTCGAGATTCCAGCCTGGAATTCCAGGATTTCACTTGGAATTCCAACCCAAAATTCCTGGATTTTTACCGAAATTCCAGCCTGGAATTCCAGGATTTTTTTCAGGGATTCCAATCTGGAATTCCAGCCAAGAATTCCAAGATTTTTTCAGGAATTCCAGCCCAATATTCCAGGATTTTACCTGAAATTGCAGCCCAGAATTCCAGGATTTTCACTTGGAATTCCAGCCCAGAATTCCAGGATTTTTCCAGGAACCCAAGCCCAGAATTCCATAATTTTTCCAGGGATTCCACCCTGAAATTCCATGATTTTTCCCAGGATTCCAGCCCAGAATTCCAGGATTTAATTTGGAATTACAACTCAGAATTCCTGGATTTTAACTGAAATTCCAGCCCAGAATTCCCAGAATTTTTCAGGGATTCCACCCAGGAATTTCAGGATTTCATTTGGAATTCCAGCCAAGAATTCCAGACTTTTAATTGGAAATTCCAACCCAAAATTTCAGGATTTTAACTGAAATTCCAGCCCAGAATTCCCAGAATTTTCCAGGGATTCAAATCTGGAATTCCAGGATTTCATTTGGAATTCCAACCCAAAATTCCAGGATTTTCCCAGGATTCCAGCCCAGAATTCCAGGATTTCATTTGGAATTCCAGCCCAAAATTCCACAATTTTTCCAGGAATCCAAGCCTGAAATTCCATATTTTTTCCCAAAATTCCAGGATTTTACCTGAAATCCCAGCCCAGAATTCCCAGAATTTTTCAGGGATTCAAACCTGGAATTCCAGGATTTCATTTGGAATTCCAGCCCAGAATTCCAGGAATTCCCAGATTTTGGGAAAGATTTGGAACTGGAATTTTCCCAGGAATTCCAGGAATTCCCAATTTTTTGGGAAAGATTTGGAACTGGATTTTCCCAGAAATTCCAGGATTTTTCCAGCCTGGAATTCCAGAATTTTTTTGGAATTCCAGCCCAGAATTCCAGGAATTCTCAGAATTGGGAAAAGTTTGGAACTGGGATTTTCCTGGGAATTCCCAAAAGTTTAAGAATGATTCGGATGTGGAGATTTTCCTGGGAATTTGAGGAATTTCCATTTTTTTTTACAAAAGGTTTGGAACTGGGATTTTCCCAGGAATTCCAGGATTTTCCTGGAAATTCCAGGAATTCTGCAAGTTTGGGAAGGGTTGGGATGGGAGATTTTCCTGGAAATCCTCGTTTTTTTCCCATTCCCAGAATTCCCTGAATTCCAATTTTCCCACATTCCTGGAATTTTTATTTTTATTTCTATTTTTATTTGCATTTTTTTTTAAATTTCTATTTTTATTTGTATTTTTATTTCTAATTTTATTTCATTTTAATTTTTATTTCTATTTTTATTTCTATCCTTATTATTGCTTTTATTTGTATTTTTATTTTTACTTTTATTTTTATTTCTATTTCTGTTTTTATTTGTATTTGCATTTTCATTTTTATTTCTATTTCTATTCATATCCTATTTTTATTTTTATTTTTATTTTTATTTCTATTTCTATTTCTATTTCTATTTCTATTATTTCTATTTCTACATTTATTGTTATTTTTATTTTTAGTTCTATTTTTTAAATTTTATTTTTGTTTTTATTTTTATTTACTCAGTTACCATGCTAGAAGCAGCATTTCCTGAGTGCTACCACCACTCCTCTTGTTTTTATTTTTATTTTCATTTTAATTTTATTTAATTTTTATATTTTATTTTATTTTTATTTATTCAGTTACCATGCTGGAAGCAGCAGTTCCTGATGGCTCCCACCACTCCTCTTGTTTTTGTTTTTATTTTATTTTATTTTATTTTATTTTATTTTATATTTTATTTTATTTATATTTTATTTTATTTTATTTATGGTTACCGTGCTGGAAGCAGCAGTTCCTGATGGCTCCCACCACTCCTCTTGTTTTTATTTTTTATTTCCATTTTCATTTCTATTTTTATTTTATTTTATTTTATTTTATTTTATTTTATTTTTATTTTATTTTTATTTTATTTTATTTTATTTTATTTTATTTATTTATGGTTACCATGCTGGAAGCAGCAGTTCCTGATGGCTCCCACCACTCCTCTTGTTTTTATTTTTATTTTTATTTTTATTTTTATTTTTATTTTTATTTCCATTTTCATTTCTATTTTATTTTATTTTATTTTATTTTATTTTATTTTATTTTATTTTATTTTATTTTATTTTATTTTATTTTATTTTATTTTATTTTATTTATGGTTACCATGCTGGAAGCAGCAGTTCCTGATGGCTCCCACCACTCCTCTGTTTTTATTTTTATTTTATTTTATTTTATTTTATTTTATTTTATTTTATTTTATATTTTATTTATTTATATTTTATTTTATTTATTTATGGTTACCATGCTGGAAGCAGCAGTTCCTGATGGCTCCCACCACTCCTCTTGTTTTTATTTTTATTTTCATTTTATTTTTATTTTATTTTATTTTATTTTATTTATATTTTATTGTATTTATTTATGGTTACCATGCTGGAAGCAGCAGTTCCTGATGGCTCCCACCACTCCTCTCCTCAGCTGGGCCGAGTGCGGCCACCGAACCCGCGCCAGCAGCGCCCGCAGCACCCGCCTGGAGTTAAATACAAAATAAAAGTAAACCACAGGTAACAACCACAATTGCAATTCTATATCCCAATATTTCATATCCCAATATTTCATATCCCAATATCTCAATATTCCACATCCCAATATCCCAATATCCCATATCCCAATATTCCATATCCCATATCCCAACCAGCGCCAGCAGCGCCCGCAGCACCCGCCTGGAGTTAAATACAAAATAAAAATAAACCACAGGTAACAACCTCCAATTGCAATTCTATATCCCAATATTCCATATTCCATATCCCAATATTCTATATCCCAATATTCCATATCCCATATCCCAATATCCAGTGCCAGCAGCGCCCGCAGCACCCGCCTGCCATTAAATAAATTACAAAATAATAAACCACAATTAAATAAACCACAGTTAACAACCACAATTGTAATTCTATATCCCAATATTCCATATCCCAATATCCCATATCCCAATATTCCATATTCCATATCCCAATATCCCATATCCCAATATTCCATATCCCATATCCCAATATTCCCATATCCCTAATATCCCTATGTCCCAGTAGCCTCACATGCATCCCAATGTCCTATATCCCAAATATACAATATCCCAATAATAAACCACAATTAATAACCACATATCCCTAATAACCTCCAATATGCTATATTCTATATCCCAATATCCCAATATTCCATATCCCAATATCCCAATACTCCATATCCCAATACTCCATATCCCAATATCCCATATCCCAATATCCCATATCCCAATATCCATACTGCACTAGCCCCTAGTAGCTCAATATCCCTATATTCAAATAAAAAATAATAAAAAATAAAAATAAACCACAATTAACAACCTCCAATTGCAATTCTATATCCCAATATTCCATATTCCATATCCCAATAGTCCATATCCCCATATCCACTGCACCAGCGCCATATCCCAATATCCCAATATCCCCATAATATCACAAAATATAAAACAAAATAAACCACAGGTAACAACCACAATTGCAATTCTATATCCCAATATTTCATATTCCATATCCCAATATTCCATATCCCATATCCCAATAGTCCATATCCCAATATCCAGTATCCCTATAGCACTCCCAGTATCCCATATCCCATTAAAATATCCCACAATTAACAACCACAATTAACAACCTCCAATTGCAATTCTATATCCCAATATCCCAATATTCCATATCCCAATATCCCAAATCCCAATATCCCATATCCCAATATTCCATATTCCATATCCCAATATCCCATATCCCAATATCCCATATCCCAATAGTCCATAACTCAATATCCCATATCCCAATATCCCATATCCCAATATCCCATATCCCAATATCCCATATCCCAATATCCCATATCCCATATCCCAATATCCCATATCCCATATCCCATATCCCAATATCCCATATCCCATACCCCAATATCCCATATCCCAATATCCCAATATCCCATATCCCAATATCCCATATCCCAATATCCCATATCCCAATATCCCAATATCTGGCACAGCAGCGCCTGCACCACCCGCCTGCAATTAAATAAACCACAATTAACAACTTCAATTAGAACAAAACCCACAATTAGCAACTTCCAATTGCAATTTCATAGTCCTATATCCCAATATTCTCATATTATAATATTCTAATATTTGAATATTCAAATATTCCAACATTCCTATATTTCAATATCCCAATATTCCATGTTCCCAGATCCCAATATTCTAATATTCCAATATTCCATATTACAATATCCCAATGATCCTAATACCCCAACACTTCAATATTCCAGTATCACAATATTCCAATATTCCAGTATCACAATATTCCAATATTCCAGTATCACAATATTCCAATATTCCAGTATTCCATATTCCATATCCCAATGTCCCGATATCCCAATATCCCAAAATCCCAAAATCCCAAAGTCCCAATGTCCCAATATCCCCATATCCCATTATTCCAATATCCCAATATCCACCTATCTCCCAATATCCCAATATTCCCATATTCTAATATCCCAATATCCCAATGTCCCAATGTCCCAATATTCCAATATTCCCATATCCCGATATCCCAATATTCCCATATCCCGATATCCCAATATCCTGATAACATAATGTCCCAATATCGCAATATCCCGATACCCCAATATCCCATATCGCGATATCCCGACATCCCACGCTCACCCGGACGGCTCCAGCAGCGCTCGCCGCCCCTCCCCGGCCCGGCTCAGGTTGCAGAGCAGCGCCCCGAGCTCCTCCGGCGGCCGCTCCGCGCTCAGCGCCCGCAGCAGCGGCTCCGCCCCGGCCCCCAGCGCCGCCGCAACCCGCGGGGCCGCCTCAGCGCGGCGGCACAAATTCGCCAGCACGCCGCACGCGGCTCCGGAACTGGGCAGAAGAGGCAGAAAGGACGGCAAAGCAGCGAGGAGCGGCTCCAGCGCGGCGCGCTCGGAGCTGGCGTTCACCAGCGCCGACAACGCGGGGCGCGCTCCATGCGAGGCCGAGGCGGCCATGGCGGACAAGGCCGCTAAGGCCGCGGGGTTTGAGGCGAGCAGAGCCCGGCCCGAAGCGCTGCCCGACAGCGCCAGAGCGGCTTCGGCTGCTGCGGGAGCGGCGGGGGAGGACGGAGAGAGCAGCGCCGTGAGTTCCGACAGCGCCATGGCGGCAGCGGCATCGCTGTGGTTCGCCTCCTCCATTCTGGTCTGCGCCGCCATGGCGGTGTTGCTTGGTAACGGTGGGACAGCCAATCAGCGCTGCGGATACTGGGAGGTGGAGGAGACCAGCCAATGGGAGGCGGGGATGCTGGTGCTGGGAGACGGTTGTACGGTAAAGCGCCGTGCGGGCTCTGAGACGCGGGTCTAATTAAGCCACGGTGTTAATTAGGGTACGAAAACAGTCGGAGCCGTGGCCGCTCTCAGGTGCTCGGCCGCTGTCGGGACCCGCAGCGCCATCAGCTGCCGCTCTGCCCCTCTTCCTGTGCCGCTGTGGTGGGGACACACAAGATGGCGGCAGCATCGGCTCACACAATATGGTGGTGGCACTGGGACACACAACATGGCTGCATCGCATGGTGGCTGCTATTGATTGACAGGTTAAGCAGCCAATCAGCGGTGCGGATACTGGGAGGTGGAGGCGACCAGCCAATGGGAGGCGGGGACGCTGCCGGAAAGGGACGCAGGGAGACGGTTGTACGGAAAAACTCCCTACGGGCTCTGAGACGCGGGTCTAATTAAGCCACGGTGTTAATTAGGGTACGAAAACAGGCGGGGCTGGTGCCGCTCTCGAGTTCTCGGCCGCTGTCGGAACCTGCAGCGCCATCAGCTGCCGCTCTGCTGCCTCGTTCTGTGCCGCTGTGGTGGGGACACACAAGATGGCGGCGGCGGGACACACAACATGGCGGCATTGTGGGAACGTACAAGATAGCGGCGGCGCCTAGGAACCGCCGTGATTGACAGCTCAAACAGCCAATCAGCGCTGCGGCTACTGGGAGGTGGAGGCGGCCAGCCAATAGGAGGCGGGGATGCTGCCGGAATAGGGAGGACACAAAGAGAAAGGGATTGTGGGAAGGCGGGTTGTACGGAAAGCAGAACCGGGTCTAAATTAACTCAGCTAGAAATTAGAATGCCCGATGAATTAATTGATTTTCCCAATTAATTAATTGATTTTTGGAATGAATTTAATTGATTTTTCCAATGAATTAATTGATTTGTTCCAGTTAATAAATTGATTTTTCCAATGGATAAATTGATTTTTTCCTCCCAGCCCCTCCCAGTTCATCCCAGTCTCTCCCAGTATCCCATTATCCCCTCCCAGTCCCATCCCAGTCCATCCCAGTCCCTCCCAATCCCCTCCCAGTATCCCATTATCACATCCCAGTCCATCCCAGTCTGATCCCAGTGCTCCCAGTCTCACCAGTAAGGCTCCCAAAGTTCATCCCAGCCCCTCCCAGTACCTTCCCAGTACATCCCAGTATCCCATTATCCCATCCCAGTCCGATCCCTGTGCTCCCAGTCTCACCAGCAAGGTTCCCAAAGTTCATCCCAGCCCCTCCAAGTCCCTTCCCAGTCCATTCCAGTACATCTCAGTATCCCATTATCCCAGTCCCCCCAGTCCCTCCCAGCCCCTCCCAGTTGCCTCCCAGTCCCCCCCAGTCCCCCCCAATCCCCTCCCAGTATTCCATCATCCCATCCCTCTCCCAGGTCCTCCCAGTACATGCCAGTATCCCATTATCCCATCCCAGTCCATCCCAGTTCCTCTCAGTTCCCCCCCATTTCCCTCCCAGTGCCTCCCAGTCCATCCCAGTCTCTCTCAGTCTCTCCCAGTCCCTACCAGTCTGATCCCAGTGCTCCCAGTCTCACCAGTAAGGCTCCCAAAGTTCATCCCAGCCCCTCCAAGTCCCTTCCCAGTACCTTCCCAGTACATCCCAGTATCCCATTATCCCATCCCAGTCCCCCCCAGTCTCTCCCTAGCCCCTCCCAGTTCCCTCCCAGTCCATCCCAGTTCCTCCCAGTCCCCCCCAGTCCCCTCAAACCCCCCGGGACCCCCCAAATCTCCACCGGCACCCCCAAAATCCTCCCCCAAAACCCCCCCGGACCCCTCCAAATTCCGCAGGGACCCCCCCCGGGACCCCCAAAACTTCCCCCAAAATTCCCCCGGGACCCCAAAACTCCCCCGGGGACTCCTCGAGAACCCCCCGGGACGCCCCAAAACCTTTTCCAGGCTCGGCATTGTTTTTTTGGATTGTGTCTACCGAGGACCCTATTTAGGTCGCAAAATAAATAATCGTATTTAATTCGGCTTGATCTCGTTTTTATGATTTACGTGTGATATACGACATAAGTTAATTCGTGTAAAGCTGTGGAATAAGCAATGTTCGTATGAATAAAATAATGAAGAAAACTCAGAAACCAAAAAGAGGGCCACGGATGAAAAGGACACAGGTTGCTTCATCACATCATTGTAACACCCAACAAAAGCAGGACAGCCCAAATCAACAATTAAATAGACGCAGCCGAGGTGGAAATGGCTCTTTAGAACCGTCCAGGGAACACCAAAACGATGAGAACTCGATAAACACCCACAACTAAGATCACCAGAGCCATCGGGGAGGGGGAAAAATACACCTGAATGCCGGTTTCTGGTAAACCAAGACCTGCAAGACCCATCTCAATCCCATTTTCCCATAAACCTGAACCAGCCTTCATCAGAATTCATCGTTCCCAGAATATGGATTTTGTCCAGCCCAACGTGGTGAAAGAAAACCACATGAATATGTAGAATGAACCTCTACTCGGGGCTAAAAAAAATGTTGAAAAACTGGGCTGACCAAAGTGGTTTGTGAACATTGGAGGATCTGATGAGATAGAAATCAGATCAGTGTTTTCACCCCGGGCTCGTCCCTTTTTTTTGTTTGTGGCTACCGAGGGCCGTATTTCTGTCGCAAAATAAATAATTGTATTTAATTCAGCTTGGTTTTGTTTTTATCTATAACAAAAGCCGGGGTTTGATGGGGTTTGGAGCAGGGGAAGATGTCCCTGGGTGTGGGGGATGCGCTTTAAGGTCGCTCCATCCCAAACCAATCCCTGCTGGGAATGACAAATCAGGAAAAACTTATAAATATGAGTGCTTAGCAAAAAGATTTTGAAACCATAATGGAAATAGAAATGATAGCAGTTTTCGACTGTGGGGCTGAGAGCAACCGTGTGAATGTTTGAGGAGCTGCTTTGGTGGTTTAGATAATGCCATAAACACCAAACAGGCAGCAGACATCCTCTCCAGGCATGACAGGAAATGTTCGAGAGAAGGTTTAGAGATAAGAAATTAGTAAAACATGGTAATGTGGCCATCCCTAAAGGTTGCATGCAAATGTTAGAGAATCTGTATCTTGTATTAGACTGGTTAGTGGAAATTAGAATATTCAATATTGTAAGGAAAATTAACCCACAAACACCAGAGGTTTATGTCCAAAAAGGGAGGCAGAGGAGCCTTTTTTGCTTTATTGGATTAAAGGGAGAGGCCATGGGCATTCCCCTGGGATCTCTCAGATTTTTGGAGGAGGCAGCCTCCTTTTTATCCCAATTTCCCTCTCTCTTTCCCCATTGGCTACTTGAGGGCACAGACTTCCCAAACACCTGACATTCCCCTCCAATGTATAACCCTCCTTTTAATTTTTAATTCTTATAGAATTCAGTTTCCTCCCCATTGCTTCTTTCATCTTCTGATACCCAATTTCATTTACCAGCAAACCCACAGTTTGTTTGTAAAGGAAAATCTCTTTTCCCATTCATCAATCAGTGCAATCCCTCCCATTGTTTCTAACTGGAACTACCAACAGATCTACAGCTTGTTTGTAAAGAAAAATGCGACATTCCTCTCGAAACAGAATATAAAGAGTACCTGAGTTTGTCCTGACCACCGACAGTGGGGCAGCGCCAGCGGCTCGTGCTGCCGCCTGCTGGTGGCACCGGGAACTGCAGCTGGTTTCCTGCGCTCGCTGCTGCCCCTCTGGTGGGCAAATCCCGAACTGCAACTCCAGGAGCTGCTAACGAGGGAAAACCGCCCGGTTTGGGCCGGAAAAAGAGTTTCCTGAGAGAAATACGGTTATGGTTTTGGTTTTGCTGTACAGTTTGTACTCTGCTGGCAGTAACCACAAGAAGATGTGTGAGAGGAATGTCGCATTTGTCTTTACAAACAAGCTGTAGATCTCTTGGTAGATAAAACCAGCACTAAGAGGTAAAAGAAACAATGGGAGGGATTCCACTGATTGATGGATGGGAAAAGAGATTTTCCTTTACAAACAAACTGCAGGTTTGCTGGTAAATGAAATTGGATATAAGAAGATGAAAGAAGCAACGGGGAGGGAACTGAATTCTAAAGGAATTAAAAATTAAAAGGAGGGTTATACATTGGAGGGGAATGTCAGGTGTTTGGGAAGTCTGTGCCCCTCAAGTAGCCAATGGGGAAAGAGAGAGGAAATTGGGATAAAAGGCAGGCTGCCTCCTCCAAAAATTTGAGAGATCCCAGCAGAATGCCCCATGGCCTCTCCCTTTATTGGAATAAAGCAAAAAGGACTCCTCTGCCTCCTTTTTGGACATAAACCTCTGGTGTTTGTGGGTTAATTTTCCTGACATGTGGAACCACGGACAGAGCTCGCAGTGTCACAAAGAGCTCTGCAGGTGGCAGTGCAGACCACCTGCGGCACCACTTGTAGTGGCTTTAGTTCCTCCACCTAATTAATTTTCTTCTGCCTTCACTCTGAGTCTGGATTAGAAACAAGAAGGAGCCAAATTTTTCATTCGGACTTGGTTGTTTATTAAATCTTATCTAAAGTACAGAGAGTTCTGCAACATCTCTAGCTACCAGCTAAAAGTGTGAAAAATGGAGGTGAACCTGGCTAGTTACAAAGTTCTTTTAAAAACTAAACAGTTTAATAAAGAACTGACACCTATATTATTTGCACTTTTGACCCTGTAACCAAACATTTGGGACCCACTAATTGTCCAACCAGAAACTGCTACCAGAAATCATGAAGAAGAATGAAGAGGGAAGAAGAAGAGAGAGGCAACACCTAAAAATTTCCATCTTGTCCCATACCTGTTACTACATTCAAAAAGTCCCAAGTTCAAAACCTTTCACGGTGTGAAATTGCACACTTCTTATCAAACTACACACCAGTGACTTTATCTGTATCACTGAAATTTGGGAATCTTGTCGAAGGCCTCAAGTCAAAAGCAGTGCTCTCCTGAGGATCAGTGTCAGAAAACAAAGAAAGTTCAAAACTCGCAGGTTTCTGGGCTCCAAAATGGCAGCAGGAAAAAGAGCAAACAGAGGAACTCACTTGAGATGTGCTGTGGGCATTGCTCATGCCTTTTGGAGCCACGTGGAAAGAAAGAAATCTATTCACAGCACAGGGATCTCTGATTAAATATGATCAGGAAATATTGTCCTCCCTAGATAGCAGCCCAAGAAGGGGCAGTGCCACATTCCAGAGCACAGCAGTTTGGGGACTGTCAAATCTGAGGGGGAAATTACCTTTCAATAAAGCACCCTGGTGTTAATTCCAGATTAAATTAACTCTTTGAGCTCAAACCCATCACCCCCAGGGATTGCTGAAAGAGGGAAACACTCCCAGGGATTGCAGGAAAATGGATTTTCTGAGCTACCATGTCAGGAAAGGTTCAGGCATCTCCTGGTGTTGGTGGATTTCTTTTTGGAGGCCCAGAACCTCTCCTGCCACACCAACACAGCCAGGGAAGCTCCCTCAAGAGATCATCCCGTGTCTCAGGGTGCCTACAGGGATGTCACCTGCTAGGGGACCCCAATTTGGTGCCTGGGTGTGACAGCAGCCCAGTGAGCAGTGGGGAGTGGGACTGGGGGCACTGGGGGATGTGGGACCGTGGGACTGGAGTCCTGGGGGGTGAGAAATCAGAGAGAGAATAGAAAGTTTTGGTTCTATTCAATGGAGGTGCTGGGTAGGGCTGAAAGATGAATTTGCAGAAAATGAAGGATGTAGAAGTAGGGCCACAGCAGGAAACACGTGATGGAGCCAGTGGAGAAACAGATAAAGTCAACTTCCCTTTTTGGCAGTTCTGTAACAGAAGCAGCAGTGCCAAATGACAGTAAAAGACCAAAGTGAGGGGAGGCAGGATGTTGGGGCACTCAGCGAAACGACATCCTGAAGTCATATGGGCAGGTTCACTCAGGTACAAAATTCTACCCTAAAACAGAAGGAGCTGTGCAAAACACACAGGAAAAGCCCTGGCTCCGTGTTAGCTACACAGCTGATTTTAATGAATATTTATAATTAGGGTGGATAAATACCCTGTGCAAAGCCCCTCTGAGCTGCAGGAGCAGGAGAGATCCACTGTGAGTCCGAGCTGATGAAGGATTCCAGATCTCTGGTGCCTCCAGCTGTGCCAAGGGAGTTCACTCCGGCTGATTTCGGTATCAGGGGCTGGGGGGACACTGGGGACACTTGGGGGGGACAGGGGACTGTGGGATTGGGGGTCTGGGGGAGTCACAGGACTGGGATTTGGGGTCAGGGGTGCTCTGGGGGGAAGTGAGGGGGGACAGGGGATGGTGGGAGTGGGATTGGGGTCATGGGGGGCTGGGACACACTGTGGGGGTAGGGGGTGATCCTCGGATTTGGGATGAGGTTCTGGGGTGACACCAAAGAAATTGGGGACTGGGAGTGGGATTGGGGTCTGGGACAGGCTGAGGGGAACAGTGAGGGGCTCAGGGAGTAACCCCAGAATTTGGGCTGGGTCCTGGGGGGGCTGAGGGGAATTGTAATCATGGGAGTGGGATTGGGGTCCTTGGGGGCCATGGTGCTGTGGGATTGGGATTGGGGTCCCTGGGGCTTGGGGATGTTGGGGGGCAAAATTTACCCCAGAGTTTGGGATCAGTGACTCTAGACACGTGCAGGTGTCTCCTGGCCAGGAGTTCCTCCCTTCCCCCTGTGCTGACCCCACTGCCCTCTCCAGTCCCTCACTGAGGAACTGTCCCAGTGTCCCCTCCTGTCCCCTCTGTGTCCCCCAGTGTCCACACTGGTCCCTGTGGCCTCTCCCCTCCATGGCCCTCCTGGCTCTCACCCTGGCACTGCTGGCAGTGACCGTGGCCACCACTGACTACGAGGTGAAGCACCTGGACATGGCCCTGGACTCCTTTGATGACCAGTACCAGAACTGTGGCCCTGCCATGGTTGCGGCACTGCCAGCCCTGAACCGCTCCGAGTTCCAGAACAATCCTCTCTTTGCCAAGGGCTGGCGAAAGGCCGTGGCTGAGTGGCAGAATTTGGGGTCCCCTGTGTCCCCTCTGTCATCCTCAGACCAGGCCATCGCCATCATGGCCTACACCATGACTGAGCTGCGCCAGGAGTTCAACGATGAAGTGAGCGTGGCCGGGCGCTCCCCCCAGGAATACCGGGACAATTTCCACTTCAAAACTCTGCATTTCCTGCTGACCAACGCCCTGGCCACGCTGAGGGCTGCTCAGGGACAGAAATGTCGCTGTGTGTACTGGGAGGTGGACAAGTACAAGTTCAAGGCAGATGTTGGTGACGTCGTCCGGTTGGGTCGATTCACGTTGTCAACGCTTTGCGAAGGAGAATACGAGTTCGGGACAACCACGTTGTTCCAGGCACAGACATGTTATGGTGTTGACATCAGGGCATTCACTGGGAATCTCAAGAGTGAGAGTGTGCTGATCCCACCCTTCCAGCAGTTCAAGGTCACCAAAGTCATCGAGGATGGGGAGAAGGTGGAGATCCACCTCGAGTCCATCAGGACCTACAGCAAATACAACTGCGAGTGGCTGACAGGTGGGGACAGCCTGGGGCCGTGGGGACACCCACTGGGGACATGGGGACACCCAGTGGGGACATGGGGACACCCACTGGGGCCATGGGGACACCCCGTGGGGACATGGGGACACCCACTGGGGACATGGGGACACCCGCTGGGGCCATGGGGACAGCCCTGATGAGGCACAGGGGACAATGACACTCTCTGGGGATGGGTGACAGGGACAGGGACACCCACGGTGTGTGTGGGGACAAGGACACCCTGTGCTGGGGACACCAAGTCTGGGGACAGGGCAGAGGGAGGGGAACCCCCGACACCTGAGAGGGAACAGGGACAGGGACACCCCCATTCTGACCCTGTCCATCCTCTCCACAGACAGTGGGATGGGGGACAGGGATGGGGCTGCCACATCTGGGAAGAACAGGGACAGTGACAGGGACAGGGACAGGGACAGGGACACCGCAGTGAGTACAGGGACAGGGACACGGGCTGGGGACAGGGACTAGGACAGGGACAGGGACAGGGAACCCCCACACCTGACAGGGGCAGGGACAGGGACACTATTCTGACCCTGTCCATCCCTCCAGGGACAGGGACACGGACAGGGCATGGGGCTGGCACATCTGGGACAGGGACAGGGACAGTGACAGGGACAGGGACAGGGACAGGGACAGGGACACCCCTGTTTGGATCCTCTCCATCCTCTCCACAGACTGTGCTGTGGGGACAGACCCTGTGTGCTGGATGTGGGTGGGCTGGGACAGCACATGGCACCCCCTGAATCCCCATGGAGCCCCCTGTCACTTTGATCCGTGTCACCCCTAAGGCCACCATGACCCCCCTGACCTCCCTGGCCCCATGTCCCTCTCTCCCCACCCTGTCACTGTCACCTCATGGCCCCCCATCTCCCCCCTCACCCCCAGCCTCTGTTATTGCCAACCCCGACCCTCTCACTGTCCCATGGTCCCCCTGACCCCCTCTTGTCCCCCAGGTGGGAGCGTCCCCACAGCCCCCTGCCACCTCAGAGGGCTCCTCCTGGCCACCACAGCCCTGGCAGTGGCCACTGAGATCCTCTGAGCCACGAGGCCACCACGGCCACAGAGGTCACCACGATCACCAACACCACCAGGACATCCAGAGAAACGAGGCCACCAAGGCTACCAAGGCCACCACTGCCACTGTGGCCACCTTGGCCACCATGGCCTGCATAAGGTCACTGTGGCCACCACTGGCACTGTGGCCACTGCAGCCACCACAGCCACTGTGGCCACCGTGGCCACCAATGCCATTGTGCAAAGCAATTCTACTAAATAATTATATTACATCAGTTGCATCAAACCATACTTAATAATTCTAATAAATCTTTGTATCAAATAAATTGTGTCAAAACAATGCCTTTAAATAATTCTATCAAATCAATTGTATCAAAACTGTTGGAGTCCAGGGTGTTCCCCTGGCTTTTCTGGGTGCCTTGGGACCCCCTGGCAGGGTCTCAGAGGTCCTGGCATGGTGCCCAGGTGTCCTGGGGAAAGGACTTGTGTCCCTGGAGAAATTTGCCAACATTGCAAGAAGAATTACAAATCACAAAAGTAAGTAGGCTATAAATTAAACTGTTAGAAGCTAGAAAACTGAATTTTTAGAGATGTTTATATTAGGGAGCTCGTGACTAACATGGAGGATTTTGGGTACTTCTCTTCCTTCTTCTTCTTTAAACAATCCATTTTGAGTGCCACCTTGGCATTCTTCAATTGGTTTGAGACAGAACTGGACAGGACAATGTAAAGGTCATACATTGGAGAGTAATTGTAAAAATAAGCATGTAATTTGTAGTATAAAAGATAAGACCTGCCTCTGGCAGAGGGGTTCAACCATGGACAACGAGCTGGACAGACTGTTGCCAGCAAGAGAAAAATCCCTTAGATAAGAAACAATAAACAACCACGAAAAACCATGAAAAACCATGAAAAAACATGAAAAACAGCCTACAGCAATTTCTTTGGAGCTGGGAGCTGGGAAAAACCTGGACTTTAAACCATTGATATGTCTTGCTGTGGGGATCTCAGGTCAGAAAACCCCACAGACAGCGACAAAACCAATTCTATTTAAGAATTCTGTCAAACCAGATCCATTAAATAATTCTGTCAAAGCATCAAAAAGAGACAATTCTCAAGCAGGGTTTCATGTCATTCTCCACACCCACATCCAAAGGAATGACTCTTCCTCTCACCCTCGAGGAGGATTTTTGGGGAACACCCCCTTCCCGAGGGAGTAATCTCACGCCCATTTCATTCCAAGCAGGAATGCAGGACAGGAATCTCTGTCTGAGAGGGGACTGGACGTTCCCAGGGTCAGGTGATGCTCAAGAGGGCATTGGGAGGAGTGGGGCCAGGAGGTCAAGGAGTGACCGTGTCCCTCTGCCCTGCCCAGCGATACACATCAGGAGTGCTGTGTCCGGTTCTGCCCAGTGCTGTGTCCAGTTCTGCCCAGTGCTGTGTCCAGTTCTGGGCTGTTCTGAACCCAATCCTGTGATCAGGATGACCCAGCCTAAGCTGGAGGTTGGACCAGGTGCCCACTCTGGTTCCTCCCATCCTGACCCATTCTGGAATTTTGGGATTCTGGGAGTTGTGGTTCGGGAATTGTCCACCGGAGGGCAGCAGCGAGGGCAGGAAATCAGCTGAGAAGACATGAAGTTTGTCACAGCACCCAGGTGGTTTCACCAGAGAGTTTGAACTCCCAAACTTTGGGGTAATTGGAGAAGTGGCTTCCCACAAAATCTATTGCATAACCCAGACAGCCTGAACTTCTGTCAGGAGGTGTCAGGGAATCTTTGGCAACGCCCGCCTGCCAATCACCCCTCATGTGGGGAAGAAGGCTGGGAGCATGGGGAGAGGAAGGAGGGCAAGAGGTTTTTAACTGGGGACTCTAACCTCAAAACGTTTCCAAGTTTTCAATTACCTTAACAATAAAGTGAAAGAGAGGAATAAATATAGCAACTGATATAAATATAAATATATAAATATATATAAATATAGCCTGAACATGATACATCTTCTTCCTACACTGTCCCAAAAATAGTTAAAATAATCAGAATGCCAGGTAGCATTTGGAAAGTATTTAAAAATCTAATGAACAAAATATTTAAGATTTCCTTCAGAAAACTTTAATTCCTCCAGTTCAGTGGTACCCACAATTTGGGAATAGATGCCTCTCTCAGGAGGATTAACTAAGGGCAACTAAGCTCATTAAGCATCCTGAAGCTTCATTACGATGCCCAGAAGTAAAAGGGAAAACTAAAGGAAAAGACCCAAATATATAATTTAATCTTAATTACGTCAATGGAATACATGCAATAGTAGAAAAGCAAAACAGTGACAGAGTCAGAATACAACCTGAGACCCTGCTAGTTCGAGTGGTGGTCACAGCCCAGATGAAGTGGTCTTGTTGAAGCAGTGATCCTGTAGAAAGGTCTGGTAGCTCTTGTCCTCTGGAATCCAGTGGAAAAAGGCTGCTCTGATGTTCAAAATCCCACTTTTTATCTAGGTAGGAAATGCTTGGCTCCTCCTCCTGGAAGAAGCATCTCCCAATGGGATGATGTAATTTTACCAGTCATGCATGGGATTCCATGGCCATTAACAGGAGATATCTCCTGGAGGAAGATAAATAACCTTGCCTCACCTGGCTTCAACAAATGGCCCATTAGCAGGAGATATCTCCCACAGGGATAAGAATCACTGCCCTGCCTGGTTTCAGCAGATGGTGATACAATAAACTCTTTTGGGCACATCTTTACATTGTAACCTAGGACAAGGACAAAAGAAATATGAGTAGTTAGAGGGAGCTGGGTTTTTATGGGAAAGGCATGGGGCACGGTAGAGCTGAATCATTAAAATTGATATGTTGATGGACAAAGAGCCTCTAACTAATTAAATTTAGAAAATTGTATGTTTATTAGGGCAACAGAGGGCTGCATGGGGGTAATATCCGTACAAGGTTCCTTATCCTCTCTTTATTTCCCGAGACCTTACATTCCATACATTGCACAACCCAGCAACTCCTGTCCCTGCTCTGTGCTAAAAGGAGGCCAATAGTCCTTCACTACGTGCACAGTTCTTCTCTTGAATTGGGTCGGTGGTCGCAAATTGGGTCAATGTTCTTGGAAGATGAAGTAAGGAAAGTCTTCATCAAGTCTCTGTGACCCTCTGGCAAAATTCAAGGTCCCCTGATTTGTGATGGATTTGTGCAATGTCCAAGTGTCAGCCATTGTTCTACTGGGTTCAATCTGTTCTCATATTGGTTCTCATACTCCATCTCCTTCTATAAACAAAACTGAAACAATCTTTTGGCAATCAATACCAATATATCTAGCTTAAGTATCTAATAGTCTCTAGCTATCGTATGTTTATCTACTTTGCACCCTTGATCAATAAGAATTGCTTCTAACTCTTAGCTAAAATCTGAACTCTTTAAAATCACGATTCAGATCAGCTAGGGAATCATCTGAGGATACAGGGGCGGAGCAAGATGGGAGGGCAAATAGGATACAGAGAATCTGCATTGGTTGTCAGGTACCCTGGGGTGGTTTTTTGTGTCTCCATCACATTGAGGGTTTTGGCCACCTAAGGGCCTTTCTCTAGGGTTGTACATTTTGGCCTTCAGGACTCATCTCTCCAAGTGAACACAGACATCTCCAGGTCTGAACACCACAGCCCTCCACAGGGAGTGACATTGAGCCCTGCTGGGGAATTGACTCTTTTTGCTGCCTTTGACAGAATTATTTAATGGATCTGATTTGATATAATGATTTAACTGGGGTCCCTAATCCAAAACTCGCAATTTTTCAATTAATAACAATTACGTGAAGGAGAGGAATAAATATTACCTCCTATTAACCTAAATTTTCTAATTCAAACAGTTTAGTTAAACCACCTTGGTGCTGTGAAAAACTTCCTCTCTCCTCATGTGGAGACATCAAGGCCCATTTTAAAGACAGAGACAACCATTTCTTTTAAAGACCCCGACCCAGTGAGTGGCTTTTCAAGGACATCACCGCCCATCTTCCTATAAACTCTTGCCCTGTGAGGGTGGTGATGGCCTGGCACAGGCTGCCCAGAGAAGCTGTGGCTGCCCCGTGCCTGGCCGTGTCCCAGGCCGGTCTGGGCGGGCTCTGGAGCAGCCTGGCCCAGAGGAAAATGTCCCTGGCCTGGCAGGGCTGGCCCTGGACACGCTTTAAGGTCGCTCCATCCCCAACCATTCCTGAGCTCGGGGCCGGGCGCTGGGCAGCGCCACCAGCTCGTGCTGCCGCCTGCTGGTGGAACCCGGAACTGCAGCTGATTTCTCACACTCGCTGCTGCCCTCTGGTGGGACATTCCTGAACTGCAACTCCCATAATCCCAAAATCCCAGAATGAGTCAGGATGGGAGGACCCAGAGTGGGCACCAGGTCAAATCACCCACCTCAGGTAGTGTCATCCTGAGCACAGGATTGGGTCAAGAGCAGCTCAGAATTGGACACAGCACTGGATGGAACTGGACGCAGAACTGGACAGAACTGGACACTCCACTGGGCAGAACTGGACACATCAGTCCCAATGTGTCTCACTAGGCAGGGTAGATGGACACGGTCACTCTCTGACCTCCTGGCCCCATTCCTCCCAATGCCTTCTTGAGCATCACCTGACCCTGGGAACATCCAGTCCCCTCTCAGACAGAGATCCTTGTCTCGTATTCCTCCCTGGAATGAAATTTGTGTGAGGTTCCTCCCTCGGGAAGGGGGTGTTCCCCAAAAATCCTTATTGATGCCGAGAGAAAGAGCAGGTATGGGGAATGACATGGAGCCCTGCTTGAGAATTGGCTCTTTTTGTTCCTTTGAAAGAAATATTTAACAAATATGTTTTGATAGAATAATTTAATGGAACTATTTGGATAGGATTATTTAATAGAATCGTTTCTATGCAATTTATTTGATACAATTATTTAAAAGAATTATTTTGATAGAACAATTTAATAGAATTGATTCGATACCTTTTTTTCCATATAACTATTTTATACAGTTGTTTTGCACAATGTCCTTGTGGCACTGTGGCCACAGTGGCTGTGGTGGATGCCGTGGTCACAGTGCCAGTGGTGGCCACAGTGACCACATGGTGGCCAAGGTGGCCATAGAGGCAGTGGTGGCCTTGGTAGTCTTGGTGGCCTCGTTTCTCTGGCTGTCCTGGTGGTTTTGGTGTTCGTGGCAGTGACCACAGAGATCTTGGTGGCCTCATGGCTCAGAGGATTCCAGTGGCCATTGCTAGGACTGTGGTGGCCGGGAGGAGTCCTCCGAAGTGGCAGGGGGGCCTGGGAGATGCTCCCACCTGGGGGACAAAGAGGGGGTCAGGGGAACCATGGGCGAGTGAGGGGCTCAGGGAGGGGGCCATAACAGGGGGCTGGGGGTGACAGGAGAGATGGGGGCCATGAGGGTGACAGCGACAGAGGGGGCATCGGGGGGGCTGCAAGGGGGCAGAGAGGTCAGGGAGGTCATGGTGAGCTTTGGGATGACAGGGGTGACAGGGTCGGGGGTGACAGGGGGTGACTGGGGAGAGGGGTCTCATGGGGGAGTCCCGGCCCACCCACATCCAGCACACAGGGCCCGTCCCCACAGCACTGTCTGTGGAGAGAAGGGAGAAAAACCCTGAACAGCAGGTCCCTGTCCCTGTCCCTGTCCCTGTCCCCGTCCCTGTCCCTGTCCCTGTCCCTTTCCCGTTCCCTGTCCCTGTCCCTTTCCCTGTCCCTGCCCCTGTCCCTGTCCCTGCCCATGTCCCTGTCCCTTGTCCCTGTCCCTTGTCCCTGTCCCTGTCCCTGTGTCTGTCCCTTTCCCTGTCCCTGTCCCATTCCCTGTCCCTGTCCCTGTCCCTGTCCCTGTCCCTGTCCTTGTCCCGTCCTTGTCCCTGTCCCTGTCCCTGTCCCTGTCCCTGTCCCTGTCCCTGTCCCTGTCCCTGTCCCTTTCCCTGCCCCTGTCCCTGTCCCTGTCCCTGTCCCTGTCCCTGCCCCTGTCCCTGTCCCTGTCCCTGTCCCTGTGTCTGTCCCTTTCCCCTGTCCCTGTCCCGTTCCCTGTCCCTGTCCCTTTCCCTGTCCCTGTCCCTGTCCCTGTCCCTGTCCCTGTCCCTGTCCCTGTCCCTGTCCCTGTCCCTGTCCCTGTCCCTGTCCCTGTGTCTGTTCCTCAACAGTTTTGGGGGTCCCCATTCCTGTCCACCATACCCAGTGAGTGTCATTGTCCCCTGTGCCTCATCAGGGGTGTCCCCACAGCCCCAGTGAGTGTCCCCAAGGCCCCAGTGGGTGTCTCCACAGCCCCAGTGAGTGTCCCCACAGCCCCAGTGGGTGTCCCCACAGCCCCAGTGAGTGTCCCCACAGCCCCAGTGGGTGTCCCCACGGCCCCAGTGGGTGTTCCCACGGCCCCAGTGGGTGTCCCCATGGCCCCAGGCTGTCCCCACCTTTCAGCCACTCGCAGTTGTATTTGCTGTAGGTCCCGATGGCGTCAAGGAGGATCTCCACCTTCTCCCCATAATCAATGACCTTGGTGACCTTGAACTTCTCCAAGGGTGGGATCAGCACCTCATCAGTCATGGGATTGTCAGTGAATGAGTTGATGTCCACGCCGTGACACGTCTGCACCTGGAACACCGTTGGGGTCCTCAAACTCTCGATGTCATCCTTGCAACCCGATGACAACACAAATTGACCAAACCGGATGATGTCACCAGGATTTGCATTGAACTTGTACTTTGGATCCAAGTGGGTCACACAGTGACATCCCTGCTCCTTGTGAGCCACCCTCAGCGTGGCCACAGCGTCGTTCAGCAGGAAATGCAGCGTTTTGAACTGGAATTTATCCCGGTATGCCTGGGGGGAGCGCCCGGCCACACTCACATAGTAGTTGAAAGCATTGTACAGGTCAAACTTGTGATAGGCCACGATGGAGATGGCCTGGTCTGAGGATGACAGAGGGGACACAGGGGACCCCAAATTCTGCCAGTTGTCCACTGTGTCAGACCAGCCCTTGGCAAAGAGAGGATTGTTCTGGAACTCGGAGAGGTTCAGGGCTGGCAGCTTCTCCTTAATGGCAGGGCCACAGTTCTGGTACTGGTCATCGAAAGAGTCCAGGGCCATATCCAGGAGCTTCATCCTGGTGGCCATGGTCACTGCCAGCAGAGCCAGGGTGAGAGACAGGAGAGCCATGGAGGGGAGAGGCCACAGGGACCAGTGTGGACACTGGGGGACACAAAAAGGACACGGAGGGGACACTGGGACAGTTCCTCAGTGAGGGACTGGGGAGGGCAGTGGGGTCAGCCCAGGGGGAAGGGAGGAACTCCTGGCCAGGAGACACCTGCACATGTCCAGGGTCCCTGATCCCAAACCCTGGGGTTAATTTTGGCCCCCAACATCCCTCCAGCCCCAGGGACCCCAATCCCAACCCCACAGCACCATGGCCCCCCAAGGACCCCAATCCCACTCCCATGATTACAATCCCCCTCAGCCCCCCCATGACCCCAGCCCAAATCCTGGGGTCACTCCTGAGCCCCTCAGTGTTCCCCTCAGCCTGTCCCAGACCCCAATCCCACTCCCAGTCCTCAATTTCTTTGGTGTCACCCCAGAACCTCATCCCAAATCCGGGGCATCACCCCCTTTCCCCACAGTGTGTCCCAGCCCCCCCATCACCCCAATCCCACTCCCACCATCCCCGTGTTCCCCCTCACACTTTCCCCCAGAGCACCCCCAGACCCCCAATCCCAGTCCTGTGACTCCCCCAGACCCCCAATCCCACAGTCCCCTGTCCCCCCAAGTGTCCCCAGTGTCCCCCCAGCCCCTGATACCGAAATCAGCCGGAGTGAACTCCCTGGCACAGCTGGAGGTACCAGACCCAGAATTCTTTATCAGCTCGGACTCACAGCAGATCTCTCCTACTCCTGCAGCTCAGGGAACTCTGCACAGTTATCCATCCTAATTATAAATGCACTTTAGCGAGACACACTTTCCTGCCTCAGCTTTTTAAATGAGGAGAGTCTTGCTGACGCAGAGTCTCCTGATATTGTTTTTGGGGCGTGGTTTTCACTGAGTGCCCCAATATCCTGCGTGACCTCGCCTCAAACTTTTGCTTTTGGTCCGTCCTGTGGCTTCTGTGTTTCAGAACTTTGCCAAAATGCCACACTGGTGTTCCCTTAGTCTGTTTCTCCATCAGCTCCACCATGTTTATTCTGCTGTTTCCACACTTTTACATACTTTTATGTTTCCTATGAAGGTTCATTTTTCAGGCCTATCCATCACCTTCTGCTGATATGAAACTTTCTCTTCTCTTCTCTTTCTGATTTCTCACCCCCCAGGACTCCAATCCCAGTGCCCCCAGTCCCACTCCCCACTGCTCACTGGGTCGCTGTCACACCCCAGGCACCAAAAGGGTGATGACATCCCTGCAGGCACTCCGGGCCTGGGGATGATCTCTTGGGGGAGTTCCCTGGCAGTGTTGGTGTGGCAGGAGAAGTTCTGGGCCTCCAAAAACAGAGATCCACCAACACCAGGAGATACCTGAGCACTTCCTGACATTGTAGCCCAGAAAATCAATTTGTCTGCAATCCCTGGGAGCGATTCCTGTTTCAGCAATCCCTGGGGGTGAGGGGTTTGAGCTCAAAGAGTTGATTTACCAGGAATTAACAGTGGTGTGCTTTATTGCCAGGCTGTTTCCCCCACGGTTTTGGCAATCCCCACGCTGCTGTGCCTTGGACTGTGGCACGGCCTCTCCTTTACACGATATCAAGGAGAGACAATATTTCCTGTGCACATTTAGAGACCCCTCTGCTGTGAATAGATTTCTTTCTTTCCACGTGGCTCCAAAAGGCATGAGCAATGCCCACAGCACACCTCAAGTGAGTTCCTCTGTTTGCTCTTTTTCCTGCTGCCATTTTGGAGCCCAGAAACCTGCGAGTTTTGAACTTTCTTTGTTTTCTGACACTGATCCTCAGGAGAGCACTGCTTTTGACTTGAGGCCTTCGAAAAGATTCCCAAATTTGAGTGATAAAGTCACTGGTGTGTAGTTTGATAAGAAGTGTGCAGTTTCACACGGTGAAAGGTTTTGAACTTGGGATTTTTAGAATATATTTATAGGTATGGGGCAAGATGGAGATTCTTGGGTGTTGTCTCTTTCTTTCTTCTTCTTCCTTCTTCTTCTGTCTTCTTCCTTCTTCTTCCTTCTTCTTCCTTCTTCTTCCTTCTTCTTCCTTCTTCTTCCTTCTTCTTCATGGTTTCAGGCAGTAGTTTCTGGTTGGATAGTTAGTGCTGCACTGCGGGTCACAGGTGTTTGTTTACAGGGTCAAAAGTACAAATAATAGAGGTGTCAGCTCTTTATTAAACTGTTTAGCCTTTAAAGAACTTGTAACTCGCTCGATTCACCTCCATTTTTCCTGCTGCCACTTCCAGAGCTCTTTGTGGCACTGCGAGCTCTGTCCATGGTTCCACATCTCCTTGTGATTACGGCCAGCAGAGTATAAACTGCACAGCAAAACCATCAACTCCTGTCCCAAACTGGATTTCCTGGCCCCCAGAGTGTGAACAGCCTCTGCTGCAGCAACTGCAACACAGTTGTTTGTGTGATCGAGCTGATTTGAAAAGCACCCAAAGGTTGGGTGCTGTCATTGGTACACAAAAAACTCAAAGGGCTTTGTTAAAGTCTGGAGATCCCACGGGAGATGCAAAAATCGGGGCCATATTTGAGTTACTGAACACATCTCCTTCCTCAGGAGTTCAAATCAAAGCTCATTCTGGGGCTCTCCTTTGTGGGGGAGACTCAGGAGACCAGTGGGGTGCTTTTAAAAACAACCCAACCTGAAAGGAGCTCAAAACGAGCAGGGCCTGCCAAAATGGAAATTCAAGGTGAGTAATCTGGGGTATTGTGGCACTAGGTGAAAACCGTGCCCTGAATCTGCTGTTATGACTCTCCATGTCAATAAAAATATGTCTTAAAGAAGTAGAGTTATTCAAACTCTTTATAGGAGAAGTGTTGGTTCTTTGTGAGCTAAGCAGCCCACTTTAATGAATATTTATAATTAGGGTGGATAAATACCCTGTGCAAAGTCCCCCTGAGCTGCAGGAGCAGGAGAGATCAGCTGTGAGTGTGAGCTGATGAAGAATTCTGGTTCTGTGGTACCTCCAGCTGTGCCAGGGAGTTCACTCCGGCTGATTTTGGTATCAGGGGCTGGGGGGACACTGGGGACACTTGGGGGGGACAGGGGACTGTGGGATTGTGGTCTGGGGGTTCACTGGGGGGCACTGGGGGGCACACAGCACTGGATCACTGTCCTGAAGGGCCAGAGGGGTTCTCAGGGCACTGGAAGTGGGGTTGGGGTATGCAGAGGAACAAGGGGGACACTGGGGGACCCCAGGCCTTGGGGTCATTTTCTTGGGGGACAGGGGGGTTCACTGGGAGGGGTGCAAGTGACTGGGAGAGGGACTGGGGACATCAGAGGCACTGGGAAACACTGGGAGGGGGGACAGAGAGCTGTGGGAGTGGGATTGGGGTTCTGGGGGGCTCTGGGGCTGCTGGAGGGGGGTCAGGAAGTGACCCCAGGATTTGGGATCAGGGTCCCAGGACACGTGCAGGGGTCTCCTGGCCAGTCTGACCCCGCTGTCCCTCCCAAGCCCCCCACCCAGGAAGCCTCCCTGTTGTGATGCTGAGCGGGGTTTAGACCCCAGAGGACAAGTCTGTACAAATCTGGGCCTTGTGTGTGTGCACCAGCCAAAAACTCCATTCAGTTGCTCTGTTTTGCTGTTCAGCTCTCTCTGCATATTTTGCTGTTTGTTCAAACTCTTCTTTCACACCCTTGCTGTTTTTGTGTATTTCTTAGTTTAGCCCAGTGTTTATAGCAGCTGCACAGCATGAGAAAGTTTTAGGAGTTTTTAAACAACTTGTTGAACCCCCCCAAGGCGGCTGGAACATCAACTATGCTAAATCAGGAGAGAAGAAGTTGAAAACAGAGAATACCAGGATTAGAAGATTCAAGCTAATGGGAGGCAGCAAAGACCCTGAAGAGCACCAATTACAGACTTTGAGGGGTTTGAAGGGGTCGATCAATATCCTAAAATTACCAATTGTAGAGTACATTCCCACGTGGGTGATGGTTCTAGAAATGTATAATGAGGGTGAATGTAAACAATAAATCGGCTTCTGCACGATCATATTGATTTGAAAGTCAGAACTCCAGTTTTTAACTGTATGAAATAAGGGGATTGGAGCCCTTAAATCACGGGTAGTGTTTGTGTGGGAAGAGAATTGGTTGAAGGGGAGCTTGGAGAGATACCCAGCCCTGGGCACTGCCTGACCCCACCACCCCCGAGCAGGAGAAGGAGAAGAAGATAAGCAAGAAGAAACCTGCAGCTGGGAAAAGTAATTTTAGAAAAGTTTTGTGAAAAAGAGGGGTGGAAATGATTTTGCACCAATGAACGTTATGTGAGTCTATTGTAACCAATAAATAAAATGTAAACTTTGTGGAGGTTATAAAAGAAAACATGCTGTTGTAATAAGCAGATTTTAGCCTTCTGAAATGTAGCCTTTGCTTTTGTGTGTCACATCCACCCCAACAGTGACACTGTGCGTGATAAAGAGAGGGAGAACAAGGATGAAGGAATATCTGGGAAATGCTGATTGAACGTGAAAAGATTTGAATTCTCTTTTAAATATTATGTGAGTTTTGCCAGAAAATAAAAGTAGCACGGGGGTGGCGGTGAGGGTTTGCTGAATGTGTGAGATGGGTTTGAAAAGCACGAGTTTCTGATTGTTGCTAGTTGTGATTGTGGTTTGCTGGGAGGAGATTTGATGGCTAGAGTGGGAATGCAATTTAGTATTGTAAAAAGTGACCCGGAGTCACTGTGATATCCTTGTGTAAAATGTCTGAGAAGGCTCATGCTGAAATAAATCCAGAAGTGTGGGCAGCCCCAGGGAGATATGGACAACTAGACATGGAGCTCTCCAAATTCCTTTGAAGCAACCAGCACACGTGGTGTCTAAAAAGCAATATCCTCTTTCAAGAGAGGGGAGGAGGGGTCACAGCCTGTTATTGAGTCCTGCTAAAAGCAGATCCTTTGGAGTCTTGTGTGATTCCCAAGAACATCCATATCCTAATGGTTAAGAAACCAGATGGAGCCCACAGAATGGTGCAGGATTTAAGAATAGCAAATGAAATTGAAAAACTAAGGTGTGTTGGTTTCACGTGGTGTGGGGGATGGGTGGTTTCACCTCAGGGATGGCTCCATGAGGTGGGGAGTGGGAGGCACTCTCCCGTCTCTGGGAGCTTCCCCTGTGAGCTGCTGGCACCAATCAGAGAGCTGACTTGGTGATGGACAGCTCGGGAAACCAATGAAAAAGTTATTTCGCTTTCACAAATCACAATTGCATCGAGTTGATCCAGTTTTTTCGGTTCCCGGCCTCCGGGGGGGTGGGAGGCCCGGCTGGGGGCTCCGGCCCGGCCCCAGGCTCGGTCTGGGGTCCGGCCCGGCACCGGCTCTGCGGGGGGCTCGGCTTGGAACCCCGGTCCCGGGCTCGGGGCGGGGGAAGCCCGGCCCGGCCCAGCACCGGCTCTGCGGGGAGCCCCTGGCTTGGGGGGGTCCCCGGGCTCCGCATGGCCCCAGCCCCGGCCACATGGCCCCGGCCCTGCCGGCAGGGCTCGGCTCGTCTTTCCACGTGGCAGAGAAGAACTCCGGCTGCCCACTTTTGTTTCTTTGCAATCTGGATACAATTGTAACTTCTTTATGCCTGGATGGAATCCTGGACCTCCTGAGTTCCCCTGAATGAGAAGAAATGAAGCATGGAGACTACAGAGGTCAGCGGGATGAAGACAAAGTTCCTGGTGGGAAGAGATTGAAAAGATGCAAGTAGCTGAAAACCTTTTTTGTGGGCTGTGGGGATTGTGACTTCCCTAAAGTTCCTTTAAACTGTGGAAAATACATGGGGGGTTGAAATATTTGAGAAAAGGATCCTTTGCCCCGAGGGAATGGGGGTCTCTGTTCTGGAACTGGAATATGAACAGAGACATTTGATAGAGAAGCAGATGAAGCGAATTCTGTTTTTTTTAGTAGCCTGCCTTTAGAGGTGGTACCCCATGTGTGCATCGTAACCCATAACACGGCTCTGGAAGGACTGTGTAAATGGGAGGAAAAATTCATAGTTCTGTGGGTCTCGGGCGGACGCAGACTGTGAAGGTGAAGACACCCCCTAAGCCATAACCAGAAAAGGGACTTTTCTCTCTGAAGTAAACTGAACTGATTATTTGAGTGTATAACTGACTGAAGTGCTCTCTCTGTATGTATGTTGGTAAGAAATGTAGAATAAAGGGAAGGAGGGAACAAGCTAGGAATTTTATCTTGAATGCTAATCTTCTTTTTGTATTATTAATAAATTTCTTCTTGTACCTTTTTAAGTTTTGAGCCTGCCTTGTCTCTACTCCTGGGTCCTGTCTCAGAAAAAAATTAAATATATTAAGGTTGGCAAACCCGAAGTCACACCGTGACATGGGACTATAGATGCAATAGATGCAGGTAGGGGAAATCAAAAAGGGTTTTATTCTGTAAGAATTTAGAACTGAAAGGGAGGGTTATACATGAGAGGGGAATCTTGGGTACCAGGTGTTTCGGGAAGTCTGTGCCTCTCAAACACCTCAGCAGTGGGGACAGAGAGAGGGAGATGCGGTTGGGAAATTGAGATAAAAAGGAGGCTGTGAACTCCAAAAATTTGAGCAAACCAGTGAGCAGTGGAGAGTGGGACTGGGAGTGCTGGGGGGACATGGGATCTCTGGGGTTGGGATCCTGGGGGGTGAGAAATAAGAGAGAGAAGAGAAAGTTTCAGTTCCCCTGAAGGTGCTGGATAGGGCTGAAAAATGAACAAGCAGAAAAACATTAAAGGATGTAAACGTGGGGACACAGCAGGGTAAAGGTGGCTGGAGCCGATGGAGAAAGAGATAAAGGGAACTCCAGCGGGGTTTTTGGAAAATTCTGTCACACAGAAGGGGCAGCGCCTGACAAAAAGCAGAAATTCAAAACGTGGGATCCAGGATATTGGAGCTCTCAGTGGAAACCACGCCCTGAAACCCTTTCTGCGTCAGGACAATAGAATTATTTCCTAAAAGAGGTGAAGCCATGGAAATTATTTCCGGGAAAAGCCCTGGTTTTGTGCTAGCTATGCAGCCCACTCTAATGAATATTTATAATTAGGGAGGATAAATACTTTGTGCAAGGTTTCCCTGAGCTGCAGGAGCAGGAGAGACCCGCTGTGAGTCCGAGCTGATGAAGAATTCTGGCTCTCTGGTACCTCCAGCTGTGCCAGGGAGTTCACTCCGGCTGATTTCGGTATCAGGGGCTGGGGGGACACTGGGGACACTTGGGGGGACAGGGGCCTGTGGAATTGGGGTCTGGGGGAGTCACAGGACTGGGATTTGGGTCAGGTGTGCTCTGGGGAAAATGAGGGGGACAGGGGATGGTGGGAGTGGGATTGGGGTCATGGGGGGCTGGGACACACTGTGGGGGCAGGGGGTGATGCCCAGATTTGGGATGAGGTTCTGGGGTGACACCAAAGAAATTGAGGACTGGGAGTGGGATTGGGGTCTGGGACAGGCTGAGGGGAACAGTGAGGGGCTCAGAGAGTGACCCCAGGATTTGGGCTGGTGTCCTGGGGGGCTGAGGGGATTGTAATCATGGGGGTGGGATTGGTGTCCTTGGGGGCCATGGTGCTGTGGGATTGGGATTGGGGTCCCTGGGAGGCTGGGGGATGTTGGGGAGGGAAAATATCCCCAGAATTTGTGGTGAGGGACTCTGGAAATGTGCAGGGTTCTCCTCTCCAGGAGTTCCTCCCTTCCCCCTGGGCTGACCCCACTGCCCTCCCCAGTCCCTCACTGAGGAACTGTCCCAGTGTCCCCTCCGTGTCCCCTCTGTGTCCCCCAGTGTCCACACTGGTCCCTGTGGCCTCTCCCCTCCATGGCCCTCCTGGCTCTCACCCTGGCTCTGCTGCCAATGACCGTGGCCACCACTGACTACGAGGTGAAGCACCTGGACATGGCCCTGAACTCCTTCGATGACCAGTACCAGAACTGCAGCCATGCCATGGTTGAGGAGCTCCCGGGCCTTGTGCCCTTGGAGCTCCAGAACTGCTCTCTGCTCTCCCGGATCTGGGATCGCGCCGCGGTGATGTGGCGACTTCTGGGGTCCCGTCTGTCCCCTCTGTCATACCCAGCCCAGGCCATCGCCACCATGGTCTACACCGTGGATGACGTGTCCGAGCAGTTCGACAATAATGTGAGCGTGGCCGGGCGCTCCCCCCGGAAATACCGGGACAACTTCCACTTCAAAATTCTGCATTTCGTGCTGACCGAAGCCCTGGCCACGCTGAGGGACGCGCGGAAGGAGCAGGAATGTCTTTTTGTGCTCTGGGGGGTTGACAAGTACAAGTTCGAGGCAAATGTTGGTGACGTCGTCCGGTTGGGTCGATTTGTGTCATCAAGGCTTTGCACAAATGTGGGGGTCCAGGGAGTCCCTCTGGACCTTCCAGGAGAGCGGAGACCCCCCTGTCCAACCCCTGAGAGACCCCCGAGCGAGGCCAGTGGGGTCAGAGAGCTGGATTCAGCTCCTCAGGGGCATCTGCTTTCCTGCAGAGGAGAAATGCGACCTTTGAGAGTAACTAGGGTCTGAATTATATATTTAACATGTAGAAAATGTGGTTTTTAGGATTGTTTATATTATCAGTCACAAAGCCAAGATGGAGAATTTGGGGTGTGGTGTCTTTTTTCTTCTTCTTCTTCTTACCCTCCATGTTGGTGTGGGATGCTGGGAATCACAGATTGGTTGGGGACAAAACTAGACATAGTAATAAAACTTTGTAGTATTGGAATATTATTGTAAACATAGAATACGTAGCATAGAGTATAAAAGATAAGTTCAACCCTCGGTGGGCAGACTTTCGTCCTGGACACGGTGGTGACCAGTCTGCTGCTCGCGAGCAAAGAACACTTTATAGATAACAAATAATAAACAGACCTTGAGCTTGGACGACTGTCTCCTGCGGTTTCTCTTCGGTTGCTTCAAGGATTCCCTGTGCCCTGAACCACCCTCCTATGTCCATCTGAGTGGTCTCGGCCACAAAGAGACCCCCAGACAGTGACATTTGGCGTCCCTGGGTGGGCCGCAGGGCTGCAGCCCACAAAGGTGGGTGCGGACCCTCTGACCCTGAAAACCTAGCTCGAGAAGACGCACAGAGATGGAGGAGACCCCCCCAGGCAGAGACATTTGGCACGGTGCGTGGTGGGTCCTTGTTGCCTGCAAAAACAGGTACAGACCCCCAGAAGACCGAGATTCAGAAGAGGCGTGCTGTTGAAAAGGACTGCAGAGGAGATTTCTGGCCCTCTGCCAAGAAAAGCCGAGGTCCAGACGCGAGTCGGAGAGGAGATGTCCCGGGAAGCCTCGCTTCTGTGCACTGCTGGTTGGTTTCAGGAACCTCCGAATCGATTTTGGGCAAATTGCTTTTGGGTAAGACGGTTCAGATTTCAGACACATCATAGGAACACTATAGGCAGAGCTTTTAGCAAGGAACAGTTCACTTTACTATTTACTTTAAAAAGTTTAGCTTCTGTTTAGCCTGTCTCTGTCACAGAGAAGGAATTCAGAGATTTACTTGTGTGGGTGAAGCTTCATTACCCACAGGCAGAAACAAATGTGCTATTTAGAACTCTGAGAGATAAGGGAGTGAAGGACTCCCGAAAGTGTAGTTTTATCCAGTCTCTTCTAGCCATGAGCTGGGGGAGGGAAGTCCTTGGCAGAAAGCAATTGAAGTCCCTTAAAAACTGGGGAAGTTTATGGCTGCCTTGTCAGCTGCAGCCAGTTCAACAAAGCCTTGTTAGTAGTAGCAAGGTCGGAAAAAATTAAGTTAGAAATATTTTCAAGTGAGTTAAAGAACTCAGATTTTTACTTCTTCACCCCTTCATAAACCCTGACCCCAGGAGGTGGGAGGGCGCTACAGACGACTCCCCGGGCCGTGGGGGACAGAGGGGAGGGGGAGAGGATTCGCGAGGGGCATAGGAAAACTGCGCCGAGAACTCGCGGGAGGGCGTGGAAAAGCCACGCCAAGGATTCGCGGGAAGCGCGGAACCCGGAAATAGCGGGCTCGGTGCGTTGAGCCGCAGGGATGTCCGGGAAGAGGCAATCCGCGGTGGCGGCCGGGACGCAAAAAAAAACCAGGGTGACTCTCAACCAAAGCGGGAGGGAGTGGCAGCCTTCACACTGATGGCGAAAGCATCACACACGGCGGCGGCAGCAAAAGGCTGCGCCGAACTCGATCCCAAGCGCGCGGGCGCGGCCCCGGGAGCGGCCCTGGCCCCGAGGGAGGTGCCAGGCAGGACGACCCTCGCTCCAGGCGCGGCGGCGCGGGCGGCCCCGGCCCCGAGCACGGCGGGAAGCGCGCGGGAAACACAAAGCCTGGAAGTGTCAGCGATAGAGACACAGAGCCCTGTTTCAGGGAAAGACAGATTCAAAAGGGGAAAGAAATTCATGCTTTGTAAAGTCAAAGGAGAAAAATGTAACAACTTTTAAGCAGTTTGCAGGGCAGCAGCTCGAACGGAGCCTGCTCGGACGCAGCCCGCTCGGACCCACGGCACAGCAGCGTGAGGCCAGCAGCCCGGAGCTCTCCGAGGGAGGGGGCACAGCCGCCCCGCTCCCAGAGGGCACTGACAGCGCCCCCGCTGCCATCCCCTGCCACGCACAGAGCCAGCGCTGCAGAGGGGAGGGGAATGGGCGGTGCAGAAATGCCAAGAGCTGTTTTATCTATATTGTGGAGAACAAGCAGAAACAGGGAATTGATAAGAGACTCAGTTTTATTTCCAGTTCTTGTATGTTAAACTAAGGTGTTTGTTTTTGTATTGTTGTTAGAAAGATGCTGAAATTTTAAAAATGGTAAAGGTATTTTAATAATATTAGGTATTTTAATAATTGAAGGTATAATAAGGTATTTGGTATTTGATTTGAATAGATATTACATATATTTAGTGACTTGCTATTTCTCAGATATGAGTGGACGTTTATTTAAATGTTAACATTGAGTTTTAATTTTTCTAAAATTAATTGTTTCAAAGAAACTAGTTTTTAAGCATTTGCAATACTGTCAATGTAAATTAATAGATTTTGGATTTTATAAGGAAGAAGCTTGTAAATTTATGTTTTGCAAATTTATTTTATATATCAATATTTTAGTTTTTCTTCAAACCAAATTGCATTGGATTTCTAGTCTACATTTTTCAAATTATTAATGAAATGCTGTGTGAACATAAATCAAGACCACTTCTAGGATCATCATTTGAATTGTAAAATTTAATCTGAATCAAAAATTCCTTATATATATTGGAAAAGCAGTATTTATCTATCAGTTTGATTTTAAAATTCAAATTTAGTTTCAGTATTTAATTTTTAAAACACTGTAATAAGATTGTATGAATTCTGGATCCACTGTTTCATTGTTTAATTTGAAGCCTTTCAATATTTCAAGTAAGTTTTGGAAAGCCTCCAGTCCTTGAATCAAAAATGTAAAAATAATTAGTTAAGTTGTGAACTTATCGTTTCTTTGTTTTTCTTTTGTTAATTCTCTATTTTAGGAGGTCTTTTGTGACCTGGCCCTGTGCTGGTTTTGAGTGTTTTTTAGAATCCCAAAAAATTATTTGAGCTTCACTCTCAGAATGAATTTTTAGTGTTATGGTTTTTCTGAGCTGCTATCACAGGAGCATTGCAGCAGCTTGCCATGTTCAAAACATCTTACCCTAAAGAAGAATTTTAGAGAAAACGAGTTACAAAAGGAATTTGATTTCTTTTTCACCTTGAAATGTTTAATTGTAGTTTTGTTAAGACTTGTGGGTTTTCTTTCTTTAATAAGAAGATGTCAGGGAGTTCTCTTCCGATTAGAGTTTAGGCTCTGGCCAAGCCTTGATTCTGACTGAAAGAGAAAAATGTCTAAACCCAGGTGTTTTCTGCATCAAAATAATATTCCAGTCGTTTAGATTGGCAATTTGACCTTATCGATATAGCAGCTGAAGCTGACTTTGAAGTGAATTTGGTGTTCATTTTCCGGAGATGACCATCTAATTCCACATTGAATCAAGGTTTGTCAGTTGTTTGCAGACCCTGAGGTGATGACACAGTTTTTTTAAGATTGATGATTATCTAATTTTGTAAATGTATGTCTGTTGTTTAAAGTATTGTTAATTGTTGTATTGTGTTTTACCTGCAGAAGATGTAAATTTTAGGAGGTTTGGTTTGTTTTTTAAATAGTATTGTAAATTTTTGTTAGATAATAGTTAAAGGAAAATTCTCCAGTTTTGATCAAAAATCTAGAGACAGAGAAAGTTGAAAAGCTTTCAAAGTAAGCATTTGGGGGAAGGGTTCTGCTTGTGTCTCCACAGAGAGAGGACAGAGATGAGAGCCAGTGAAATATGTGAGGCAATGTCCGGCCAAGACGTGGGCAGATGCCACCCCTGGAAGTGAAGGGGCAAGCTCACAGATTGAATCAGAAACAAAGATCATGAACTTCTCTCCGGACAGCTGACTTGGAAAACTGATAAACCTCTTTAGATGGGGGCCTTCAAAAAGAAGCAATTGAGTGCTTTGAAGAATTTAGTCAAGATGGTGATTTGCTCATTGTGGCATTCATGCAACAGAAGCTGCAAGAAGCTCATGACTGTCTGATCGCAGAAGTGCAAAAGGCTGGTTTGGAAATTAGCATTTCAAGATTTGGGAAATTGCACCCTGGAATTTTTTTATGTTTGTTAATTTGAAGAAGACCTCTGGTTCATGGAAATTGTTTCATGATCTCAGAGAGCTGAATGAGATTGTAAAGCCTCAGAAAATAGAAGTCAGCTCAAAAACCAAGAATTTGCAAGACCTACAACAACTTTTTTATTTTACTAATCCCCGAAAACAATTTTTGCAGATTTAAAAATAATAGCTCAGATCATAATAAAGGGAAAGACAAGGCTGATGACAATGACAGGCAGAGATTTTTTTATAATGTATTTACCCTTGAAAAAGCAATGTTTTGATTGAGCACACCAAAATCACAGGATTTGGCAATTGCATTGTTAAATTATACAGATATTTGTACAATTCTTTACCCGAGTCATAGGTTGTTAAAAGCAAAATTGAGTTTCAAAGAAAAATCAAAAATGAGTGAGGAACCATTGGATGGGATCACAGTATTCACTGATGGTTCAGGGTAAACTCACAAATCAATAATTACATGGCAGAATTCAATCACAGGAAAATGGGAGTCAGATGTGGAAATAGTGCAAGGTTCACAACAAATTGTGGAATTGGCAGCAATGTCAGAGTTTTTAAATTGTTTTAACAACCCCTCAATTTAATTACAGATTTAGCATATGTGACCAACGTAGTTAAAGGATTGGAAGAGTCAATTTTAAAGGAAATAAACAATGACATTCTGTATTCGTATTTATCATGTATGAAAACATTGCTGAAAAGCAGGACACATAAATATTTTATTATACATATTAAAGCAGACTTATCACTCCCAAAAATTTTAGTAGAAGGAAACGTGCAAGCAGACAAATTGACCATGTCTTTTTTGCAAACCTTGCAAGATATTTTTGAGCAGGCAAAATTAAGCCATGCATTTTTTCATCAAAATACACAAGCATTGATTGAATCTTTTCACATTTCAAAAGCCAGGCAAAAGAAAGTATTTAGTCCTGTCCAGATTGTCAAATGGTACAGCCACCAGTTTTTATGAGAGCAGTCAACCCTAGGGGACTGCAAGGTCTTCAACTGTAGCAGACAGAGTTGACAAAATACTTTTTGGAAAACTGAAAAACATTTATATTTTAGTTGACATCTTTTTTAGGAGCAATTTCAGAAGAACAAAAAGGAGGGAGGCAGAAGCTGCACCTCACATGTTGTTGAACAAAAGTTTTAGATGCATTAAACTTCTTAAATGGTTTTTTTTTCAGAGCGAACTCCACCAATTATAAGACATTTTACAAATGATACAAAGGCAAAGCTAAAAGAAAATCATTTGGTTTTGATCAAAAATTTAGAAACAGGTAAAACTGAAGGGCCTTTCAAACTAATCATGTAGGGAAAAGATTGTGCTTGTGTTTCCACAGATTGAGGATTGAAATGGGTTCCTGCAAAATACGTGAAACTGTATTGGGCCCAAACGCAAGTAGAAGCCAATCCTGGAAGCGAGGAAGGGAGCTCGCAGACAGAATCAAAGACAAAGGATGTGAACTTCTCTTCAAACAAAATATAAAAGACTTAAGAACTTCACTGTTAGAAGCATTTTTGTTTATATGCTGTTGTATCTTTTTGTCAATTATGTTAGGTAACAAAGTGGATTTACCAGTGATGCAGCCAAGGGAGAAGGTTTGGGAAAATTTAGCATAGACAGCGGGGTTGGACACAATTTGTTTGAGACATTCCAGGCCAAAAAAGCATTTTGAACATGTTTAGTGGGATTGCCAGTGAAAGAATGGCCCATTCCGGAGGGCGTCCCTTCATGGGTGGTGCGAGTTGTGACAACTCCTGTGGACGGATGGCATGTGTGGGTTCAGTTTCTCCCGGTGGCCTTTTTCGAATCAGAAGAATTAGAAATGTTTTGCTTCGACAAGAATGGACTTTTGTATTGTATTTAATGTTTCAGGAGTGACAAAGAACCAAACAATGGATGTTACTCTGAATCAAGATGTATATAGTAATTGTATTGTAGTCTCAAACAAACCATCCTTCCGAATTGCAGCACAGTTACTGTGGAGAACATTCTTTATTTGCGGGGACAGAATTTGGCCTGCTATCCCTGCAAACATCACGGGAGATCCATGCAGCATTGGAAGACTTTCGTTGTTATCACCTGATGAAAGGGTTTTGACAAAATTGAGAAACAGAGAAAAGAGAGAGATCAAACGATACGATCCAAACTGTGATGACAGCTTCTATGCATGGGACAAGGCACAGAGAATTTCCGCAGCGGTATTCTCTCCCCAAGTAGCATCGGGAATGGCCTTGACTCAGTTGGATCGTTTGGGTTGTTGGTTGAGCAAAAACACCAAAGCTATTTCTAATGCACTGAGTGACATGTTAACGGATGTCAGCAGTGTGAGAAAAGCAACCCTTCAAAACAGAGCAGCAATTGATTATTTGTTGCTGATTCATGGACATGGATGTGAAGAGTTTGAAGGAATGTGCTGCATGAATCTCTCTGATCATTCTAGATCAATTCACGAAGATATTAAACAGCTGAAACAAGGAATGGCAAAACTTGGAGAATCCACTGGATCGTGGATGGACGGTCTGTTTGATTTCTTTAGTTTTTCTTCCCTTGGTAGAAAAATTTTGAAAGTGGGTTTTTACATATTAGTTGGGATTGTTATTTTCTTTATTCTTTTTCTGGTTATTTTGCCTTGCATTTTTCACTGACTTCGGAGAGCATTGGACACAACTGTGAAAGATATATTTTTGGTGCAAACAGAAGGGGGAGATGTGGGGGTCCAGGGAGTCCCTCTGGACCTTCCAGGAGAGCGGAGACCCCCCTGTCCAACCCCTGAGAGACCCCCGAGCGAGGCCAGGGGGGTCAGAGAGCTGGATTCAGCTCTCAGGGGCATCTGCTTTCCTGCAGAGGAGAAATGCGACCTTTGAGAGTAACTAGGGTCTGAATTATATATTTAACATGTAGAAAATGTGGTTTTTAGGATTGTTTATATTATCAGTCACAAAGCCAAGATGGAGAATTTGGGGTGTGGTGTCTTTTTTCTTCTTCTTCTTCTTCTTACCCTCCATGTTGGTGTGGGATGCTGGGAATCACAGATTGGTTGGGGACAAAACTAGACATAGTAATAAAACTTTGTAGTATTGGAATATTATTGTAAACATAGAATACGTAGCATAGAGTATAAAAGATAAGTTCAACCCTCGGTGGGCAGACTTTCGTCCTGGACACGGTGGTGACCAGTCTGCTGCTCGCGAGCAAAGAACACTTTATAGATAACAAATAATAAACAGACCTTGAGCTTGGACGACTGTCTCCTGCGGTTTCTCTTCGGTTGCTTCAAGGATTCCCTGTGCCCTGAACCACCCTCCTATGTCCATCTGAGTGGTCTCGGCCACAAAGAGACCCCCAGACAGTGACACACAAATGTCATCGATGGTTTGAGGGCCACCACGGTGTTCAAGGCACGGACCTGTCACGGGGCAGATATCAGGGAATTCTCCAATTCTCCCACTGTGAAGGAGGTGCTGATCCCACCCTTCGAGAAGTTCAACATCACCGAAGTCATGGAGAAAGGGACGAGTGTGGAGATCCACCTCGACTCCATGGGGACCTACAGCAAATACAACTGCGAGTGGCTGACAGGTGGGGACAGCCTGGGGCCGTGGGGACACCCACTGGGGCCGTGGGGACACCCACTGGGGCCATGGGGACACTCACTGGGGACATGGGGACACGCACTGGGGCCATGGGGACACTCACTGGGGACATGGGGGACACGCACTGGGACCATGGGGACACCCACTGGAACCGTGGGGACACCCACTGGGGCCATGGGGACACCCAGTGGGGACATGGGGACACGCACTGGGGCCATGGGGACACCCACTGGGGCCGTGGGGACACCCACTGGAGACATGGGGACACCCAGTGGTGATATGGGGACACCCAGTGGGGCCATGGGGACACCCAGTGGGGACATGGGGACACCCACTGGGGCCGTGGGGATACCCCTGATGAGGCACAGGGGACAATGACACTCAACTGGGGATGGGGGACAGGGACAGGGGCACCCACGGTGTGTGTGTGGGACAAGGACAGCCCGTGCTGGGGACACCAAGGCTGGGGAGAGGAATGGCCATGACAGGGCACAGGGATGGGGACCCCCAGCATTTGAAAGGGACAGGGACTGCCCGTTCCGACCCTGCCCATCCTCTGCACAGTCACTGCTTTGGAGACAGACCCTGTGTGCTGGATTTGGGGGGCTGGGACCCCCATGGCACCCCTGTCCCCTGTCACCGCCTCTCTCCCTGACCTCTCTGTCAGCCCTAAGCTCCACCGTAGGACCTCCTGACCTCCCTGGCCGCTGCCCCCATCATCCCTCCGCCCTCCCTGTCACTGTCACCTCATGGCCCCCCCATCTGTCCTGTCACCCCCAGCCCCTGTCATGGCCGTCCCAGTGACACCCTCACACCCCATGGTCCACCTGGCCCTCTCTTTGTCCCCCAGGTGGGGAGCTGCCCCAACCACCCCCTGCCCACTGCTGCCTCAGAGGGCTCCTCCTGGTCACCACAGCCCTCACAGTGGCTGCAATCATCCCTCTGAGCCACCACAGCCCTCACAATCATCCTCTGGGTCACCACAGCCCCTACAGTGGCTGCAATCATCCTCTGAGCCACCACAGCCCTCACAATCATCCTCTGAGCCACCAAAGCCCTTGCAAGCATCCTCTGGGCCACCAAGCCACCGAGTCACCAAGATCTCATGGGTCACTGTGGCAGCCACGATCGCCAAAACCACCAGGGACAGCCAGAGAAACAAGGCCACCAAGACTACCAAGGCTACCACTGCCTCTGGCCATTTTGGCCACCACTGGCCTCCATGTGGTCACTGCGCCACCACTGGCACTGTGACCACTGCATCATGAGGGCATAGTGCAAAAAATTTTATATAACACTTATATTCAAAAATTGTATCAAATCGCCTCTATTGTTTTATCAAAAGAATTCTGTTAAATAATTTTATCAAATAAATTGTTTCGACACAATTCTATAAAATAATTTCTCCCAAAGCAGTTCCATTAAATTATTCCAATCAAAATAGATTCATAAGAAAATTTTGTTGAAGCTGTCAAAAGAGATAATTCTCAAGCAGGGCTCGATGCCACTCCCCACACCCACACCCACACCCGTGGGAACGTCTCTTCCTCTTGGCCTCGAGGGGAGGGATTTTTGGGGAGCACCCCTTCCCGGAGGAGGAACCTCACACACATTTCATTCCAAGCAGGAACGCAGGACAGGAATCTCTGTCTGAGAGGGGACTGGATGTTCCCAGGGTCAAGTGATGCTCATGAGGGCATTGGGAGGAGTGGGGCCAGGAGGTCAAGGAGTGACCGTGTCCATCTACCCTGCCCAGCGAGACACATCAGGACTGATGTGTCCAGTTCTGCCCAGTGGAGTGTCCAGTTCTGTCCAGTGGAGTGTCCAGCTCCATCCAGTGCTGTGTCCAATTCTGAGCTGCTCTTAACCCAATCCTGTGCTCAGGATGACACTACCTGAGGTGGGTGATTTGACCTGGTGCTCCACTCTGGGTCCTCCCATCCTGACCCATTCTGAAATTTTGGGATCCTGGGAGTTGTGGTTTGGGAATTGCCCACCAGAGGGCAGCAGCGTGAGAAATCAGCTGCAGTTCCGGGTGCCACCAGCAGGCGGCAGCACGAGCTGGTGGCGCTGCCCAGCCTCGGCCCCGGCTCAGGAATGGTTGGGGATGGAGCGACGCTAAAGGCGTGTCCAGGGCCAGCCCTGCCAGGCCAGGGACATCTCTCCTCTGGGCCAGGCTGCTCCAGAGTCCCGCTCAGACCGCCTGGGACACTGCCAGGCACGGGCAGCCACAGCTCTCTGGGCAGCCTGTGCCAGGCCATCACCACCCTCACAGGGCAAGAGTTTATAGGAAGATGGGCGGTGATGTCCCTGAAAAAGCCACTCACCGGTCGGGCTCTTTAGGAAAAATGGTTGTGTCTGTCTTTAAAATGGGCCTTGATGTCTCCCACATGAGAGAGAGGAAGTTTTTCCACAGCACCAAGGTGGTTTAACTAAACTGTTTGAATTAGAAAATTTAGGTTAATAGGAGGTAATATTTATTCCTCTCCTTCACGTTATTGTTCTTAATTGAAAAATTGGGAAAGTTTTGGATTAGGGACCCCAGTTAAAACCCCTTTCTGACGTTCCTCTCCCCATGCTCCAAGCCTTCTTCCCCACAGGAGGGTGATGGGCAGGCGGCTGTTCTGGAGTGCACAAGGTTGCTGCTGATTCCCTGAAACACCCTGACAGAAGTTGAGACTGTCTGTGATATGTAATAGACTTTTGGAGACACACAATGAAATTAATGAAATCCTGAAATCACAGGGCAAAGTCTGACAAACCTGCTGGAAAGGAGATAGGATGAAATGAAATGTGATGGAAAACATCCCAGAAATTTGGAAATGGGGTGACCAGGCTGGAATGGCCTCAGACGACAAGAAGTGCAGGGAAATGGACAAAAATTTGCAAAAGAGAACCAATATAAGAACAGATTGAACCCAGTAGAACAATGGCTGACACTTGGACATTGCACAAATCCATCACAAATCAGGGGACCTTGAATTTTGCCAGAGGGTCACGGAGACTTGATGAAGACTTTCCTTACTTCATCTTCCATGAACATTGACCCAATTTGCGACCACCGACCCAATTCAAGAGAAGAACTGTGCACGTGTGAAGGACTATTGGCCTCATTTTAAGGCAGAGAGGGGATGGGAGCTGCTGGGGTGATGCAAATGTACGGAATGTAAGATTTTGGGAAATAAATAGAACACAAGGAACCTTGTATGGGGATTACCCCCAAGCAGCCCTCCGTTGTATTAATAAAGATACCACTTCCTAACTTAAATTATTTAGAGGCTCTTTGTCCATGAACATATCGGATTTAATGTTTCAGTTTTCCTCCGCCCCGTGCCTTTCCCATATAATCCTGGCTCCCTCTGACCTCCTGGGGTTTTTTTGTCCCTGTCCTAGGTTACAATGTAAAGATGTGCCCAAAAGAGTTTATTGTATCACCATCTGCTGAAACCAGGCGGGGCAGTGATTCTTATCCCTGTGGGAGATATCTCCTGCTAATGGGCCATTTGTTGAAGCCGGGTGAGGCAAGGTTATTTATCTTCCCCCAGGAGATATCTCCTGTTAATGGCCATGGAATCCCATGCATGACTGGTAAAATTCCATCATCCCATTGGGAGATGCTTCTTCCAGGAGGAGGAGCCAAGCATTTCCTACCTAGATAAAAAGTGGGATTTTGAACATCAGAGCAGCCTTTTTTCCACTGGATTCCAGAGGACAAGAGCTACCAGACCTTTCTACAAAATCACTACTTCAACAAAACCTCATTATTTGGACTGTGACCACCACCCAAACTAGTGGGATCTCAGGTCGTGTTCTGACTCTGTCACTGCTTTGCCTTTCTACGATTCCATGTATTTTATTGACATAATTATGACTTAATTTTATATTTGGCTCTTTTCCTTTCGATTTCCCTTTTACTTCTGGGCACAGGATTGAAGCTCCAGGATGGGTGAGGAGCTTAGTTGCCCTTAGTTAATCCTCCTGAGAGAGGCATCTATTACCAAGTTGTGGGTAGCCTTGAATCGAGGGAATTTTAGTTTCCTAAAGGGAATCGTAAATATTTTGTTCATTGAATTTTTAAATAGTTTCCTAACACTACAAGTCATTCTGGTTTTTGACATTCTTTTGGGGCTTTGTAAGGAGGAAGTTGTATCATGTTTACGCTGAGAGAGACTTATCAGTTGCTATATTTATTCCTCTCTTTCACGTTATTGATTATTGAAAAATTGGGGGAAATTTTGGGTTTGGGTCCTCAGGTAAAAACCGCTTCCCCTCCTTTCTCTCCCCATGCTCATAAGCCTTCTTCCCCACATGAGGTGCGTTTGGCAGGTGGACTTTGCCAAAAGTTCCCTGACACCTCCTGACAGAAGTTCAGGCTGTCTGGGTTATGCAATAGATTTTGTGGGAATCCACTTCTCCAATTACCCCAAAGTTTGGGAGTTCAAACTCTCTGGTGAAACCACCTGGGTGCTGTGACAAACGTCATGTCTTCTCAGCTGATTTTCTGCCCTCACTGCTGCCCTCCGGTGGACAATTCCCAAACCACAACTCCCAGAATCCCAAAATTCCAGAATGGGTCAGGATGGGAGGACCCAGAGTGGGCACCTGGTCCAACCTCCAGCTTAGGCTGACTCATCCTGATCACAGGATTGGGTTCAGAACAGCCCAGAACTGGGCATAGCACTGGGCAGAGCTGGACACAGCACTGGGCAGAACTGGACACTCCACTGGGCAGAACTGGACACATCAGTCCCAATGTGTCTCGCTGGGCAGGGTAGATGGACACGGTCACTCCTTGACCTCCTGGCCCCACTCCTCCCAATGCCCTCTTGAGCATCACCTGACCCTGGGAACGTCCAGTCCCCTCTCAGACAGAGATTCCTGTCCTGCATTCCTGCTTGAAATGAAATGTGTGTGAGGTTCCTTCCTCGGGAAGGGGGTGCTCCCCAAAAATCCTCCTTGAGGCCTAGAGGAAGAAACGTTCCCACGGGTGTGGGTGTGGGTGTGGGTGTGGGGAGTGACATAGAGCCCTGCTTAAGAATTATCTCTTTTTGATGCTTTAGCAAAATTTTCTTATGAATCTATTTTGATTGAATAATTTAATAGAACTGCTTTGGGAGAATTATTTTATAGAACTGTGTCGAAACAATTTATTTGATAAAATTCTTTAACAGAATTCTTTTGATAAAACAATAGAGGTGATTTGATACAATTTTTTGAATATAAGTGTTATATAAAATTTTTTTTGCACCATGCCCTCATGATGCAGTGGTCACAGCGCCAGTGGTGGCCGCAGTGACCACATGGAGGCCATGGTGGCCAAAATGGCCATAGAGGCAGTGGTGGCCTTGGTAGTCTTGGTGGCCTTGTTTCTCTGGCTGTCCTGGTGGTTTTGGTGATCGTGGCTGCCACAGTGACTGCAGAGATCTTGGTGACTTCGGTGGCTTGGTGGCTCAGAGGATGCTTGTGAGGGCTGTGGTGGCCCAGAGGATGATTGTGAGGGCTGTGGTGGCTCAGAGGATGATTGTAGCCACTGCCAGGGCTGTGGTGGCTCAGAGGATGATTGTGAGGGCTGTGCTGGCTCAGAGGATGATTGTGAGGGCTGTGGTGGCTCAGAGGATGATTGCAGCCACTGCCAGGGCTGTGGTGACCAGGAGGAGCCCTCTGAGGTGGCAGTGGGCAGGGGGTTGTTGGGGCAGCTCCCACCTGGGGGACAAAGAGAGGGTCACGTTGACCATGGGGTGTGAGGGTCACAGACGGCCATGACAGGGGCTGGGGAGTGACAGGACAGATGGGGGGCCATGAGGTGACAGTGACAGGGAGGGCGGGAGGGATGATGGGGGGCAGGGGCCAGGGAGGTCAGGGAGGTCACGGTGGGCTTAGGGCTGACAGAGGTCAGGGGAGATGGGCGGTGACAGGGGACAGGGGGTGCCATGGGGGGTCCCAGCCCCCAAATCCAGCACACAGGGTCTGCCTCCAAAGCAGTGACTGTGCAGAGGGACGGGGTAGGGGGTCGGAGCGGGCAGTCCCTGTCCCTTTCAAATGCTGGGGTCCCCATCCCTGTGCCCTGTCATGGCCATTCCTCTCCCAGACTTGGTGTCCCCAGCACGGGTGTCTCTTGTCCCCACACACACCGTGGGTGCCCTGTCCCTGTGCCCCCATCCCCAGTGAGTGTCGTTGTCCCTGTGCCTCATCATAGGTGTCCCCATGGCCCCCAGTGGGTGTCCCCATGTCCCCACTGGGTGTCCCCATGTCCCCAGTGAGTGTCCCCACGGCCCCAGTGGGTGTCCCCCATGTCCCCAGTGGGTGTCCCCACGTCCCCAGTGGGTGTCCCCATGTCCCCAGTGGGTGTCCCCATGGCCCCAGTGATTGTCCCCCATGTCCCCAGTGAGTGTCCCCATGGCCCCCACTGGGTGTCCCCATGGCCCCAGGCTGTCCCCACCTGTCAGCCACTCGCAGTTGTATTTGCTGTAGGTCCCCATGGAGTCCAGGTGAATCTCCACACTCGTCCCTGTCTCCTTGACTTCGGTGATGTTGAACTTCTCGAAGGGTGGGATCAGCACCTCCTTCACAGTGGGAGAGTTGGAGAATTCCCTGATATCTGCCCCGTGACAGGTCCGTGCCTTGAACACCGTGGTGGCCCTCAAACCCTCGATGACATTTGTGCAAAGCCTTGATGACACAAATCGACCCAACCGGACGACGTCACCAACATTTGCCTCAAACTTGTACTTGTCAACCCCCCAGAGCACACAAAGACATTCCTGCTCCTTCCGCGCGTCCCTCAGCGCGGCCAGGGCGTCGGTCAGCACGAAATGCAGAATTTTGAAGTGGAAGTTGTCCCGGTATTCCCTGGGGGAGCGCCCGGCCACGCTGACGTTATTGTCGAACTGCTCGGACACGTCATCCACGGTGTAGACCATGGTGGCGATGGCCTGGGCTGGGTATGACAGAGGGGACAGACGGGACCCCAGAAGTCGCCACATCACATGGCGATCCCAGATCCGGGAGAGCAGAGAGCGGTTCTGGAGCTCCAAGGGCTCAAGGCCCGGGAGCTCCTCAACCATGGCATGGCTGCAGTTCTGGTACTGGTCATCGAAGGAGTCCAGGGCCATGTCCAGGTGCTTCACCTGCGTAGTCAGTGGTGGCCCACGGTCATTGGCAGCAGTGCCAGGGGTGAGAGCCAGGAGGGCCATGGAGGGAGAGGCCACAGGGACCAGTGTGGACACTGGGGGACACAAAAAGGACACGGAGGGGACACTGGGACAGTTCCTCAGTGAGGGACTGGGGAGGGCAGTGGGGTCAGCCCAGGGGGAATGGAGGAACTCCTGGTCAGGAGACACCTGCACATGTCCAGAGTCCCTCACCACAAATTCTGGGGATATTTTCCCTCCCCAACATCCCCCAGCCTCCCGGGACCCCAATCCCAATCCCACAGCACCATGGGCCCCCAAGGACCCCAATCCCACTCCCATGATTACAATTCCCTCAGCCCCCCAGGACCCGGCCCAAATCCTGGGGGTCACTCCTGAGCCCTTCACTGTTCCCCTCAGCCTGTCCCAGACCCCAATCCCTCCCCAGTCCCCAATTTCTTTGGTGCCACCCCAGAACCTCAACCCCAAATCCTGGCATCACCCCTGCCCCCCACAGTGTGTCCCAGCCCCCCATGACCCCAATCCCACTCCCACCATCCCTGTCCCCCCCTCACTTTCCCCAGAGCACCCCAGACCCCAATCCCAGTCCTGTGACTCCCCCAGACCCCCAATCCCACAGTGCCCCTGTGCCCCCAAGTGTCCCCAGTGTCCCCCAGCCCCTGATACGAGAATCAGCCGGAGTGAACTCCCTGGCACAGCTGGAGGTACCAGAGATCTGGAATCCTTTATCAGCTCACACTCACAGTGGATCTCTCCTGTTCCTGCAGCTCAGGAGGGGCTTTGCACAGGGTATTTATCCACCCTAATTATAAATATTCATTAAAATCCGGTGTGTGGCTAACAAAAACCAGGGCTTCGCCCTGTAAACACTTTGCATGGCTCCGCCTCTTTTAGGAAATACTTTTGCTCCCCGGGGGAGCCACAAAAGGGATTTCAGGGCGTGGTTTCCACTGAATCCTCAAAAATCCTGGATTGTCCTGCCTTGACCTTTCTCTTTTGGCCGGCTGGGCAGCTTCTCTGCAGCAGAAGTTGCCAAAAATCCCTCACTGGAATTCCAAGAAATTATTTCCCACCGTGCTGTAGCCACCCTTGCCCTGGTTTTCCCCCACTTTCACTATCTTTTATATTTTCCTGCTGGTTCATCTTTCAGCACCTTCAGGGGAACTGAAATTTTCTTTTCTCTCTCTGATTTCTCACCCGAATCCCACGGTCCCACATCCCCCAGTGCCCCCAGTCCCACCCCCCACTGCTCACTGGGTCACACCCCAGGCACCAAACTGGGGTCCCCAAGCAGGTGACATCCCTGTAGGAAACCCGAGATGGTGAATTTTCAATTTTCAATCTGCCCAGCTCATATCTGGTTGTGAAATTCCCTTTTTTGTTGTTTTATTGGAGCCAGCGAAGCCCCTCAGCTGCTTCCAGCTGGAGAGAGGAGAGAAAACAGAGCCAAGGGTTCATTAATTAACACCTGTGAGGTGATCAAAAATCACCGAGACTCGAATTGGAAATATGAAACGAATTTATTTCACGTGAAAAATCAGAGCAGGATAATGAGAATTAAAATAAATCCTTAAAATCCCCTCCCTCCTTCACAGATCCCTGTGGATCCTCATGATCCCCCTTCGAGAAATTAGGATTCTAGTTTAGAATTAGTTGTTTATCAGGGTTAATTAAAAGCAGGCAGATTGGTAAACCTTTCTGAAAATAATTAAAATTTCGTAGGAAGAAACCAGGCTTGATTAAAATAATTAATGGCCTGACATTTTTATGTTTGCTCAGCTCTGCTTGCAATGAGAAATGAAGAATTTGGTAAATAAATCCAGAGGAACTTTTTCAAAGACACGAAGGGAGGAAATTGGATTTCACCCAAAATTTCTATTTAAATTTTTAATATTTCTAATATTACATTTCGAAATTTGTAATATTTAATAATATATAGAAATGTAACTATAATTATGTAATTATAATATATTACAATTATATAATCTATAATCTATAATCTATAATCTATAATCTATAATCTATAATCTATAATCTATAATCTATAATCGATAATCTATAATCTGTATTCTATATTCTATATTCGATATTTTATATTCTATATTCTATATATTTATATATTTACATATGAAAAGATATATAATATACATATCTAATATATATTATTAATACATATTATATATTGTACACATAATATAAATATATAATAATATATAATCATTGTAATAATTATATTATGATAGATGAAATTATATTTAATAATATATAATAATATATTATATATTTACATATAATAGATATTTTTATATATTTAATTTAATATGTATTATATACATAACATAATTTTACAGTAATATATAATAATTGTAATAATTATATTATAATAGATGAAAATTATATGTAATAATATATAATAATGTAATATATATTTATATATAATAGATATTTTAATATATTTAATTTAATATGTATTATATACATAATTTTACAATAATATATAATAGTATAATCATAATAATTATATAATAATATATCACTAATTATATATTATTATATAATATATATAATTATATATTATATTATATTATATTATATTATATTATGTTATGTTATATTATATTATATTATATTATATTATATTATATTATATTATATTATATTATATATATATTATATTATATTATATTATATTATATTATATTATATTATATTATATTATGTTATATTATATTATATTATATTATGTTATATTATATTATATATAAAACTTAATCTATATTATTTATATACTATATATATTTATATATATTTAATTTATATTTATATTTAATAGTATATTTAATTTAATAATTTCTAATATTTATTTACTTTTGCCAATTAGCAGACTCTGTTATCACCTGTGATTTTGCAGTGCTTATCAAGGGCTTACCCCATGCATTAATTAAACATAAACTTTCTAATTTTAAATTGTTATAGAGTTTTTTGTCCATCACCGTTGGGCATTAGGCCAATACTCATATTTTGGTAAATTATTAGAATTCTCTTCTTCCACCTCCTTTTCCTCTTCCTCCTGCCCGCAGGAAATCCCGGAACTCCAGGATAATTTGGGATGGGAAAATGAGAGGAAAACTCACGGATTGAGGCAAATCCAGTTTAATAATTGGGAAGAAAAATTGAAATTTTGGGAAAGGGAGGGGAAAAAACCCCAAAAAGTGAAGAACCAAAGCAATGGCGAATTCAGAGTCCCCCTGTCCCCCCTCTTGTCACAATGTCCTGGTGGCTCCTGGTGGCTCCAGTGTTGTCCCCTAACTCGTCCTGGCTTGGTGGCCACAGTGGCCACGGTGGCCTTGGTGGCCTCAGTGACCTTGGTGGCCTTGCTGGTCACAGTGGTCACAGTGGCCGTGGTGGCTTTGGAGCCCTCAGTGGCCATGGTGTCCTTGCTGGTCACAGTGGCCGCAGAGGTCATGGTGGCTTTGGTGACCTCAGTGGTCACAGTGGCCATGGTGGCTTTGGGGACCTGAATTTCCTCGGTGGCCTTGCTACCACAGTGGCCACAGAAGCTGTGGTGGCTTTGGAGAAGTCAGTGACCTTGGTGGCCTTGCTAGCCACAGTGGCCATGGTGGCCATGGTGACTTTGGAGCCCTCAGTGACATTGGTGGCCTTGCTGGTCACAGTGGCCACAGTGGCCACAGAAGCTGTGGTGGCTTTGGAGCCCTCAGTGGCCTTGGTGGCCCTGCAAGTCACAGTGGCCACAGAGGCCATGTGACACCTCAGTGACCTCAGTGACCTTGCTAGCCACAGTAGCCATGGTGGCCTTGATGACTTTGGAGCCCTCAGTGGCCTTGGTGGCCTTGCAAGTCACAGTGGCCACAGTGGCCATGGTGGCTTTGGGGACCTGAATGTCCTCGGTGGCCTTGCTGGTCACAGTGGCCACAGTGGCCATGTGAGACCCCAGTGGCCACAGTGACCTTGCTAGCCACAGGGGCCATGGTGACTTTGGGGACCTCAGTGGCCACAGTGGTCGTGGTGGCTTTAAGGACCTGAATGTCCTTCGTGGCCTTGCTGGTCACAGTGGCCACAGAGGCTGTGGTGGCTTTGGTAGTCACAGTGGTCACAGTGGCCATGGTGACTTTGGAGAAGTCAGTGGCCATGGTGGCCTTGCTAGTCACAGTGGCCACAGAAGCCATGTGAGACCTTAGTGACAATGGTGGCCTTGCTACCACAGTGGCCATGGTGGCTTTGGAGCCCTCAGTGACTTTGGTGGCCCTGCTAGTCACAGTGGCCACACAAGCTGTGGTGGCTTTAGGGACCTGAATGTCCTTGGTGGCCTTGCTAGTCACAATGGCCACAGTGGCCGTGTGACACCTCAGTGGCCTCAGTGACCTTGCTACCACAGTGGCCATGGTGGCCATGGTGGCTTTGGAGACCTCAGTGACCGTGGTGGCCTTGCTAGTCACAGTGGCCATGGTGGCCTTGGATCCCTCAGTGACAATGGTGGCCTTGCTACCACAGTGGCCACAGAGGCTGTGGTGGCTTTGGAGCTCTCAGTGGCCTTGGTGGCCTTGCTGGTCACAGTGGCCATGGTGACTTTGGGGACCTCAGTGGCCTTGGTGGCCATGGTGGCTTTGGGGACCTGAATGACCCTGGTGGCCTTGCTAGCCACAGTGGCCACAGAGGCCGTGTGACACCTCAGTGGCCTCGGTGGCCCCGTGGCGGGGGGAGGTGCCAGCAGCCTAGTGACCACAGGGTGACCGGGCGATGACCGGTGGCTCTCGGTGGCCGTGGTGGCTCAGAGGAGCCCAGTGGCCACTGCCAGGAGCTCACGGTGACCACCAGGAGACCCCTGGGGGGATGCTCCTGCCTGGGGGAGGGGAAAATGGGGGTCAGGTGGGGCTGGGGGGGACGGGGGTGACAGGGGTGACAGGGGAGGACAGAGGGTGACAGAGGGGGTCACATTGAGGGGGTGATGGGGGGGTCAGGGGTGACAGGGGGTCACAGTGAGGGGGTGACAAGGGGGGTGACAGGGGTGACAGGAGGTGACAGGGGGTGACAGGGGTGACAGGGGGTGACAGGGGGTGACAGGGGGTGACAGGGGGTGACAAAGGGGGTCAGGGGTCCCGGCTCACCCGTGTCGAACACACAGGAGCCCGTCCCCACAGCGCTGCTCTGCCGAGGGGAGGGGACAGTGTCAGCACTGGGGGTGGCCTTGTCCCTGTCCCTGTCCTGTCCCTGTCCCTGTCCCTGTCCTTTGTCCCTGTCCCGCTGTCCCTGTCCCTGTCCCTGTCCCTGTCTCTGTCCCCCAGCACTGGGGGCGTCCCTGTCCCCAACCCTCACTGGGTGTCCCTGTGTCCCCCCAGGAAATGTCCCCCCTGTGACGTCACCCCTTGATGTGTCCCCCCACCCCGTGACGCCACCTCCCACTGCCCCCAGGGAAATGTTCCCCTGGGTCACCCCCGCGTGTCCCCGCCCCCATGAGCGTCACCCCGCCATGTCCCCCGCCCTCCCGTGGCGTCATCCCGTCATGTCCCACGTCCCTGTGATGTCACCCTGCAATGTCTCTCTACCCTTGTGGACGTCACCTCACAGTGTCCAGCGCCTCCCTGTGATGTCACTCCCACCATGTCCCCACCCCGTGACATCATCCACACTTTCCCCGCCCCATGACATCACCCCCGCCATGTCCCCGCCCCGTGATGTCACCCTGCACTGTCCCCCACCCCCTGTGACATCACCTTGCTGCGTCCCCCCAGGAAATGTTTCCCTTGTGGCGTCACCCTAGCACGTCCCCGCCCCCTTGACGTCACCCCGCCGTGTCCCCTGCCCTGTGACATCAACCAGCTGTGTCCCCACCCCGTGGCGTCACCCCACAATGTCCCTGACCCATAACATCACCCCGCAGTCCCCCATGACGTCACCCTGCACTTTCTCCGCCCCATGACATCACCCCGCCGAGTATCCCGCCCCGTGACATCATCCGCATTTTCCCCGCCCCATGGCGTCCACCCCACCATGCCTCGCCCCCATAGCATCAACCTGCAATGTCCCCGCCCCCATGGCGTCATCCAGCCGTGTCCCCACCCCATGACGTCACCCATTGACGCCCGCCCGTGGCGTCACCCGCTGTGTCCCCCGCCCCGTTATGTCACCTGCGCCATGACATCACCCCACGTGTCCCCCAACCCCATGACGTCACCCTGCACTGTCCCCACCCCCGCGACATCACCTTGCTGCGTCCCAGGAAATGTCCCCTTGTGACGTCACCCCAGCACGTCCCGCCCTCGTGATGTCACCCGCCCGTGTTCCCACCCCCTGTGACATCACCGATGCAGCGTCTCCACCCCTGTGACGTCACCTTGCAGTGTCCCCAGGAAATGTCCCCTTGTGACGTCACCCCAGCATGTCCCCGCCCCGGTGACGTCACCCGCCCGTGTCCCCGCCGCCATTATGTCACCCCACCGTGTCCCCGCCCCCATGCTGTCACCCCGCCCCGTGACGTCACCCGCCGTGTCCCCGCCCCCGTTATGTCACCTGCACTTTTTCCCACGCCATGACATCACCCCACCATGTCCCCGCCCCCATGCTGTCACCGCCCCGTGACGTCACCCGCCGTGTCCCCGCCCCCGTGGCGTCATTCCACCGTGTCCCCGTCCTGTGACCTCACATCACAATGTCCCCGCCCCATGCTGTCACCCCCCGCCCCGTGACGTCACCCTCGTGTCCGCCCCCGTGACGTCACCTACGCGGCCACACTGGCAGTTAGCCAGGTGCTGAGTACGCCGGTGGGCGCCAGCTCGATCAGCGCCCCGCCCCTTCAGCGCCGCTAGTGGCACCGGTGACCTCGAAGGTCTCGAGAGGCGGGATCAGCACCTCGTCTCTCGTCGCGGGAAGAAGGAGAACTTCAGCGGATGGACTGCCCTGTACGTGTGCACCTGGAGAGTGGCCCCAGCACCGGTGTCCCCAGTGTCTCGGTGTCCCTGTGCGGTGTCCCCAGTATTCCCAGTGTCCCAGTCCCAGTGTCTCAGTGTTCCCGAGTGTCCCTGTGTCCCCAGTCCCAGTGTCCCCGATACCAGGTGTCCCTAGTCCCAGTGTCCCAGTTCAGTGTCCCCAATCACAGTGTCCCCAATGTCCCAATCCCAGTAGTCCCAGTGTCCCCAATCCCAGTGCCCCCAATCCCAATGTCCCCAATGTCCCCAGTCCCAGTGTCCCCAATCCCAATGTCCCCCAATGTCCCCAGTGTCCCCAATCCAGTGTCCCCAGTCGGTGTCCCCAGTCCCAGTGTCTCAGTCCCAGTGTCTCAGTGTCCCCAGTTCAGTGTCCCCAGTCCCAGTATCCCCCAGCCCCAGTGTCTCCAGTGTTCCCCAGTGTCCCCAGTCCCAGTGTCCCCAGTGTCCACGGTCCCAGTGTCCCCAGTCCCAGTGTCTCCAGTGTCCCCAGTCTCCCCAGTCCCAGTGTCCCCAGTGTTCCCCAGTTCAGTGTCCCCAGTCCCAGTGTCCCCAGTCCCAGTGTCCCAGCCCCCAGTGTCTCCAGTGTCCCCAGTGTCCCCAGTCCCAGTGTCCCCAGTGTCCCCTGCAATCCAGTGTCTCCAGTGTTCCCAGTGTCCCCAGTCCATGTGTCCAAAGTCCCAGTGTCCCCAGTGTCCCCAGTTCAGTGTCCCCGAGTCCCAGTGTCCCCAGCCCCAGTGTCTCCAGTGTTCCCAGTGTCCCCAGTCCCAGTGTCTCCAGTGTTTCCAGTGTCCCAGTACCAGTGTCCCTAGTCCCAGTGTCCCCAGTGTCCCCCAGTGTCCCCGTCACGTGAGCGCCGTGTCCGTCGAAGCCCCACGAGGCTCTCGTTGCTTGGCAGCACCCGGCCAGTGGCCGAACGGGCGCTGCGGCGCAGCGCCTCGAACCGGGACCCGGCCCCCGGAACACGCGGTGACACCGATGTCCCATCTGCGTCCCTCAGCGTGGCCAGCGCGTCGGTCAGCCAGGGAAATGCAAGCGCTTTGAAGTGCCAGCGTACTCGGCGGGGCCGCGGCCACGCCGCGGCGATTGAGCGTCGGTGTAGCGGCGCGGCGCCCGTGTAGAGCCAGCAGGGCCATGGCCTGGCTCGAGGGACAGAGGGGGCGGAGGGACTTTGGGGACAGCGGGCAACGCCACTACGGCAGCGGCCAGAGCCCAGGCCTCGGCCAAGTGACGCCCGCTGCCTTTCGGGCGGTTCAGGGCGGCAGCGCCCGCTGATCATGGCGGCCGCAGCCCGGTACTGGTCATCGAAGGAGTCGGGGGCCATGTCCAGGGCCGACCACCACGGGGTGGCACTGTCACTCAGGGGGACAGTGGTGGCCGTGGTCGCTGCAGTGATGCTCAGCAGCGCCAGGGGTCAGTGGCAGCGGGTCCATGGAGGGAGGCCATGGGGACACTGAGGGGACACAGGGGACTCTGAAGGAACATTGGGGAGGGACACTGGGAGGATCTGACTCGCAGTGTCCCCAGTTACCCCTGACCCCCAAATCCCTTATGCGCCCCCATTGCCTCCAGGATCCCAAACCAAATCCTGGGGGTCACTCCCATGACCCCAATCACATTCCCATGGTCCCATGTCATCCCACTGCCCTCCAGGACCCCAATCCAAATCCTGGGGTCACTCCCATGACCCCAATCCACATTCCCATGGTCCCATGTCATCCCACTGCCCTCCAGGACCCCCAATCCAAATCCTGGGGTCACTCCTATGACCCCAGTCACATTCCCATGGTCCCATGTCCCCACTGTCTCACCTGAACCCCCAGTCCAAATCCTGGGGTCACCCCCATAACCCCAATCCACCTCCCATGGTCCCGTGTCATCCCACTGCCCCTCCAGGACCCCAATCCGAAATCCTGGGGGTCACTCCCATGACCCCAATCACATTCCCATGGTCCCATGTCCCCCACTGTCCCACCTGAACCCCCAGTCCAAATCCTGAGGTCACTCCCAACCCCACCCCATAACCCCAGTCCCACCTTCACAGTCTAATGTGCCCCTGGTGCACCACCTGGACCCCAATCCAAACCCTGGGGTCACTCCCAGCCCCACCCATAACCCCAATCCCACCCCTCCACCATCCCAAGTCTCCCCTCAGCGCCCTCCCAGGACCCCAAATCTTGTTCCCAATCCCATGTTCCCCCACTCCCAGTCCCTGTACCCCTTGGTGCCCCCCCAGCCTCCCCCGGACCCCCAGTTCCTTGTGTCCCCCCAGCCTCCCCCGTTACCTCCCCCGTGGTGGCCGCGGGGTCCTGGAGCCACTCCCCAGGGTCACGTGACCTCTCAGGTTTTTTTAGCCAGGATCGGGCCCCCAGCCAGACCCCTCCCCCCCATCCTGGTTATTTTTAGGGTGTCCCCGCCCCCACCACAGCGACCCAGAACAACAAAATGGGAGCAGCTGGGAGGTGACTGGGGGAGCACTGGGAGGGCACTGGGAGTGACTGGGGGAGCACTGGGAGCAACTAGGAGTGACTAGGAGAGTACTGGGAGGGCACCCGGTAGTGACTGGGAGGGCACTGGGATGTTACTGGGAGCAACTGGGAATGTTGGGTACTGGGGGGTGTCTGGAGGGGCTCAGCTCCCAGTGCTCTCAGTTGCTTCCCAGTTATTCCCAGTCACACTCCACTCGCTTCTCGGAGACTCCCAGTCTCTCCCAGTGCTTCCCAGTCTGCCCCAGTATGCTCCAGTGGTGTGCTTGGTCATATTTTGGGGTGAATCCTGACAAATCAATCTCCTTTTGTGGAATTATTGTGAGAATACATTTTTCTGCAATTCCTCTTGCTGCTCTATCAGCAAAACTTGAGGCATCAAGAGGTGACAAGGCCTCTTCCTCGTTGGGGTAAAATTCTAAATTCTAAATATTACTGACAACAAGTATTTAATGACAGTTAAGTGTCTAATAATAATAATAATAATAATAATAAGTATCTAATGTTAGATAAATATCTTATAGTAAATACATAATAATAAACCTTATAGCAATAAACATCTAACAAGAATAATACCTTACATGATCAAATATCATATAAAGAAGAATTAGAATTAGAATTAGAATTAGAATTAGAATTAGAATTAGAATTAGAATTAGAATTAGAATTAGGACACAGAAAAGGAACTATTTAAAATATGTTATCATCTGCACCAGTCTTGGTTGTTACATTGTTCAGTGTCTTGCAAACTTACAAAAGTGTTCAAACTTTCAAATTTGTTCAGTGTCTTAAAACTTACAAAAGTTTTGTTAATTCTGGAGTGAATCCAATTCTGACTGCAGTGAGGGTGCTCAGCACGACTTGGAATGGTCCTTCCCACTTGTGGAGAATCACTGCCTGTCTTGGGTTACAATGTAAAGATGTGCCCAAAAGTTTGTATTCTGTCACCATCTGTTAAACCAGGTGGGGCAGTGATCCTTAACTCCGTGGGAGTATCTCCTGCTAATGGGCCAGCTGTTAAAAAATAGCTGGGGCAGTGTCCTGGTTTAAGGCAAATTTGGGAGGAAACCTCCAAATCAGGGTCCTCCAGGAAACAGATTCAAGCAGATTCCAACAACTGGTTCAGGGAAAAATATTTCCTCAGAGAGAAGTGGAAAAAAAGTGTTTATTTAGCAGGCAGAGCACTTCCCAGCACAAAATCGAACAATACCAAACAGCAAAACCTCTCGCAGCTCTGAAGAGATGACAAATTCAGAAGAGTCCCTTCCGTGGTTACAGCCTGGCTCACTCAGGCTGTTCTCAGACCCTCCAGAACTGGAAAATGTCACGGCCCACGTGAGCCACAGGTGTGAGCTCCCAGTGCTCATCTGTCCAGAGCAGTCCAGAGCAGGTTCGAACAATTCCAAGAAAAAGGGAAAAGAACAGTCCAGGGAACTTCTTGGTTTCAGGGAGGCAGAAGAAAACAACCAAAAAGCAAAGGAGAGTTCTCTCCTGTTGTCCACTGCAGACAAGAGTCTGTGTGAAGGATGTGGGGAAGCAAGTGCAGTCTCTGACAACAAACTGTGCATTTCTGCTCTCCCCCTTCACTCCTGGAACCAGCCACAAACCTGCAGAACTCCATATTCAACACCAACAGAACAGACGATTGGGGATACAGGCACCATAAAGTCACCCCAAGAAAGGCAATCATCTTTATCTTTTCCTCAACCCATCCTCCCTCCAGGAGATATCTCCTGTTAATGGGCCATCTTTAAACCAGCTGGGGCAATCATCTTTATCTTTTCCTTAACCCATCTTCCCTCCAGGAGATATCTCCTGTTAATGGCCATTGAGTCCCAGTGCATGATTGATAAAATTCCATCATCCCACTGGGAGATGCTCCACCCAGGGGGAGGAGCCAAGCCTTTCCTACCCAGATAAAAACTGAGATTTGGAACACCAGAGCAGCCTTTTCCACCGGATTCCAGAGGAAATTCCACATCACCCCTGGACCTTTGGAGGAAAACTGCTCCTTCTACAGGAGCACTGCTTCAACTAAACCATAATCTGTGTCTTGGGCTGCAATACAGGATGTGACCAAAAGTTTGTATTCTATCACCATCCGTTAAACCAGGTGGGGCAATGATTCTTATCCCTCCAGGAGATATCTCCTGTTAATGGGCCAGGTGTTAAAACCAGGTGGGACAATGTTCTTTATCTTCCTCCAGGAGATATCTCCTGTTAATGGCCATTGAGTCCCAGGGCATGGCTGATAAAATTCCATCATCCCACTGGGAGATGTTCCAGCCAGGGGAGGAGGCAAGCCTTTTCTACCCAGATAAAAACTGACATTTGGAACACCACAGCAGCCTTTCCCACTGGATTCCAGAGGAAAGCCAGACCTTTCCACATCACCCCTGGACCTTCAGAGGAAACTGCACCTTCTACAGGAGCACTGCTCCAGCTGAACCACATCTGCCACTGCAGGAGGATGCAGCCACCATTGAATGGGACTGCTGCCAACACCCTGACTGGCTGACGGGTGTCAGCTTGGATTCTGACTCTGGCAGTGTTTGGGATTGTTCTTTGCAATACTGCATTTCTATTTTAATTTTCCTAGTAAAGAACTGTTATTCCTAATTCCCATATCTTTGCCTGAGAGCCCTTTAGTTTCAAAATTATAATAATTTGGAGGGAGGCAGTTTACATTCTCCATTTCAAAGAGAGTGCCTTTCTTAGCAGACACCTGTCCTTCAAACCATGACACTGTCCCACTTCACACAGACCCAGTTTCCAGACTAGAAGGGATGTGCAGGTGTGTCCTGTCCTATGGGTTTGGGTAGCACAATGTAATTCAAGTGGAACCTAAAGCCATCAGATATCTCTGCAAATCAAGTTTCCCTTTTATGTGAATTTCACCTGGAACATGTGGGATTTTATACGGTCCACCATACAATATTTCACAGGGACTGATGCTATCCCTCCGCCCCGATTGGATGCGAATTCCCAGTAAAGCTTTAGGCAAGGCTTGAACCAATGTCATGGCTGTTTCCTGACAAATTTTACTAATTTCTGTTTTGAGAGTCCCACTCATACTCTTCTACCACTCACTTTGGGGTCTGTAAGGTGTGTGCAGATCCCAAGTAATTCCCAAAATCTGGCCAATTTTTTAATCACTGTTGTGACAAAGCGTGGTTCCCTGTCTGATGACGCCCCCAAGGGAACCTCAAACTTCAGAATTACATAATTGAGCAAAACTTTCACCCCTTCCTTGGCTGTGTTAGTGAGACAGGGGTAAGATTCTGGCCATCCACTGAAGGTGTCAGCTAACACCAGTATGTACCAGTATCCCTCTTTGTGTGGTAACTCTGAATTTTATATTTTTTTTTGCCAGTAATCTCCAGGAAGATCCCCTGCCTTTGTCACTCCTAACTCTTATCCTCCTATCAGGGTCGTTTCTACAGCAGATTTCATAATTGCTCACTACTCATTGTACAATACTAGTTATTCCTTTTCCTATTACTACCTTTTTTTGATTTTTCATAAAATTTTCAACCCTGAAATGTGTATTTTCATATCTTCTCTGAGCCAGCTCACAGACGATCAGGGGTGGGACTACAACCTGATTTGCTGGTGTAACAGCTCATCCACTTTCTGTGATCCCAGCTGAAGAAACTTAATTTGTGGTCTGCTTGGTCATAGTTTGGAGTGAATCCTGACAAATCAACCTCTTTTTGTGGAATTACCGTGAGAATACTTCTTTCTCTAATTCCTCTTGTTGCTTTACCAGCAAAACAATTTCCCAATTCTGGAGTGGTTTTCCCTTTTTGGTGACCTCTACAATCACGATAGCTCCCTCCACGGGTTTTTTAATGCTAAGGTGGCAAGTATTTGATCAGCGAGTTTGATTTGATCACCTTGAGGGTTCAGAAGTCGTCTCTCCTTCCAGATGGCTCCATGGGTGTGGACAACACTAAATGCATATTTAGAGTCAGTCCATATATTTACCTTCTTTCCTTTGCTCTGGTCTAGGGCTCTCATCATTGCCATCAGTTCAGCTTTCTGTGATGACACATCTGCTGACAGGGCCTTTGCCTCCATGTCTTGGTGTGAAAGACAGGTGTCAGCTTGGGAAAGCTGAAATGGAGAAAGCAAATCCTCTCCCTCTGAATTATTATAATTTTGAAATTTAGGGGCTCTCAAGCAAAGATACGGGGATAGGAATAACAGTTCTTTACTACTATGTACAACAAGGCAAACAAAACAACTGTGGAATTAATAACAAACAGAACCAGAAGCAAGAACCAGCAACTGTCCCCACTCTCCTTTTACCTGCTTCTAATTCCCTCTGAGAGAAACTCCCAAAAAACAGAGAGAGATCAGCAAGGACTAGTGAAGGCTGAAAAACATAATCCTAGATAGCAGTGTAGAAAATAAGTCACCATGAAGGTTCCAGGAACGTAGTTTTAGACATAATAATATTATGGTAAGAATAGTTATATTTTATTATTAACTATATTTATATAACTAATTCTTTATATTTATTTCTATTTATATTATTTCTATTTATACCTATATCTATATTTATATTTTTTATATTTATATCTATATTTTTATATATTTATACTAGTCATATTTATTATTAGTTGTATTTTTCAGACAGGATAAGATACACCATGTGCATAGTTTGCACATAATCTGGTGTGCTAAGAAACTGGAATTCTGACAGGTCAAGAAGAAATGGTTGGAGTTCATGTTTTTAGCTTGGGAAAAAATTTTTTTCTGTTTTTTTTCAAATTTTCATGTTTTTTGTTGGGTAATTTGTGTATAAGAATCTATGCACTGGGGAGAGATTTGCTCTTGCTCTCTCTTTCTTCTCTCTTCATCGCCATCATCCTCACCCAGAAGAAGACAGGAGCTGTGGTAGCAACATCAGCTCCCCAGGACCTCGACAGGAGCAGCTTCTACTTCTAACTGGGACTTTATTTCTATTTAGGACTCTGTGCTGAGAACTTTTAGCACGGATTTTAACGCTTGTGACTCTTTTCTTTCGAGACCGAAAGTTTGCTTATACAATAAAGAACTTTATAGCAACTAATGAGTCCAAGTTACGTCACGCCTTAGATCCTCCCCAATTCCAGAACGTTCCCTGTTTCCTGTTTTCCCATTGGCATCCCTGTTCCCGTTTCTCCACCCCTACATTCCTGTTGGTCATTTCCACTTTCCCCGCCTTAGAACCTCCCCCAAATCCTTGTGCCTTCGGTCCTTAGTCCCATATTTGGGGGACTCCTCCACACCCCAGATTTGAACCCACTCCCACCTTTGTCTGGGGTCTTCGTCCCCGGACCCTTCCATTAAGAGCCTCACTTATTTCTCCTGATGTTATTTCTCCCGTTATTTTTCCTCAATATCTCCATCCCAAACGTGAGTGCCTGCCTGCTGCCTGTCTGCTCGCTAAATTAATTTATAATGACTTCTGAAACGGCTGCGGTTTGCCCGCACCACCTGAGCGACACCAAAATTTTCACATTCCGACCGCTTTGTAATTAATTCCAAAATCCCAGGGCAATTGGGATTTCCAATACTGCGTGATCAGGGCAGTCCACTTGCTCCATGTGGCGTCGGTGGGTAGAGGGAACCTTTCCTTTGAACATCCAGCCCAGCACTGGCAGTCGGGGTGCCAGGAGGAGTAGGTGTTTGTGCCAATCACCTCTGAGGCAGCTTGGATTTCTTCATAAGCAGCCAAAATTTCCTTCTCTTGGGGTGTAGTTGGCTTCAGACCCTCTGTAGTTTTCGTACCAGAACCCCAAGGGTCATCCTTGAGTGCCCCCAGGAATTTTCTCTGTCAGGGGTTGGGTTCAAGTAAATTTTTTCCCGTTGTTGTTGGAAAGATGCTGGGGTGTGGGGGTGATTTATAGATGAACAGTGATTAAGATGCAAAGGAACCCGGCTGATGGCTCTGGCATTCCCAAGAAATAATTTTGGAGCTTGGGAGTCTCACTTGGGGGGGCGTGATCTCTCCTACTGGGGGTTTTTGGGAACCTGAGAACCAAGGACACCCTCTGCCTCAGTCTTGGAAAAATATATTTTTAAAAAGTGAATTACGATGGGGGAACAAAACCAGGAGAATATGATTTCATCAGCTGAAACTGTAATTGGAGAATTAACCAAATATGCAAACAGACAAAACTTACATCTGTCTGAAAAACTCATCGCCATCGTCCATCTGGGGTGCAGCCACTGTGAGACTTTTGGTGGGCAGAGGGCCTTTAATTAATACCCACCTGGTCCAGCATCTGTTCGAGGGAGTCACTCCAAGGCATTAAACTGAGATCAAACACGGCCTGTGAGCTTGGCAAAAGGAGAAATCACCACACTGGCCACGGGGATGACGTCACTGGCCATGGGGACTGGCAAACTGGATTTGGGGACTGGCAAAATGGATGTGGGGACTGGCAAACTGGATGTGGGGATTGCCACACCGGCCATGGGGATGGTCACACTGGATGTGGGGATTGCCACACTGGCCAGGGGGATTGCCAAACCAGCCATGGGGATTGCCAGACTGGATGTGGGGATCGTCACACTGGACGTGAGGATTGTCACACTGGATGTGAGGATTGGCACACTGGATGTGGGGATTGTCACACCAGCCACAGGGATTGTCACACTGGCCATGGGGATTGTCACACTGGATGTGGGGATTGTCACACTGGATGTGAGGATTGTCACACCAGCCACAGGGATTGTCACACCAGCCACAGGGATTGTCACACTGGATGTGAGGATTGGCACACTGGATGTGAGGATTGTCACACCAGCCACAGGGATTGTCACACCAGCCATGGGGATTGTCACACTGGATGTGGGGATTGTCACACTGGATGTGAGGATTGTCACACCAGCCACAGGGATTGTCACACTGGCCATGGGGATTGTCACACTGGATGTGAGGATTGTCACACCGGCCACAGGGATTGTCACACTGGCCGTGGGGATTGTCACACTGGATGTGAGGATTGTCACACCAGCCACAGGGATTGTCACACTGGATGTGAGGATTGGCACACTGGATGTGAGGATTGTCACACTGGCCATGGGGATTGTCACACTGGATGTGAGGATTGTCACACTGGATGTAGGGATCGTCACACCAGCCACAGGGATTGTCACACTGGATGTGGGGATTGTCACACCAGCCACAGGGATTGTCACACCAGCCACAGGGACTGTCACACTGGCCATGGGGATTGTCACACTGGATGTGGGGATTGTCACACCAGCCATGGGGATTGTCACACTGGCCGTGGGGATTGTCACACTGGATGTGAGGATTGTCACACCAGCCACAGGGATTGTCACACCAGCCATGGGGATTGTCACACCGGCCATGGGGATTGCCACACTGGCCAGGGGGATTGCCACAGCCGCTCTGTCCCCTCAATGGGGCCACCACAGCACTCCCTGATGGCCGTGGGTTCACCACAGCCCGCTCTTGTGGTGCTGTTTGCTCTGTTCCTTTATATTTTTATAGCAAAGATCTGTTATTTCTTTTCCTGTCTTCTTCCCTGAAAAACCAGTTTTCAGAGCTCTTCTCCTTCCATCCCAGCAATGTTCTCGCCTTCCTGGGCTACATTTTGTGATTCAAAGCAAGACACTCTACAAGGTCCAGCCACATCCCCTTGGCTCCTCCACCCCAGCATTCACTGCTGTCCTCCAAAATCCACAGGATCTTCTGACTCTCAGTTGTCACTTTCAACCCTGAAATTCCAGTGTCCAGTTCCAGCAGTGCAAGAAAAAACCTGGAATTAGTGTTCACCTCCAGTGGAGGCACTCTACAATTCCTAATTATTAAAAACCAGTAATTATTATTTTTAGATTTAGCTAAACTCAGGAGTTTCCTTCTCATTCTCCCCCACCTGACCCTGCTCATCCTGGGATTCCATGGAAATGGAAAATAAAGTGATAAGGGAGAAAACTGATGTAAAAGCAAAGGATAAAGAAATAAATAAGAGAATAAAGGGATAAATCAGAGCATAAAGGGATAAAGCAGAGGATAAAGAGATAAAACAAAGGATAAAGAGATAAAACAAAGGATAAAGGAATAAAGCAGAGGATAAAGAGATAAAGCAGAGAATAAAGAGATAAAGCAGAGGATAAAGAATTTAAGCAAAGGACAAAGAGATAAAATACAGAATAAAGGAATAAACCAGAGGATAAAGAGATAAAATACAGAAAAAATGAATAAAGCAGAGGATAAAGAGATAAAGTAGAGGATAAAACGTGTCTGAGGCACCCCAGGGACACCAACCCAGGGGGTCCCAACCCCCACCCTGGGCCAGGACCCCCCCGTGGTAACAGTGACATCCCAGGGGGATCCCCCAGGAACTGGGGGCAAATCCCAGAAATGCTTTACTGGCAGGACAATTATGGGGTGGAATTCCAACTTCCCAGGAGTTTTGGGGGAAGGAAAGATCCTTCTGATCCCGGTCCCATGGGAGGTGCAGGTGGGGACACCAAACTTTTGGTGACACCAAATCCTGGGTGACGCCAAACCCTCAGTGGCACCAAACTGTGTGTGACACCAAACCCTTGGTGACACCAAACCCTCGGTGACACAAAACCCTCAGTGACACAAAACCGTCAGTGACACCAAATCTTTGGAGACGCCAAACCCTCGGTGACAGCAAACCTTTGGTGACACCAAAGCCTTGATGACACCAATCCCTGAGTGACACCAAACCCTTGGGGACACCAAACCCTGAGTGACACCAAACCCTCGGTGACACCAAACCCTCGGTGACGCCAAACCCTCGGTGACGCCAAACCCTCAGTGACACCAAACCTTTGGGGACACCAAACACTCAGTGACACCAAACCCTCAGTGACACCAAACCCTCAGTGACACCAAATCTTTGGGGATGCCAAACCCTCAGTGACAGCAAACCTTTGGTGACACCAAACACTGTGTGACACCAAACCCTCAGTGACACCAAACCTTTGGGGACACCAAACCCCGAGTGACACCATACCCTGAGTGACACCAAACCCTCAGTGACACCAAACCCTGAGTGACACCAAACCCACGGTGACACCAAACCCTCAGTGACACCAAACCCTGAGTGACACCAAACCCTCAGTGATGCCAAACCTTTGGTGACACCAAACCCTGAGTGACAGCATACCCTGAGTGACAGCATACCCTGAGTGACACCAAACCCGCGGTGACACCAAACCCTCAGTGACACCAAACCCTCAGTGACACCAAACTTTTGGATGACACCAAATCCTGAGTGACACCAAACCCTGAGTGACACCATACCCTGAGTGACACCAAACCCTCGGTGACACCAAACCCTCAGTGACACCAAACTTTTGGGTGACACCAAACCCTCGGTGACACCAAACCTTTGGTGAAACCAAACCCTTGGTGACACTAAACCTTTGGTTGATACCAAACCCTCACCTGGCCAGGTGAGACCCCAGCAGGAAAAGCACAGCTGGAGCATGTGGAGAGCAAAGCCAAACTCTTGAAACACACGGACTCGGGGTGGGGATGAGGGAAGGGGGGCAGTTTTTGGGGTGGGATTTGGGATTTTGGGGTTTCCCCCCTGGGCCGTGCCGGGATGGACGGACGGACAGACGGATGGAGCCCGTCAGGAGCCCGGGCAGGTGGGACCAGGGGGGATCAGTGCAGCCGAGGGCAGGAGCCATAAAGTGCAGCGAAGCTTCCTGGAGCTTCCTGGGGGGCTCCAGTGTCCGGGGGGGACATGGGGACACTGTGACACCGGGGGGACACCGGGGGGACACGGCTCAGGAAGGACCAGCAGCACCAGGGCAGGGCTGGGTCCTTTCCCGGTTCTGTTCCTGGTTCTGTTCCTGGTTCCATTCCCAGTTCCATTCCTGGTGCCAGTCCCGGGGCTCGTTCCATTCCCAGCTCCTTTCCTGGTTCCAATCCTGGGGCTGGTTCCATTCCCAGTTCCTTTTCCTGGTTTGAGTCCCAGGACTGGTTCCATTCCCAGTTCCTTTCCTGGTGCCAGTCCTGGGGCTGGTTCCATTCCCAGTTCCATTCCCAGTGCCAGTCCCAGGGCTGGTTCCATTCCCAGTTCCTTTCCTGGTTCCAGTCCTGGGGCTGGTTCCATTCCCAGTTCCATTCCCAGTGCCAGGCCTGGGGCTGGTTCCATTCCCAGTGCCAGTCCCAGGGCTGTTTCCATTCCCAATTCCTTCCTGGTGCCAGTCCCGGGGCTGGTTCTGTTCCCAATTCTGGTGCTAGTTCAGGATTTCACTCAAGATTCCAGCCTAGAATTCCAGTTCTTGTGCTGGTTCCATTCCCAATTCCTCTCCTGGTACCAGTCCCGGTGCTGGTTCCGTTCCCAGCCCCATTTCCGGTGCTGGATCCATTCCCAGTCCCATTCCTGGTGCTGGTTCCGTTCCCAGTCCATTCCCAGTCCCATTGCTGGTTCTGTTCCCGTTCCCGGCTCCGTTCCCAGTCCCATTGCTGGTTCGGTTCCCGGTGCCGGTGTCTCGGATCCCGGCGGGAATCTCACGTGCACATCACCTGCAGCCTGCAAGCGGGCAGCGAGGGCTCACCTGGCTGTGCTGCAGCCACGCCCACCTGCCCCCGCCCCATGCCCTGCCCACACCCCACCCAGCCACGCCCCACCCGCCCCGCCCCATACCCCTGCCCCGCCCATGCCCTGCCCACACCCAGCCACGCCACACCTAGCCACGCCCACCCTGCCCCACCCACACCTACCCATGCCTCACCCAGCCACGCCCACCTGCCCTGCCCATGCCTCACCCAGCCACGCCCACCTGCCCCGCCCCATGCCTCACCCAGCCACGCCCACCCTGCCCCCACCCATGCCACACCCACACCTACCCATGCCTCACCCAGCCATGCCCATGCCCCACCCATGCTCATCTGTGCCCCCACCCACACCCACCCTGCCCTGCCCAGCTCCATCCACATCCACTCAGCCCCGCCCCTGCCCCCACCCAGACTCGTCCATGCCCTGCCCAGCCCCACCCTGCCCCTGCCCCACCCACCCCAGCCCAGTCCATGCTGCCTCACCCAGCCCCCGCCCCATGCTCCACCCACACCCCCACCCTGCCACACCCAGCCCGCCCATGCTCCACCCACACCCCACCCTGCCACACCCAGCCCCGCCCATGCTCCACCCACACCCCACCCTGCCCCCACCCAGACTCGTCCATGCCCTGCCCAGCCCCCACCCTGCCCCTGCCCCACCCACCCCAGCCCAGTCCATCCTGCCTCACCCAGCCCCCTCCCATGCTCCACCCACACCCCACCCCTGCCACACCCAGCCCTCGCCCATGCTCCACCCACACCCCACCCCTGCCTCACCCAGCCCCGCCCATGCTCATCTGTGCCCACCCAGCCACGCCTCAGCCCGCCCCATGCCCCCACCCAGCCCCACCTGTCCCCCTCGATGCCGCCCACTGGAGTCGCCGCTACCCGTGCGTGCCGGTGTCGGTGTCGGTGTCGCCCAGGTCCATGTCCAGCTCGTTCCCGGTGTCCGGCCGCGTGTAGGTGTAGCCGCTGCGGGAAAGGGGGAAGGGCATGGCCTCAGTGCTGGGGCTGGAATTTTGGGGAATCTCCTCGGGAATATCCCCTGGAATTCTGGGCAAATGCCTCAAAACTCCCCTGGAATTTTGGGGAACCCCCTTGGGAACAGCTCCTGGAATTCCAGAGAACTCCCTCAGGAATAACCCTCAGAATTCCAGGGAATCCCCTCAGGAAAACCCCCAGAATTCCAAGGAATCTTCCCCCCAGGATTCTTGGGAATTCCCTTAGAAATACCTCTGGAATTCCAGGGAATCCCCTCACAGGAAAACCCCCAGAATTTCAAGGAATCCCCCCCAGGACTCTTGGGAATTCCCTTAGAAATACCCCTGGAATCCCAGGGAATTCCCTCAGGAATAACCCCCCCAGCATTCCAGGGAATCCTCTCAGGAACATCCCCCAGAATTCCAGGGAATTCCCTAAGGAACACCTCCCAGAATTAACGGAAATTCCCTCGGGAATACCACCCAAATAATCTCAAGAATACCCTCGGAATTCCAGGGAATCCCCCCTCAGAATTCCAGGGAAGCCCCTCAGGAATACTCTCAAAAATATCCCTGGAATCCCAGTGAATTGCCCTCGGGAATCTCCTTAGAATTCCAGGGAATCCTCTTGGGAATAACCTCTAGAATTCCAGGGAATCCCCTTATAAACACCCCCCAAAATTCCAGAGAATTCCCTCAGGAATACCGCCCAAATCACCTCAAGAATACCCTCGGAATTCCAAGCAATCTCCTCGGGAATAACCCCCAAAATTCCAGGGAATTCCCCCTCAGAATTCCATGGAATGCCCTCAGAAATATCCCTGGAATCCCAGTGAATCCCCTCAGGAATCTCCTTTGAATTCCAGGGAATCCTTTTGGGAGTAACCCCCAGAACCCCAGAGAATCCCCTCAGAAACACCTCCAGAATCCCAGGGAATCCCCTCAGGAATAACACCCAGAATTCCAAAGAATCTCCCCCAGAATTCCAGGAAATCCCCCCAGAAATACCCTTGGAATTCTAGGGAAAACCCTCTGGAATCCCCTTGGGAATAACCCCAGAATTCCAGGGAATTCCCTCGGGAATAACTCCCAGAATCCCAGGGAACTCCCTTAGGAAAACCCCCAGAATTCCAGGGAATCCTTTTGGGAATAACCCCCAGAATTCCAGGGAATCCCCTCAGGAATCCCCTTGGGAATCCCCCAGAATTCCAGGGAATCCTTTTGGGAATGCCCCCGAATTCCCGGATACCTGATGGAGCGGCAGGTGAAGAACACGATCCTCTTCAGCCTCTTGTTGTAGAAGAAATAATTGAAGGACCAGAGGCTGCCGTCCTCGCCGAAGGGATCCGAGTCCAGGTCGGGGTTGTAGCTGGGAACGAACGGGAAAAGTGGGAATTCCAGGGGGGCTGGGAATTCCAGGGGGGCTGGGAATTCCAGAGGGGATGGGAATTCCAGAGGGGCTGGGAATTCTCAGGAATTGGGAATTCCAGGAGTTGGGAATTCCAGAGGGGTTGGGAATTCTCAGGAATTGGGAATTCCAGAGGGGATGGGAATTCTCAGGAATTGGGAATTCCAGGAATTGGGAATTCCAGAGGGGATGGGAATTCTCAGGAATTGGGAATTCCAGAGGGGCTGGGAATTCTCAGGAACTGGGAATTTCAGAGGGCATGGGAATTCCAGAGGGATTGGGAATTCTCAGGAATTGGGAATTCCAGAGGGGTTGGGAATTCTCAGGAGTTGGGAATTCCAGAGGGGCTGGGAATTCTCAGGAACTGGGAATTTCAGAGGGCATGGGAATTCCAGAGGGATTGGGAATTCTCAGGAATTGGGAATTCAAGAGGGGTTGGGAATTCCCAAAGGTGGGAATTCCAGAGGGGTTGGGAATTCCAGAGAGGAATTGGGAATTTCAGGGGGCCTGGGAATTCCAGGGTTGGGAATTCTCAGGAATTGGGAATTCCAGAGGGGATGGGAATTCCAGAGGGGATGGGAATTCTCAGGAATTGGGATTTCAAGAGGGGTTGGGAATTCCAGAGGGGCTGGGAATTCAGGAATTGGGAATTCCAGAGGGGCTGGGAATTCCAGAGGGGCTGGGAATTCAAGAGGGGTTGGGAATTCCCAAAGTTGGGAATTCCGGAGAGGATGGGAATTCTCAGAAATTGGGAGTTCAAGAGGGGTTGGGAATTCCAGAGAGGTTGGGAATTCCAGAGAGGTTGGGAATACTCATTAATTGGGAAATCCAGAGGAGCTGGGAATTCCAGGGGGGGTTGGGAATTCAAGAGGGGTTGGGAATTCCCAAAGTTGGGAATTCCAGGGGGGATGGGAATTCCCAGAAATTGGGAATTCAAGGGGGGTTGGGAATTCAAGAGGGGTTGGGAATTCCAGAGGAACTGGGAATTCTTAGGAATTGGGATTTCAAGAGGAGTTGGGAATTCCAGAAAGGTTGGGAATTCCCAGAGTTGGGAATTCCAGAGGGGAATTGGGAATTTCAGGGGGCCTGGGAATTCCAGGAGTTGGGAATTCCAGAGGGGTTGGGAATTCCAGAGGGGCTGGGAATTCCAGGAGTTGGGAATTCCAGAGGGGTTGGGAATTCCAGAGGGGCTGGGAATTCCAGGAGTTGGGAATTCCAGAGGGGTTGGGAATTCCAGAGGGGCTGGGAATTCCAGGAGTTGGGAATTCCAGAGGGGATGGGAATTCCAGAGAGGAATTGGGAATTTCAGGGGGCCTGGAAATTCCAGGGTTGGGAATTCAAGAGGGGTTGGGAATTCCAGAGAGGATGGGAATTCTCAGAAATTGGGAATTCAAGAGGGGTTGGGAATTCCAGAAAGGTTGGGAATTCCAGAAAGGTTGGGAATTCCCAGAGTTGGGAATTCCAGAGGAGTTGGGAATTCTCAGAAATTGGGAATTCCAGAGGAGCTGGGAATTCCCAGAGTTGGGAATTCCAGAGGGGCTGGGAATTCCAGAGAGGTTGGGAATTCCAGAGGAGCTGAGAAGTCCAGGGGTTGGGAATTCCAGAGGGATTGGGAATTCCCAGAGTTGGGAATTCCAAAGGGGATTGGAATTCCAGAGGAGCTGGGGAATTCCCAGAGGGAGCTGGGAGTTCTCATTAATTGGGAATCTCGAGAGGAGCTGGGAATTCCAGGGTTAGGAATTCAGGGAAGGGCAGGAATCCTTGGGAAGGGCCAGGAATTCACAAGAAATGCAGGGAATTCCATGGCAAAAAGCTGAAATCCACAGGAAATGATGGACTCCCAGGAAAGGCCAGAATTCCACAGGAAAAGCTGGAATTCCTCAGGAAGGGTGGGAATTCCAGATGAAATGCAGGAATACTTTGGGAAAGGGCTGGAATCCCACAGGAGAGGTTGGAATTCCCCAGGAAATCCTGGAATTCCGTTGAAAATCTTGGAATCCCCTTGGAAATCCTGGAATCCCCCAGGAAATCCTGGAATCCCACAAGAAATCTGGGAATTGCCCATGAAATCCTGGAATCCCACAGGAAATCCCGTAATCCCCAGGAAATCCTGGAATTCTTCAGGAAATCCTGGATTCCACAGGAGAAAAGATGGAATTCCATTGAAAATCTTGAAATCCACTAGGAAATCCTGAATTCCCACTGAAATCCCAGAGTTCTCAGAAATCCTGGAATTCTCAGAAAATTCTGGAATCCCCTAGGAAATCCTGGTGTTCCCAGGAAATCCCGAATTCCCAGGAAATCCCAGAGTTCCCAGGAAATCCTGGAATTCTCAGAAAATTCTGGAATGCCCCAGGAAATACTGGAGTTCCCAGGAAATCCCAGGAATCCCCCAGGAAATCCCAAATTCCCAGGAAATCCCAGAATTCCCAGGAAATCCCGAATTCCCATGAAATCCCAAATCCCAGGAAATCCCAAAATTCCAGGAAACTCCCAGAATTCCCAGGAAATCCTGGAATTCCC
>JAPFBE010000037.1:884139-985627 GCA_034336665.1 Luscinia megarhynchos | reverse complement strand
AATCCTGACACCCCAAAATCCCTGATACTCCAAAATCCCTGACACCTCAAACTCCTGACCCCAAATCCTGACCCCCAAATCCACTGACACCAAACTCCTGACACCCCAAAAATCCCGACCCCAAACTCCTAACACCCCAAATTCCCTGACACCCCCAAATCCCTGACCCCAAACTCCAGACACCCCAAAATCCCTGATACCCCCAAACCCCCTGACACCCCAAAATCCCTGATACCTCAAACCCCTGACACCCCAAATTCCTGACCCCAAACCCCCGACACCCCAAAAATCTCTGATACCCCAAAATCCCTGACACCTCAAACCCCTGACCCCAAACCCTGACACCCCAAATTCCCTGACCCCAAAATCCCTGGCACCTCAAAATCCACTAACTCAAATCCCCTGACCCCCAAATCCTGACCCCAAATCCACTGACACCCCAAAACCCCCTGACACCCCAAAAATCCCGACCCCGGTCTCTGACCCCCCTCTCCCCCCAGGACATTTTCCGCCTGCTGACCCCGGGCGGGGGCGGGTACGGCCCCCCCGAGGAGGATTTTGGGGGCGCCCCCCAGGACCCCCCAGACCCCTACGACCTCTGGGCACCCCAGAACTGCCTGAACCCCCAAAACCTGGGGAGCCCCCCGGCCCCACAGACCCCACAGACCCCACAGACCTTCCTGGAGCGCGGCAGCGTCTTCGAGTTCCGGCGGGCGCAGGAGGGCGTGTGACCCCAAAACCGCTGTGGGGGGACCCCAAAACCCCAAAAATCGCTGTGGGGCGGCCCCATAACCCGCTATGGGGTGTCCTCAAAATCGCTATGGGGCAGCCCCAAAAAACCCCGAAATTCACACTCGCTATGGGGTGCCCCCAAAACCGCTGTGGGGTGACCCCAAAACCCCAAAAATCGCTGTGGGGAGGCCCCATAACCCGCTATGGGGTGACCCTAAAACCTGCTAAGGGGTGACCCCATAACCCCAAAAACTGCTATGGGGCAGACCCATAACCCGCTGTGGGGTGACCCCAAAACCTGCTATGGGGCGGCCCCACAACCCCAGAAATTCACACTCGCTATGGGGCGGTCCCAAAACTGCTGTGGGGTGACCCCAAAACCCCAAAACCTGCTATGGGGTGCCCCCAGAACCCCAGAAATGCACCGTCCATAGGGCAGCCCCCAAGCTCGCTGTGGGGCAGCCCCCATCCCAAACCTCGCTGTGGGGTTTGGGGTGCTTCTGGGGTGGCCCCTCCTCTAGAAACGCACAGTCCATAGGGCAGCCCCCCTACCCCGCTATGGGGCGGCCCCAAAAATCCCCAGAAATTCACACTCGCTATGGGGCAGCCCCACATCCCATCTGCCCCCTCCATCCTCTAGATACGCACAATCCTATAGGGCAGCCCCCCAACCCTGCTGTGGGGCGGTCTCAAAACCCAGCTATGGGGAAGCCCCCCACCCACTCCAGCTATGCACCCCCTCTATGGGGCAGCCCCCATTTTTAGAAACGCACAGCCTATAGGGTAGCCCCCAACCCTTCTGTAGGGCAGTCCCTTCATAACCCTTCTATGGGGCAGCCCCCAGCTCCAGCTATGCACCCCCCATGGGGCAGCCCCCCCCAACCCCAGCTCCCCCAGCTCCTCCCTTGGGGGTGTCCCCTCAATAAAAGCTTCCTGAGCCCCCCAACTCCTGCCTGGTGTCTTTGGGGGGATGGGGAACCCCAGGGATCACCCCAGTGACTCCCCCCAGCCCCACGGAGCCCCCCAGGGCTCTGCCCCACAGATCTGGGGGAGGTCACCGAGCCAGTGACCCCCAAACTTTGCAAATGGGAGGGAGGGGGAACCCTCGTGTGCCATGGGGGCTGTGACAGCCCAACAGGGGAGAGGCTGGGTCGGTACTGGATGGGCAGATCAATGCTGGATCAATACCATATCAATGCCAGATCAATGCTGGATCAATACCATATCAATGCCAGATCAATGCTGGATCAATACCAAATCAATGCTGGATCAATAGCAGAGCCATGCCAGATCAATGCTGGATCAATAACAGATCTACACCAGATCAGCGCTGGATTAATGCCAGATCAATCTTGGATTAATGCTGGATCAACAATGGATCAATACTGGATAAATAACAGATCAATGCAATACTGGATCAATAGAAAATCAATACCAGATCAATGACAGACCAGTGCTGGATCAATAACAGATCAATGCTGGATCAATACCAAATCAATACAAGATCAATGCTAGATCAGTGCTGGATCAATAGCAGATCAATGCTGGATCAATACTGGATCAATATCAGATCAATGCTGGATCAATACCAAATCAATACAAGATCAATGCTAGATCAGTGCTGGATCAATAGCAGATCAATGCTGGATCAATATCAGATCAATGCTGGATCAATCCTGAGGCAATGTCAGATCAATACTGAGTCAATGCTGGATCAATAGTGAGGCAATGCCAGATCAATACTGAGTCAATGCTGGATCAATAGTGAGGCAATGCCAGATCAATACTGAGTCAATGCTGGATCAATAGTGAGGCAATGCCAGATCAATACCAGACCAGTGCTGGATCAATAACAGGTCAATGCTGGATCGATGCAGATCAATACCGGATCAATGCTGAATTAATGCCAGATCGACAGTGGATCAATAGATCAATGCTGGATCAATGCTGGTTTAATGCTGGTGCTATACTGGGTCAGTGTCAGATCAATGACGGATCAATACTCGATCGATACCACATGATCCCCATTATTCCCATTATTCCCATTATTCCCATTATTCCCATTCCCGGATCACAGGGATCGAGTCCCAAACTCAACCCAAAGCAGAGATTTCCAAAATTCCGTCATGAATTCCCAAATTCCACCGTGAATTCCCAAATTCCGCCGTGAATTCCCAAATTCCATCCTGAATTCCCAAATTCCACCGTGAATTCCCAAATTCCGTCGTGAATTCCCAAAATCCGTCATGAATTCCCAAATTCTACCGTGAATTCCCAAATTCCACCGTGAATTACCAAACTCCCTCGTGGACTCCCAAATTCCACCATGAATTTCCAAATTCCGTCATGAATTCCCAAAATCCGTCGTGAATTCCCAAATTCTGTCATGAATTCCCAAATTCCGTCGTGAATTTCCAAATTCTGTTGTGAATTTCCAAATTCCGCTGTGAATTCCCAAATTCCACCATGAATTCCCAAATTCTGTTGTGAATTTCCAAATTCCGCTGTGAATTCCCAAAATCCGTCATGAATTCCCAAATTCCACTGTGAACTTCACCCCAACAGCAGAACCCCAGAGCGAAGCCCGGCTGATGCGGGATCAATACTGATCAATACTGATCAATGCTGATCAATACTGATCAATGCTGATCAATGCTGATCAATATTGATCAATGCTGATCAATACTGATCAATGCTGATCAATGCTGATCAATGCTGATCAATACTCATCAATGCCCAAACCGGATCAATATCAGATCAATATCGAGCTGGTGCTGTCCCAATACTGGATCAATATCAGATCAATGCTGGAGCCATCCTGGGCTGATACCCAATACCAGACTGATCCTAATACCTGATCAATTCCGGATCAATGGCAAATCAATGTCACACTGATCCTGTCCCAATACTGGATCAATATCAGATCAATGCTGGGCTGATCCTGCCGCAATACCGGATCAATGCTGGATTCATCCTGGGCTGATACCTGATCAATGTCAGATCAATACGGGACTGATCCTGTCCCGATACTGGATCAATGCCAGCATTGATCGTGTCCCAATACCGAATCAATGCTGGATCAATACCTGATCAATATCAGATCAATACCTGATCAATGTCAGACCAATACCGGACTGATCCTGCCCCAATACCGGATCAATGATCACTGATTGTGTCCCGATACCGAATCAATACCTGATCAATGTCAGATCAATACGGGATCAATGTCAGATCAATACGTGATCAATGTCAGATCAATACTGGATCAATGCTGCATCAATACCTGATCAATGCTGGATCAACACTGGATCAATGATCACTGATCGTGTCCCGATACCGGATCAATACTGGATCAATGTCAGATCAATACCTGATCAATGTCAGATCAATACCGGATCAATGCCAGCATTGATCATGGCCCCCATCCCCCCCCAGTGCAGTGACCCCCTGGGCGGCCGTGGCCGGAGCCGTGGTCACACCGTGGTCACACCGTGGTCACACCGTGGTCACACCGTGGTCACACTGTGGTCACACTGTGGTCAGTGCTGTGGTCACACCGTTGTCACACTGGTCAGTGCTGTGGCCAGAGGCGTGTCCAGCACTGTGGCCGGACTGTGGCTGGAGCTGTGTCCAGCCCCGTGTCCAGCCCCATGTCCAGCCCTGTGGCCAGACTGTGGCCAGATTGTGGCCGGAGCCGTGTCCAGTTCCACGCCCAGCGCTGTGTCCAGAGCCGTGTCCAGAGCTGTCCGGAGCCATGGCCAGTGCTGTGTCCAGAGCGTGGCCACGCCCATGTCCGAGCCATGTCCAGCGTGGTGTCCAGCGCTGTGTCCAGAGCCGTGGCCGGAGCCGTGTCCGTGCAGGGTCAGAGGTCAGAGGTCAGCGGGCCCCAGGCGCAGGCGCAAGGCCACGGGCAGGTGGTCAGACAGAGTGGCCAGCTGGGTGATGACCGACAGCCGGGTCACCTCCTGTGGGGACAGCGGGGTCACACAGGGGTCACCGAGGGGTCACGGGGTCAGTGTGGGGTCAGTGGGGTCACTCCGGGGTCAGTGTGGGGTCACTCAGGGGTCACACAGGAGTCATGGAGGGGGTCACACAGGGGTCACGGGGTCAGTGTGGGGTCAGTGGGGTCACTCCGGGGTCAGTGTGGGGTCACTCAGGGGTCACACAGGAGTCACGGAGGGGTCACACAGGGGTCACTAGCGGTCACTCACAGTGGTCAGTGTGGGATCACTGAGGGGTCACACAGGGGTCACTACAGGGTCATGCAGGGGTCACTACAGGGGTCACACAGGGGGTCATGGAGGGGTCACACAGGGGGTCGCATGAGGGGTCACTAGTGGTCTCTCACAGTGGTCAGTGTGAGGTCACAGAGGGGTCACACCAGGGGTCACACAGGGGTCACTGGCGGTCACTCACGGTGTGCAGCATGTGGTCACTGAGGGGTCACACAGGGGTCACTGAGGGGTCACTGAGGGGTCACGCAGGGGTCACACCGGGGTCACGCAGAGGGGTCACTAGCGGTCACTCAAAGTGGTCAGCATGGGGTCACACAGGGGTCACACCGGGGTCACACAGGGGTCACTGGCGGTCACTCACAGTAGTCAGTGTGGGGTCACTAAGGGGTCACTGAGGGTCACACAAGGGTCACAGAGGGGTCACTAGCCGTCACTCAGTGGTCAGTGAGGGGTCACACAGGGGTCACATAGGGGTCACACAGGGGGTCACACAGGGGTCACACAAGGGTCACTAAGGGGTCACGCAGGGGTCACTGGCGGTCACTCACAGTGGGCAGCATGGGGGTCACACCGGGGTCACACCGGGGTCACACAGGAATCACACCCGGGGTCACAGGGGTCAGAGGGGTCACACAGGGGTCACTGAGGGGTCACACCGGGGTCACGCAGGGGGTCACTGGCGGTCACTCACAGTGGGCAGCATGTGGTCACTGAGGGGGTCACTGAGGGGTCACTGAGGGGTCACTGAGGGGTCACACCGGGGTCACACCGGGGGTCACAGAGGGTCACACCGGGGTCACAGAGGGGTCACACCGGGGGTCACACGGGGTCACACAGGGGTCACACAGGGTCACTCACAGTGGGCAGCTCGGGCTCCCTCTGCACCAGAGCCGTGTCCACTCTCCGGCCGTTCCACGGCCGCGGGGCCAGCGGGTCCGGAGCGCCGCAGGGCAGGATGGGAGCGGCCAGGAACTGCTGGCGGCCCCAGGGCTGGGACAGCGTCCTGAGGGGACAGGGGACACTGGGGACACTGGGGACACTGGGGGCACTGGGGCAATAGGGACACTGGGGACACTGGGGGGATTGGGGACACTGGGGGCAATAGGGACACTGGGGACACTGGGGACACTGGGGGGATTGGGGGCACTGGGGGCACTGGGGACACTGGGGACACTGGGGGACACTGGGGACACTGGGGACACTGGGGACACTGGTGACATTGGGGACATCGGGGACACTGGGGACATTGGGGGGATTAGGGGACACTGGGGACATTGGGGCATTAGGGACACTGGGGACACTGGGGGGGATTGGGGGACACTGGGGACACTGGGGACGTTGGGGACACTGGGGACACTGGGGACATGTGGACATGGTGGCAGAGGGGACACAGTGACACAGGCATGGATGGCCGTCCCCTCCCTGTCCCCTCCCACCCTGTGCCCCCTCACTGACCCCGCTGTCCCCAAAATCCCCAATTCCCCCAATGTCCCCAATGTCCCCAGTGTCCCCAGTGTCCCCACTGTCACCTCTCCATCCTCTCCGGGGTGGACACGGGCTCCTCGTAGATCTTGAGGCAGTCGAGCAGCGTCCCTGGGGACACGAGGGGACAGAAGGGAACAGCGACATGAACGGGGCCCTGGGGACACGGGGGGGGCAGGGCGGGGACAGGGAGGTGACACGGGTGTCCCCACCGATGGCCCAGGGCTGGTCCTGCCCCGCCCGGATCCTCGCGGGGTCCCAGAACTCCTGGAACAGGGGGTGGCGCTGGTTCTGGGCGTCACCTGCGGGGACACGCGGCCGCTGTCACCTCCCCGCGCCACCTGTGTCCCCCAGTGTCCCCCAGTGTCCCCCTGGGCTGCTGTGTCCCTCAGATGTCCCTCGATGTCCCCCCGTGTCCCCTCTGTCCCCCCACCGTGCCCCACACCTCTGCCCCATGTCCCCTCCGTGTCCCCTCTGTCCCCCTCCCCTGCCCCCCCGTCCCCCCATGTCCCTCTCTCCCTCCCCTGTCTCTCCATGTCCCACCCCATGTCCACTCTGCCCCTTCCGCGTGTCCCTCCATCCCCCCGTGTCCCCCCCCAAGTCCCCCAATGTCCCTCGTGTCCCCTCTCTGTCTCCTCATGTCCCTCTGTTACCCCCCATGTCCCCTCTGCCCCTCCCCTGTCCCCCATGTGCCCGTGTCCCCCCGTGTCCCCCCGTGTCCCCCCATGTCCCCCAATGTCCCTCTGTCTCCCTCCCCCGTGTCCCCGTGTCCTCTCTGTCACTCCCCATGTCCCCGTGTCCCCTCCCTGTCCCCCCATGCCCCTGTCCCCACCCCGGGAGCAGTTGTCGGTTGAGGTCCCCGCACAGGGACGCTGAAGGCCACCAGGTCCCCGGGCTGCTGCTGCTCCCTGCCGGAAATCGCGGAGCCACCCGAGCACCAGCGTCAGCTGCTCGTCACGGATGGTGGCGTCGGCTGGGAGGGGACATGGGGACATTGGGGACACTGGGGACACTGGGGACACTTGGGGGATTGGGGGCATTGGGGGGATTGGGGACAATGGGGGATTGGGAGGATTGGGGACATGGGGGACATTAGGGACAGTGGGGACATTGGGGGACATTGGGGACATTGGGAACATTGGGGCACTGGGGACACTGGGGACACTGGGGACATTAGGGGACATTGGGGACACTGGGGACATTGGGGACATTGGGGGCACTGGGGACACTGGGGACACTGGGGGGATTGGGGGCATTGGGGGGATTGGGGACAATGGGGGGATTGGGAGGATTGGGGACAGGGGGGACATTGGGGACAGTGGGGACATTGGGGACATTGGGGGACATTAGGGACATTGGGGACACTGGTGACATTGGGGAGATTGGGGACACTGGGGACATTGGGGGGATTAGGGACATTGGGACTTTGGGGACACTGGGACAGGGACAGGGACAGGGACATGGGGACACATGGACACAGAGGGACAAGACCGAACACTCTCAGTGCCACCCCCAATGTCCCCCCAGTGTCCCCCCAGTGTCCCCCAGTGTCTCCCCAGTGCCACCCCAGTGTCCCCCAGTGTCCCCAGTGTCCCCACTCACGTGCAGGTGCCTGCAGGTGGGTGCAGCTCAGGTACCCCACCACGCCGGCCCGCCCCCATCCCCAACAGCACCTGGGGGGAGGGGACAGTGCCAATGTCACCTCCCCCTGTCCCTGTCACCTGCTCAGGTGTGCCCTCACCTGTCCCTGTCACCCCCTTGTGCCCATTCAGGTGTGCTCTTACCTGTCAGTGTCACCCCCTTGTGCCCGCTCAGGTTTGCCCACACCTGTTCCCACTGCCCTCCATGCCCTCCCCCAGGTGTGCTCTCACCTGTCCCTGTCACCTGCTCAGGTGTGCCCTCACCTGTCCCCATCCCCCAGGTGTGCCCTCCCCCAGGTGTGCCCTCACCTGTCCCTGTCACCCTCTTGTGCCCGCTCAGGTGTGCCCTCCCCCAGGTGTGCCCTCCCCCAGGCGTGCTCTCACCTGGGCCACCAGCAGCCCCTTGTTGGCCAGCGCGTCCTCGCGGGCGCCGTTGGGGAAGGGGTGGAAGCGCGCGGCCATCAGGGGGTAGCGGCTGGCCAGCACCAGGCCACTGCCCAGCACCCGCAGGCGGCCGCAGCGCAGCCCCCCCGGCCCCACCCCCCACAGCACGTGCCGGAAGCGCCGGGCCAGCTGCCGGCGCAGCGCGGTGGCCGCCGCCCCGTCGAACACTTCCTGCAGGCACACGAAGTCGGTGTCCGGCGGGATGTGGGCGCTCAGCACCGGCGGCATCGGGTCTGGGCAGCGGCAGCAGCCGGTCCGGCCGGGGGTGGGTCACCGGCGGTGGGGCCGGGCCCGGGGGCGGGTTGGTCATTGGCGTTGGGTTGGTCATTGGTGTTGGGTTGGTCATTGGCGTTGGGTTGGCCATTGGTGTTGGGTTGGCCATTGGTGTTGGGTTGGTCATCAGTGTTGAGTTAGTCATCATTGTTGGGTTGGTCATCAGCATTGGGTTGGCCATTGGTGTTGGACTGGTCATTGATATTGGGTTGGTCATTGGTGTTGAGTTGGTCATTGGTGTTGGGTTGGTCATTGGTGTTGAGTTGGTCATCAGCATTGGGATGGTCATTGGCAACTCCGGCGTTGGCACTGAGTCAACGGTTGGCCAAGAGTTGGCCATTGGTGTTGGGTTGGTCATTGGCAACTCCGGCGTTGGCACTGAATCAACGGTTGGCCAAGAGCTGGCCATTGGTGTTGGTTTGCGCATTGTTGTTGGGTTGGCCATTGGCATTGGGTTGCCCATCACTGTTGGGCTGGCCATCGGTGATGTTGCTTTGGCCATTGCTGCTGGGTTGGCCATCAGTGTTGGGTTGGTCATTGGTGTTGGGTTGGTCATTGGCAACTCCGGCGTTGGCACTGAGTCAACAGTTGGCCAAGAGTTGGCCATTGGTGTTGGGTTGGTCATTGGCAACTCCGGCGTTGGCACTGAGTCAACGGTTGGCCAAGAGCTGGCCATTGGTGTTGGGTTGGTCATTGGCAATTCCGGCGTTGGCACTGAATCAACGGTTGGCCAAGAGCTGGCCATTGGTGTTGGGTTGGTCATTGGCAACTCCGGCGTTGGCACTGAATCAACGGTTGGCCAAGAGCTGGCCATTGGTGTTGGGTTGGTCATTGGCAACTCCGGCGTTAGCACTGAATCAACAGTTGGCCAAGAGCTGGCCATTGGTGTTGGGTTGGTCATTGGCAACTCTGGAGTTGGCACTGAGTCAACAGTTGGCCAAGAGTTGGCCATTGGTGTTGGGTGGGTCATTGGCAACTCTGGCGTTGACACTGAATCAACGGTTGTCCAAGAGCTGGCCATTGGTGTTGGGTTGGTCATTGGCAACTCCGGCGTTGGCACTGAATCAAGGGTTGGCCAAGAGCTGGCCATTGGTGTTGGGTTGGTCATTGGCAACTCTGGAGTTGACACTGAATCAACAGTTGGCCAAGAGTTGGCCATTGTTGTTGGGTTGGCCATTGGCATTGGGTTGCCCATCACTGTTGGGCTGGCCATCGGTGATGTTGCTTTGGCCGTTGCTGCTGGGTTGGCCATCAGTGTTGGGTTGGTCATTGGTGTTGGGTTGGCCATTGGGCTGGCCATTGATGTTGGGCTGGTCATTGGTGTTGGGTTGGTCATTGGCAACTCCAGCGTTGGCACTGGGTCAACAGTTGGCCAAGAGCTGGCCATCGGTGTTGGGTTGGTCATGGGCAACCCCAGTGATGGCACAGAGTAAATGGATGGCCAAGAGTTGGCCATTGGTGTTGGGCTGGCCATCGCTGATGTATTGGCCATTGGTGTTAGGTTGGCCATCACTGTTGGGTTGCCCATCGCCGTTGAGTTGACCATCACTGTTGGGTTGGTCATTGGTTTTGGATTCGCCATAAGCACTGGGTTGACCATCAGTGTTGAGTTGCCCATCACCATTGAGTTGCCTATCTCTGTTGAGTTGCCCATCACCGTTGGGTCGCCCATCGCCATTGAGTCGCCCATCGCCATTGGGTCGCCCATCACCATTGAGTTGCGCATTGCCATTGAGTCGCCCATCACTGTTGAGTCGCCCATCACCGTTGAGTTGCCCAATATCATTGAGTTGCCCATCGCCATTGGGTTGCCCATTGCCATTGAGTTGCCCATTGGCATTGAGTTGCCCATCTCTGTTGAGTCGCCCATCGCCATTGGGTCGCCCATCACCGTTGAGTTGCCCAATATTGTTGGGTCGCCCATCACTGTTGAGTCGCCCATCGTCGTTGAATTGCCCATCACCATTGAGTCGCCCATTGCCATTGAGTTGCCCATCACTGTTGAGTTGCCCATCACCGTTGGGTCGCCCATCGCTATTGAGTTGCCCATCGCCATTGAGTCGCCCATCACCATTGAGTTGCCCAATATCATTGAGTTGCCCATCTCTGTTGAGTTGCCCATCGCCGTTGAGTTGCCCATTGCCATTGAGTTGCCCAATATCATTGAGTTGCCCATAGCCATTGAGTTGCCCATCTCTGTTGAGTTGCCCATCATTGTTGAGTTGCCCATCGCCATTGGGTTGCCCATCACCGTTGAGTTGCCCATCTCTGTTGAGTTGCCCATCGCCATTGAGTTGCCCATCATCACCGTTGAGTTGCCCATTGCCGTGGAGTTGCCCATCGCCATTGAGTCGCCCATCGCCATTGGGTCTCCCATCGCCATTGGGTCGCCCATCGCCGTTGCCTTGGCCGCCATCTCCATGCCCACCCCCCAGTCCCCTCCGGGCCTCCCCCGATCCTCGGTGCCGCCGTAACCTCCTCCGCGCCCGCGCCGCGTGCCCAGCAGGCCCTGCCGGTGTCCGGCGCCGTCCGCGGCCGCTCCGGCCGCCAGCAGCCGCCCGATGACCTCGGCTCGCCGCCGGCTCCGGCCCAGGTTGCTGAACCGGGCCAGCCCGCCGGGCAGCAGGCACACGTTGGCGCTCAGGAAGGTGAAGCTCCGCCGGCACCGCCGCGGCTCCCAGGGCTCCGGCGCGGCCAGCGCGGGCTGGCGCTGGAGCACGAGCGTTCGGCGCGCGGCCTGCGCCGGCAGCCACAGCAGCAGCCCCAGCAGCGCCGGCGGCAGCGCCAGCAGCAGCGCCAGGAGCAGCGCCGGCGCTGCCAGCGCGCGCAGGGCCAGGCCGAGCCCGGAGCACCGGCGCGCCGTGGTGGGGCGCAGCGCCAGCAGCCGGTCGGCGGCCCAGCAGCCGGGGGCCAGCAGCGCCTCGGCCACCGCGGCCACCGCGCTACCGCTGCCGGGGGAACGGAGCGCCCGGCAGCGGCGACGGGCGGCGGCCACGGGCGGGCGCCATGGGCGGGACCGACAGGGCGGACACTCGGACGCTTCGGACACTCGGACACTCAGACACCGGACGCTCGGACGCCGGACACTCGGACACTCGGACACTCGGGACGCTCCGGATGCTCGGACCCTGCTGGACGCTTTCCGGACGCTCGGACACTCGGACGCTCCCGGACACCGGACACTCAGACGCTTCGGACACTCCGGACGCTTTCGGGCACTGCCGGACGCTCGGGACACTTTCCGGACGCTCGGACACTCTGACGCCGGGACACTCGGACGCTTTCGGACACTCGGACACTCAGGACACTCGGGCGCTCGGACACTCGGACACTCGGACACTTTCCGGACACTCTGACGCTCGGACGCTCGGACGCTCGGACACTCGGACACTAGGACACTCAGACACTCGGACACTCGGACACCCGGACACTCGGACGCTCGGACGCTCGGACGCTTCGGACACTCGGACACTCGGACGCTCGGACACTCAGGACACTCGGACACTCGGACACCTCGGACACTCGGACGCTTGGACGCTCAGACGCTCGGACGCTCGGACACCGGACACTTTCGGACACTCGGACACTCGGACACTCGGACACCCGGACACTTTCGGACACCGGACGCTCGGACACCCGGACACTCGGACACTCGGACACTCAGACACTCGGACACTTTCGGACGCTCGGACACTCGGACACTCAGACACTCGGACACTCGGACGCTCGGACACTCGGACACTCGGACACTCAGACACTCGGACACCCGGACACTCGGACACTCGGACACTCAGACACTCGGACGCTCGGACGCTCGGACACTGGGACACTCGGACACTCGGACGCTCGGACACTCGGACACTTTCGGACACTCGGACGCTTCGGACGCTGGACGCTCGGACGCTCGGACGCTCGGACGCTCGGACACTCGGACACTCGGACACTCGGACGCTCGGACGCTCGGACGCTCGGACGCTCGGACGCTCGGACGCTCGGACACTCGGGCGGCGGCACCTGCGGGGGGAGGGCAGGGTGAGGGGGGAGGGGAGGTTTGGGGGTGTCCTGTGGTCACACTGAGGCCCCTCCCCCACCCTGGTGTCCTGGTCACCTGTGGTCACAGTGAGACCCCTCCCCCACCCTCTGAGGGTTGTGGTCACCACCTGTGGCCGGAGTGATGCCCTCCCCCACCCAGGGGTTGTGGTCACCTGCTGTGGTCACTGTGAGACCCCTTCCCCCCCCAGGAGGTGTCCTGGTCACCTGTGGCCGGAGTGAGACCCCTCCCCCACCCCCGGTCACCACCGTGGGAAAGTCCTGTGGTCACACTGAGGCCCCTCCCCCCACCCTGGTGTCCTGGTCACCTGTGGTCACAGTGAGACCCCCTCCCCCACCCCTGGGGGTTGTGGTCACTTCTTGTGGCCGGAGCGAGACCCCTCCCCCACCCCTGGTGTCCTGGTCACCTGTGGCCACACTGAGACCCCTCCCCCACTCCGGGGATCGTCGTCACTTCCTGTGGCCGGAGTGAGGCCCCTCCCCCACCTCGAGGCTCCTGGTCACCTCCTGTGGTCACACTGAGGCCCCTCCCCACCCTGGTCACCGTGGGGAAACTCCTGTGGCCGGAGTGACACCCCTCCCCCACCCAGGTGTGTCCTGGTCACTTCCTGTGGTCACACTGGGGCCCCTCCCCCCACCCAGGGGTTGTGGTCACCTGTGGCCGGAGTGAGACCCCTCCCCCACCCCGGCCACCACCGTGGGAAACTCCTGTGGTCACACTGAGGCCCCTCCCCCCACCCAGGTGTGTCCTGGTCACTTCCTGTTGTCACACTGAGGCCCCTCCCCCACCCAGGTGTGCCCTGGTCACTTCCTGTTGTCACACTCAGGCCCCTCCCCCACCCAGGTGTGCCCTGGTCACCGTGGGAAACTCCTGCGGCCGGACGCCGCCCCTCCCCCACCCGCCGCAGCCGCCTCACCTGTGCCCGGGTTCGGGGGGGGGAGGGGGAGGGACACCTGCAAGGGCTGAGAGCTGCCAGGTGAGACCCGGACAGGTAAATCCTGGCCCCTCCCCCTGGGCCAGGGGAGTCCCGGTCTCTGAGTCCGGTCAGGTGAGTCCTGGCCCCTCCCCCTTGTCCAGGTGAGTCCCGGCCAGGTAAATCCTGGCTCCTACCCTGTCCAGGTGAGTCCTGGCCCCTCCCCCTTGTCCAGGTGAGTCCCGGCCAGGTAAATCCTGGCTCCTACCCCCTGTCCAGGTGAGTCCCGGCTCTCTGCTCCCTGTCCAGGTGAGCCCAGGTGAGTTCTAGCTCCTCTGCTCCAGGTGAGTCCCAGCCTTCTGATCCTGTCAGGTGAGGCCCGGACAGGTGAAATCCTAGCCCCTCTGATCCAGGTGAGTCCCAGGTGAGTCCCAGCCCCTAAGCCTATCCAGGTGAGTCTGACAGGTACCCTGGCCCTCCCCCTTGTCCAGGTGAGTCCCAGCCCCTAAGCCTGTCCAGGTGAGTCCTGACCCCTCCCCCTTGTCCAGGTGAGTCCCAGCCAGGTAAATCCTGGCTCCTACCCCCTGTCCAGGTGAGTCCCAGCTCTCTGCTCCTGTCCAGGTGAGTCCTGGAATCTGTTCTTGGCCAGGTGAGTCCCAGCCCCTGAGCCTGTCCAGGTGAGTCCTGGCCCCTCCCCTTTGTCCAGGTGAGTCCCGGCCAGGTAAATCCTGGCTCCTACCCCTTATCCAGGTGAGTTCCAGCCAGGTAAATCCTGACTCCTCCCCTTATCCAGGTGAATCCTGGCCCCTGAGTCTGGCCAGGTAAATCCTGGCTCCTACCCCCTTTCCAGGTGAGTCCTGGCCCCTCCCCCTTGGCCAGGTGAGGTCCCGGCCAGGTAAATCCTGGCTCCTACCCCTTGTCCAGGTGAGTCTCAGCCCCTGAGTCCAGCCAGGTGAGCCCAGGTGAGTCCAGGTGAGTCCCGGCTCTCTGCTCCTGTCCAAGTGAGCCCAGGTGAGTCCCAGGTGAGTTCCAGCTCTCTGATCCTGTCCAGGTGAGTCCCAGCCAGGTAAGTCCTGACTCCTCCCCTTATCCAGGTGAATCCTGGCCCCTGAGTCTGGCCAGGTGAGTCCCGGCTCCTCCCCCTTGTCCAGGTGAGCCCCAGCCCCTGAGCCCAGTCAGGTGAGTCCCAGCCAGGTAAATCCTGGCTCCTACCCCCTGTCCAGGTGAGTCCTGGCCCCTGAGCCTGCCCAGGTGAGCCCCAGGTCGCACTGTCCAGGTGAGTCCCAGCCCTCTGCTCCTGTCCAGGTGAGTCTCGGCCAGGTAAATCCTGGCTCCTCCCCCCTGTCCAGGTGAGTCCTGGCCCCTGAGCCTGCCCAGGTGAGTCCCAGGTGAGTCCCAGCCCTCTGCTCCTGTCCAGGTGAGGCCCGGACAGGTAAATCCTGGCTCGTCCCCCTTGTCCAGGTGAGTCTCGGCCCTGAGTCCGTACAGGTGAGTCCCTCCCCTTGTCCAGGTGAGTCCTGACCCCTCACCCTGCCCAGGTGAGCCCAGGTGAGTCCAGCTCTCTGCCCCTGCCCAGGTGAGACCAGGTGAGCTCAGGTGAGTCCCAGCTCTCTGCTCCTGCCCAGGTGAGTCCCAGCTCTCTGCTCCTGCCCAGGTGAGCCCAGGTGAGCCCAGGTGAGTCCCATCTCCCTGATCCAGGTGAGTCCAGGTGAGTCCCAGCTCTCTGCTCCTGCCCAGGTGAGTCCCATCTCCCTGATCCAGGTGAGCTCAGGTGAGCCCCAGCTCTCTGATCCAGGTGAGCCCCAGCTCAGGTGAGTCCCAGCTCCCTGATCCAGGTGAGCCCCAGCTCAGGTGAGCCCCAGCTCTCTGATCCAGGTGAGCTCAGGTGAGTCCCAGCTCCCTGATCCAGGTGAGCCCCAGCTCCCTGATCCAGGTGAGCCCCAGCTCTCTGCCCCTGCCCAGGTGAGTCCCAGCTCCCTGATCCAGGTGAGTCCCAGCTCTCTGCCCTGCCCAGGTGACTCCTGCTGGCCGGTCTGGCCCGACAGGTTCCCGGAAGCTCCGAGCCCTGTGGGGCCGGGCTGGACACTGCACCTGTGACAGCTCACCTGGGCAGGTGATGGCTCAGCTGGGCCAGCAAACATCACCTGGGCCAGCAAAACATCACCTGGGCCTGTAACAGCTCACCTGGGCCAGTAACAGCTCACCTGGGCAGGTGATGGCTCACCTGGGCCAGCAATACCACACCTGGGCCAGTAACATCTGACCTGGGCTAGTAATAAACAACCTGGGCCAGTGACACCTGACCTGGGCAGGTAAAACCACACCTGGGCAGGTGATGGCTCAGCTGGGCCAGCAAAACATCACCTGGGCCAGTAAAACATCACCTGGGCCAGTAACATCTGACCTGGGCCTGTAAAACCACACCTGGACCAGCAATGCATCACCTGGGCCAGTAACAGCTCACCTGGGCAGGTGATGGCTCACCTGGGCCAGTGACACCTGACCTGGGCAGGTAAAACCACACCTGGGCTAATAACAGCTCACCTGGGCAGGTGATGGCTCACCTGGCCCATTAATACCACACCTGGGCCAGTGACACCTGGGGGATACTGGGAGCCCATACTGGGGGATACTGGGGATACTGGAGGACAATTTTCCCCAGTGTCCCCAGTATCCCCAGTATCCCCAGTGTCCCCAGTGTCCCCCAGTATGTTCCCCCAATATCCTGTATCCCAGTATCCCCAGTATCCCAGTACCCCCAGTATCCCCAATATCCCCAGTATCCCAGTACTCCCAGTGCTCCCCAGTGCTCCCCAGTGCATCCCAGTGCTCCCAGTGCTCCCAGTGTTCCCAGTGCTCCCAGTGCTCCCAGTACTCCCAGTGTTCCCAGTGCTCCCAGTGCTCCCAGTATCCCAGTATCTCAGTGCTCCCAGTGCTCCCAGTGCTCCCAGTGCTCCCAGTGCTCCCAGTGCTCCCAGTACTCCCAGTGTTCCCAGTGCTCCCAGTGTTCCCAGTGCTCCCAGTGCTCCCAGTGCTCCCAGTGCTCCCAGTATCCCGTATCCCAGTGCTCCCAGTGCTCCCGGTACGCCTCCCCTCCCCCCGCGGTGACATTTCCTGTCCCCGCCCGGTCCCGCCGGTGGCCACGGGAGGGGGAGGGGCCGCGGGGGGGGCGGCGACTTTGTCACCCAGTGTCCCCAGTGTGGGCTCCCAGTATCCCCAGTGTCCCCAGTGTGGGCTCCCAGTGTCCCCAGTATCCCCAGTGTGGGCTCCCAGTGTCACCCAGTGTCCCCCCAGTGTCCCCAGTGTCCCCAGTGTGGGGCTCCCCAGTGTCCCCAGTGTCCCCAGTGTGGGCTCCCAGTGTCCCCAGTATCCCCAGTGTGGGCTCCCAGTGTCACCCAGTGTCCCCCAGTGTCCCCCAGTGTCCCCAGTGTGGGCTCCCAGTATCCCCAGTATCCCCAGTGTCCCCGTGTCTGTCCCCTCCCCCTCACCTGGCACAGGACAGGTGACCCAGGACAGGTGAGACCCCCGGTGACCCCGCGGTGACCCCGCGGTGACCCCGGTGACCCCCCGGTGACCCCGCGGTGACCCCGCTGCCGCTGCCGCCGAACCGAAAGGGAAAGCGCCAAAACCGAAAGGACAAACCACGTGACCCTCCCAGTATGAGCCCGGCCCCCGAACTGGGCAGACTGGGAGCGCCCCGCCCCCACCAGCGCCCGCGCACACCTGGGCTCACCTGGGCAGGGACGGCCGGGGGGGAGGGGCGTCCTGCCGGGGGCTGGGACAGGGGTGTGAGAGGGGCGAGAGGTGGGACAGGTGGGACAGGTGTGACAGGTGGGACACAGGTGTGACACAGGTGTGACACAGGTGTGACACAGGTGTGACACAGGTGTGACAGGTGTGCCAGGGGTGCCAGGCGTGCCAGCTGTGCCAGCTGTGCCAGGTGTGCCAGCTGTGCCAGGTGTGCCAGCTGTGCCAGCTGTGCCAGGTGTGCCAGGTGTGCCAGCTGTGCCAGCTGTGCCAGCTGTGCCAGCTGTGCCAGGTGTGCCAGGTGTGCCAGGTGTGCCAGGTGTGCCAGGTGTGCCAGCTGTGCCAGGTGTGCCAGCTGTGCCAGGTGTGACAGGTGTGCCAGGTGTGACAGGTGTGACACAGGTGTGCCAGGTGTGCCAGCTGTGCCAGGTGTGACAGGTGTGCCAGGTGTGCCAGGTGTGACAGGTGTGACAGGTGTGCCAGGTGTGACAGGTGTGACACAGGTGTGCCAGGTGTGCCAGCTGTGCCAGCTGTGCCAGGTGTGCCAGGTGTGACAGCTGTGCCAGCTGTGCCAGGTGTGCCAGGTGTGCCAGGTGTGCCAGGTGTGCCAGGTGTGCCAGGTGTGCCAGGTGTGCCCAGGTGTGCCAGCTGTGCCAGGTGTGACAGGTGTGCCAGGTGTGACAGGTGTGACACAGGTGTGCCAGGTGTGCCAGCTGTGCCAGGTGTGACAGGTGTGCCAGGTGTGACAGGTGTGACACAGGTGTGCCAGGTGTGCTAGGTGTGCCAGCTGTGCCAGCTGTGCCAGGTGTGCCAGGTGTGCCAGGTGTGACAGGTGTGCCAGGTGTGCCAGCTGTGCCAGCTGTGCCAGGTGTGCCAGTGTGCCAGGTGTGACAGGTGTGCCAGGGCCAGGTGTGCCAGCTGTGCCAGGTGTGCCAGGTGTGACAGGTGTGCCAGGTGTGCCAGGTGTGACAGCTGTGCCAGATGTGCCAGGTGTGCCAGGTGTGACAGGTGTGACAGCTGTGCCAGGTGTGCCAGCTGTGCCAGCTGTGCCAGGTGTGCCAGCTGTGCCAGGTGTGCCAGCTGTGCCAGGTGTGCCAGCTGTGCCAGGTGTGCCAGGTGTGCCAGCTGTGCCAGGTGTGCCAGGTGTGCCAGGTGTGACAGGTGTGCCAGCTGTGCCAGGTGTGCCAGCTGTGCCAGGTGTGCCAGGTGTGCCAGGTGTGCCAGCTGTGCCAGGTGTGACAGGTGTGCCAGCTGTGCCAGGTGTGACAGGTGTGCCAGCTGTGCCAGGTGTGCAGGTGTGCCAGCTGTGCCAGGTGTGACAGCTGTGCCAGGTGTGACAGGTGTGCCAGCTGTGCCAGGTGTGCAGGTGTGCCAGCTGTGCCAGGTGTGCCAGGTGTGCCAGGTGTGCCAGGTGTGCCAGGTGTGCCAGGTGTGACAGGTGTGCCAGCTGTGCCAGCTGTGCCAGCTGTGCCAGCTGTGCCAGGTGTGCCAGCTGTGCCAGCTGTGCCAGCTGCCGCTCCACCTGTCCCCCCCCCCTCAGCCCCCCCAGGTCACACCTGGGGCTTGGGGCAGGGGCGGATCCATCAACGGCCGAACGCGATTAATTAATTAATTAGTTAATTAATTAATTCATTAATTAATCCATTAATTAACAGCTCGCTGATGAAGATCCTTATCGTTATCATAATTATTGTCCGGGGGGTCCCGGGGGTCCCGGGGGGTCCCAGGGGGGTCCCAGGAGGGTCCCGGGGGGTCCCAGGTGTTTGGGGGGGGTCCCAGGTGTCCAGGTGGGGGGTCCCGGGGGGATCTAAATGTCTGGGGAGGGGTCCCAGGGGCGATTCCCACGTGTCCGGGGGGGTCTCAGGGGGGTCCCAGGTGTTTGGGGAGGGGTCGCAGGTTCCCGGGAGGGGTCTCAGGTGTTTGGGGGGCTCCCGGGGGGCTTCGGGGGATCCAAGTTTCTGGGGGGGTCCCAGGTGTCCAGGGGGATTTCCCAGGTGAATTTTGGGGATTCCCAGGTGAATTTTGGGGGATCCCAGAATAATTTTGGGGTTTCCCAGGTGAATTCTGGGGGGTCCCAGGTGAATTTGGGGATTCCCAGATTAATTTTGGGGGGATTCCCAGATTAATTTTGGGGGTTCCCAGATTAATTTCGGGGGGTCCCAGGTGAATTCTTGGGGGTCCCGAGCCCCCCGTGTCCCTGTGCCCCAGCGGAGTCTCTCTCCAGCCCCCCCGCAGGAATTTGTCACCTCGCGGCGACACTTCGGGGACACTTCGGGGACACTTTGGGGACACTTTGTCACCGCGGCCGGGACAAAGTGGAGCCGCGATTTGGGGACAGCTGCCAGCCCCTCCCCCCCCGCTCCCCCCCGGCCCCAGAGGGGCGAGATAACGGCGCCCCCTCCCCAAAAATGTCCCGATATAGCCGCGACAGGGACGAGCTGTCACCACCCCCCGGCGCGGGGACACTGGCCAGGGACCCGAGAGCCCGGCCCACGGATCCCAAATTTGGGGACGTTCTGCCCCACAGATCCCCAAATTTGGGGACATTCTGCCCCACGGATCCCCAAATTTGGGACATTCTGCCCCACGGATCCCCAAATTTGGGACATTCTGCCCCACAGATCCCCAAATTTGGGGACATTCTGCCCCACAGATCCCCCAAATTTGGGGACATTCTGCCCCACAGATCCCCCAGATTTGGGACATTCTGCCCCACAGATCCCCAAATTTGGGGACATTCTGCCCCACAGATCCCCAAATTTGGGGACATTCTGCCCCACAGATCCCCAAATTTGGGGACATTCTGCCCCACAGATTCCCCAATTTGGGGACATTCTGCCCCACAGATCCCAAATTTGGGAAAATTCTAAATACGGGACACCCTGCCCCATAGAATCCCCTAAAAACGGGGCCCCGGCCCCACAGATCCCAAATTTGGGGACATTCTGCCCCACAGATCCCCAAATTTGGGACATTCTGCCCCACAGATCCCCAAATTTGGGGAAATTCTGCCCCACAGATCCCCCAGATTTGGGGACATTCTAAATACGGGACCCCCTGCCCCATAGAATCCCCTAAAAACGGGGCCCCGGCCCCACAGATTCCCGAAATTTGGGGAAATTCTGCCCCATAGAATCCCGAAATATGGGACACGCTGCCCCATGGAATCCCCGAAATCCCCGAAATATGGGATACCCTACCCCATAAATTCCATAAATACGGGATCCCTGCCCCATAGAATCCCCTAAATACGGGACACGCTGCCCCAGAGATTCCATAAATACGGGATCCCCCTGTTCCTGCCCCATAGAATCCCCTAAATGGGACCCCGATGTCCCTGCCCCATAGAATCCCTGGAATACGGGACCCCCTGCCCCACAGATTTCCTAACTATGGGACACCTTGTTCCTGCCCCATAGAATCCCCTAAATACGGGACCCCCGCTCTGATGGAACCCCTAACACGGGGATCCCTGCCCCACAGAATCCCCCAAATACGGGACCCCAATATCTCCGCCCCACAGAATCCCCCAAATGAGACCCCAAATCCCCCCCAGCCTTTTCTCTGCCCCCCGACTCTCGCTATGGGGGGCTCGGACCCCTCCGCCCCACAGAGACATCACGAGGGGGGGGGGGGAAGGTTGGGGCCGCCCCTCCCCCACCTTTATCAGCCTCCCCGCCCCTCCCCCCCGCCCCCTCCCCCCACAGCGCCCCTATAAACGCTGTGGGGCCGCGGGGCCGCCCCATTGCGGCTGTGGGGCGCGGACGGACGGTGGGGGAAGTGCGGGGCGGGCGCGGGGGGTGCGGGTGGGTTATGGGGTGCACAGGGGGGGTCTCTGTGGGGCACAGGGCGGTTTTTGGGGTGCACGGGGGTCTGTGGGTCACATATGGGGTCTCTGTGGGGTGCGTGGGGGTCTCTATGGGGCATGGGGGCGGGTTTTGGGGGTGCACGGGGGGGTCTGTGGGGCACACGGAGGGTTTTGGGGTGCAGGGGATCTATGGGGTGCACGGGGTGGTCTGTGGGGCGCAGGGGAAGCCTGTGGGGTCTGTGGGGGGCACAGGGACCTGTGGGGTTTTTGGGGTTTTTGGGGTTTATGGGGTCTGTGGGATTTTGGGGTCACAGGAGTTTTGTGGGGTTTTGGGGGTTTTTGGGGTCACAGGGATCTGTGGGGTCTTGGGCTCACAGATCTTTTATGGGATCTATGGGGCGCACACGGACCTCTGGGATTTTGGGGTCACGAGGGTTTTGTGGGGTTTTGGAGTTTTTGGGGGTTTTGGGGGCTTTTGGGGTTTTTGGGGTTTTGGGGTTTTGGGGTTTCTGGGGTTTTTGGGGGTTTTTTGGGGGTTTTTGGCTTCGGGATTTTGGAGTTTTTGGGGGTATTTTGGGTTTTGGGGGTCACAGGGACCTGTGGGGTTTTTGGGATCTGTGAGATTTTGGGGTCACAGGGATCTGAGGGATTTCGGGGTTTTTGGGGTTTTTGGGTTTTTGGGGTTTTTGGGATCTGTGAGATTTTGGGGTCACAGGGATCTGAGGGATTTGGGGGTTTTTGGGGTCTTTGGGGTTTTTGGGGTTTTTGGGATCTGTGAGATTTTGGGGTCACAGGGATCTGAGGGATTTGGGGGTTTTTGGAGTTTTTGGGGTTTTTGGGATCCGCGGGTGCCGCCCCTCACCCGCCGCGTCCCCCAGAGCCTCCATCGAACCCACGTGACCCACGGACTGAGGTGAGCGGGGGAGGGGTCGGGCTGGCCCTGGTGGCCCAACACGTGACCTTGGTGGCCCTTTGACGTCCGTGGGGTCATGATGGCCACGGTAGTCCAGTCCATGACCTTGGTGGCCCATTGACCCCTGTGGGGACAGGGCTGGCCCTGGTGGCCCAACCCATGACCTTGGTGGTCCAGTCCATGACCTTGGTGGCCCCCAGGCCACGGCGGACGCGGCGCTGGTGGCTCAGTGGGATCAGGGTCAGTGTGGCCCTGGTGGCCCAACCCGTGACCTTGGTGGCCCTTTGATGTCCGTGGTGTCAGGGGTGGCCCTGGTGGTCCAATCCGTGCCGATAGTTGCCCAACCCGTGATGTTGGTGGCCCATCGACGTCTGTGGGGTTGGGACGGCCATGGTGGCCCAACCCATGGCTTTGGTGGCCCATTTGCCACCCCCAGGCCATGGCGGACACGGCGCTGGCGGCTCAGTGGGGTCAGGGGTGGCCCTGGTGGCCCAGTCCATGACCTTGGTGGCCCAACCCATGACCTTGGTGGCCCATTGACCCCTGTGGGGTCAGGGCTGGCCATGGTGGCCCAACCCATGACCTTGGTGGCCCCCAGGATGGGCGGACGCCAGCTGGCGGCTCGGTGGGGTCAGGGACAGGGCTGGCCCTAGTGGCCCAATCCATGCCCATGGTGGCCCAGTCCATGACCTTGGTGGCCCAACCCATGGCCTTGGTGGCCCAGTCCATGACCTTGGTGGCCCATGTGCCCCCAGGATGCGGGCCAGCTCGCTGCCCTGTGCTGCCGCCCGCTGCGGGCAGCTGAAGCCCTGGCTGGCCACCACGCTGGCTCCTTCGACCCCCGCGCCGAGTGCTTCGTGCCACACCCGCGCCACGAGTTCGTCAGGGGACGGGTCCTGGACCGGCAGGGGGGCAGCGTCACCGTGGAGACCGAGCTGGGGGAGGTGACAACGGGGACACTGGGGGGGCTGGGGACACTGGGGGGGTTGGGGGGGTTGGGGACACTGGGGGGGATTTTGGGGATATGGGGGGACGCTGGGGATGTTTGGGGATGTTGAGGACACTGGGGACAGCAGGGGGATTGGGGACAGTGGGGACATTGAGGGGATTGGGGGACACTGAGGACATTGGGGGGGACATTGGGGACACTGGGGACAGTGGGGGGGGTTGGGGACATTTGGGACACTGGGGACAGTGGGGGGATTGGGGACATTGGGGACATTGAGGGGATCGGGGGACACTGAGGACATTGGGGGGACATTGGGGACACTGGGGGACAGTGGGGGGTTGGGGACACTTGGGACACTGGGGACATTGGGGACGTGGAAGACATTGGGGGACATTGGGGACACTGGGGATATTGGGGGACATTTGGGACATTGAGGACATTGGAGACACTGGGGACAGTAGGGGGATTTGGGACAGTGGGGACATTGAGGGAATGGGGACATTGGGGACATTGGGGGACGTTGAGGGACGTTGGGGACATTGGGGACATTGGGGGACACTGGGGATATTGGGGATATTGGGGGACATTTGGGACATTGGGGGCATTGGGGACACTGGGGACACTGTGGATATTGGGGACATTTGGGACATTGAGGACATTGGGGACACTGGGGACAGTGGGGGACATTGGGGACATTGGGGACATTGGGGGCATTGAGAAAAAAATGAAGGAAAAAGGGAAAAAATGGGGAGAAATTGGTAAAAATGGGGTTGGGGACAGTGGGAGACGTTGGGGGACATTCGGGACATTGGGGACATTTGGGGACATTAGTGACACTGGTGACTCTGGGGACACTGGGGACATTGGGGACATTTTGGACATTGGGGACACTGGGGACATTTTGGTGACATTGGGTGACAGTGGTGACATTGGTGACACTGGGGGGATTGGTGACATTGGTGACAGTTTGGTGACACTGGTGACATGTTGGTGACACTGGGTGACACCGGTGACCCCACTGTCCCCCCCCTAGACAGTGGTGGTGGCCGAGGGGGACACTGGTGACATTGGTGACATTCTGGTGACACTGGGTGACACTGGTGACATTCTGGTGACACTGGTGACACTGGGTCTCCCCAGACGGTGACGGTGGCCGAGCGGGACACTGGTGACACTGGGTGACATTTTGGTGACACTGGTGACACTGGTGACCCCGCTGTCCCCAGACGGTGACGGTGGCCGAGCGGGACACTGGGACATTGGGACACTGGTGACACTGGGTGACACTAGGTGACACTGGTGACATTTTGGTGACACTGGGTGACACTGGTGACCCCTCTGTCCCCCCAGACGGTGACGGTGGCCGAGCGGGACACTGGGACATTGGGACATTGGGACACTGGTGACATTTTGGTGACACTGGTGACCCCGCTGTCCCCAGACGGTGACGGTGGCCGAGTGGGACACTGCTGACATTGGGACATTGGGACACTGGTGACACTGGGTGACACTGGGTGACACTGGGTGACACTGGGTGACACTGGTGACATTTTGGGGACACTGGGTGACACTGGTGACACTGGGTGTCCCCAGACGGTGACGGTGGCCGAGCGGGACGTTGGGACATTGGGACACTGGTGACACTGGGTGACATTGGTGACATTCTGGTGACACTGGTGACATTTTGGTGACACCGGTGCCCCTCTGTCCCCAGACGGTGACGGTGGCCGAGCGGGACGTGCACCCGCAGAACCCGCCCAAGTTCGAGCGCATCGAGGACATGGCCATGCTGACCTTCCTGCACGAGCCCGCCGTGCTGCACAACCTGCGGGAGCGCTACGGCAGCTGGATGATCTACGTGAGACCCCCGAATTGGGGAGGGGGCTGGGGATAAATGGGGATGATCTACGTGAGACCCCCGAATTGGGGATAAATGGGGAGGGGCTGGGGATAAATGGGGATGATCTACGTGAGACCCCCGAATTGGGGAGGGGGCTGGGGATAAATGGGGATGATCTACGTGAGACCCCCCGGAATTGGGGAGGGGGCTGGGGATAAATGGGGATGATCTACGTGAGACCCCCGGGGAGTGGGAGGGGGCACCAGAAATGGGGAATGATCTACGTGAGACCCCCGGAATTGGGGGAGGGGCTGGGATGAAATGGGGAGGGGGGCTGGGGACAGAAATGGGGATGATCTACGTGAGACCCCCCGGGATGGGGAGGGGCTGGAAATGGGGAGGGGGACACCCGAAATGGGGAGGGGACATCAGAAATGGGGATGATCTACGTGAGACCCCCGGGATGGGGAGGGGGCACCAGAAATGGGGAGGGGGGCACCAGAAATGGGGAGGGGGGCACCAGAAATGGGGAGGGGGCACCAGAAATGGGGATGATCTACGTGAGACCCCGAAATGGGGAGGGGGGCTGAAAATGGGGAGGGGGGCTGGAAATGGGGGGTGATCTACGTGAGACCCCGAATTGGGGAGGGGGCTGGAAATGGGGAGGGGGCACCCGAAGTGGGGGGGAAAAAACCCTCAAAAATGGGATCAGGGACCTCAGAAATGGGAGAAAAACCTGGAAATTGGGGAGGGGGAACCCCAAAACGGGGAGGGGGACACGAGAAATGGGGGAGTGGGAAACCCCAAAATGGGGAAAGGGAACCCCGAAAATGAGGAGGGGGGGGAACCCAAAAATGGGGAGTGGGACCCAAAAAATGGGAGGGGGGACCCCAAAACTGGGAGCCGGACTCACAAAATATCCAATCCTGAACCCCAAAATATCCAATCCTGAACCCCCAAAATGGATTTTGGGGTTCCCCCCCAATCCCAGATTTATCCCTGAACCCCCAAATTCCGGGGTTTTTTTAGGATTTGGAGATTTTGGGGTCCCTTTGGGCTGGATTTCGGGGTTCCCTGGACACCCCAATCATCCCAAATTCCCATTTTTTTTTTCCAGGATGGATTTTGGGGTCCCCCCCAATCCCGGATTTATCCCTGAACCCCCAAATTCCGGTTTTTTTTTTTTAGGATTTGGGGCTTTTGGGGTCCCTCTGGGCTGGATTTCGGGGTTCCCTGGACACCCCAACCACCCCAAATTCCCTTTTTTTTTAGGATTTGGAGGTTTTGGGGTTCCTTTGGGCTGGATTTCGGGGTTCCCTGGACACCCCAAATTCCCTTTTTTTTTAGGATTTGGAGGTTTTGCGGTCACTCTGAGCTGGATTTCGGGGTTCCCTGGACACCCCAACCACCCCAAATTCCATTTTTTTTAGGATTTGGGGCTTTTGGGGTCCCTCTGGGCTGGATTTCGGGGTTCCCTGGACACCCCAGCCCCCCCCCCAAATTCCCTTTTTTTTCGGATTTGGAGGTTTTGGGGTTCCTTTGGGCTGGATTTCGGGGTTCCCTGGACACCCCAACCACCCCAAATTCCATTTTTTTTACGATTTGGAGATTTTGGGGTCGCTCTGGGCTGGATTTCGGGGTTCCCTGGACACCCCAGCCCCACCAACCCCCCAATTTTTTTGTTTTTTATTTTCCCCCCGGCCCGAATTGGGCGCAGACCTACTCGGGGCTGGATTTCGGGGTTCCCTGGACACCTCAATCACCTCAAATCCCTTTTTTTTTTCCAGGATGGATTTTGGGGTCCCCCAATCCCAGATTTATCCCTGAACCCCCAAATTCCGGGTTTTTTTTAGGATTTGGGGCTTTTGGGGTCCCTCTGGACTGGATTTCGGGGTTCCCTGGACACCCCAATCACCCCAAACCCCCAATTTTTGTTTTTTATTTCCTCCCCCCGGCCCGAACTGGGCGCAGACCTACTCGGGGCTGGATTTCGGGGTTCCCTGGACACCCCAAACACCCCAAATTCCATTTTTTTTACGATTTGGGGCTTTTGGGGTCGCTCTGGGCTGGATTTCGGGGTTCCCTGGACACCCCAGCCCCCCCCCCAAATTCCCCTTTTTTCAGGATTTGGAGGTTTTGGGGTCGCTCTGGGCTGGATTTCGGGGTTCCCTGGACACCCCAAATCCCATTTTCTTTCGGATTTGGGGCTTTTGGGGTCGCTCTGGGCTGGATTTCGGGGTTCCCTGGACACCCCAGCCCCCCCAAACCCCCAATTTATTTTTTTTTTTATTTCCCCCCGGCCCGAACCGGGCGCAGACCTACTCGGGGCTGTTCTGCGTCACCGTGAACCCCTACAAGCGGCTGCCGGTGTACGAGCCGCCCGTGGTGGCCGCGTACCGCGGCAAGAAGCGCAGCGAGGTCCCGCCCCACATCTTCTCCATCTCCGACAACGCCTACCAGTACATGCTGACAGGTGGCGCCCCGAAAATGGGACGGGGACCCCGAAAATGGGATGGGGGACACCGAAAATGGGGGGGGACACCGAAAATGGGATGGGGGACCCCGAAAATGGGACGGGGGACACCGAAAATGGGACGGGGACCCCGAAAATGGGATGGGGAAACTGGGGGGCAGGAGGTACCCCAAAAAATGGGTTCGGGAAAGGTGCGGGCCCCGAAAAATGGGATGGGGGACCCCGAAAATGGGGGGGGGGGGCGATTGGGGGGCAGCTGGGACCCCGAAAATGGGGTGGGGGACCCCGAAAATTGGGGTGGGGACCCCGAAAATGGGGTGGGGGACCACGAAAATGGGGTGGGGGGGGCGATTGGGGGGGCAGCTGGGACCCCGAAAATGGAATGGGGGAAACTGGGGGAAAGGTGGGACCCCCAAAAAATGGGATGGGAGACCCCCGAAAATGAGGGGGGGGGGGGCGAGGGGGGGATCCCGAAAATGGGGTGGGGGGTAGTTGGGGGAAAGGTGGGGCCCCGAAAAATGGGATGGGGGACCCCGAAAATGGGATGGGGGGGCGATTGGGGGACAAGTGGGACCCCCAAAAAATCGGGTAGGGGAAACTGGGGGAAAGGTGGGACCCCCAAAAAAATGGGTTCGGGAAAGGTGGGACCCCGAAAATGGGGTGGGGGGGAAGTTGGGGAGAAGGTGGGAACTCAAAAAAAATGAGGTGGGGGGGCAGGTGGGACCCCAAAAATGGGATGGGGGACCGGGGGGGACCCCGAAAATGGGATGGGGGAAAGGTGGGGGCTGGTGGGGCCCCCAAAAATGGGTTAGGGGAGCGTGGGAACCCCCAAAAATGGGCTGAAGGAAACTGAAAAGAAGGTGGGGCCCCAAAAAATGGGATGGGGGCAGGGGGACCCCGAAAATGGGGTGGAGGGAAATTGGGGGAAAGGTGGGACCCCCAAAAAATGGGTTTAGGGCGCAACTGGGAACCCCAAAAAATGGGATATGGGCAGGTGGAGCCCCAAAACCGCTAGGGGTCGGGGGGGACCCCAAAAATGGAGTGGGGGGCAACTAGGAACCCCCAAAAATGAGCTGGGGGCAGGTGAGACCCCCAAAAATGGGGTGGGGGGCAACTGGGGGGCAGGTGGGACCCCCAAAAAATGGGCTGGGGAACGTGGGAACCCCCAAAAATAGGATATGGGCAGGTGGGACCCCAAAAATAGGATATGGGCAGGTGGGACCCCAAAAATAGGCTGGAGGAAACTGAAAAGCAGGTGGGACGCCAAAAATGGGATGGGGAAAGGTGGGACCCCCAAAATTTGGTTTGGGTTAACTGGGGGGCAGGTGGGACCCCAAAAAATGGGCTGGGGACAGGTGGGGCCCCAAAAATGATTTGGGGAAAAGTGGGACCCCAAAAACGGGGTGGGGAAAGGTGGGATCCCAGAAATGGGTTTGGGGCAACTGGGAACCCCAAAAATGAGGTGGGGGAAACTGGGGAGCAGGTGGGACCCCCAAAAAAAATGGGATGGGGGCAACTGGGGGGCAAAGTGGGGGGGACCTGGGGACACCTGGGCACAGCTGGGGGGGCACCTGGGGGGGGCTCTGGGCTCACCTGGAATTACCTGGGCTCACCTGGGGCTCACCTGGGCGACACTTGGGGACACCTGGGGCACACCTGGGACACACCTGGGGCACACCTGGGGGACACCTGTGACACACCTGGGGCACACCTGGGACACACCTGGGGCACACCTGGGGCACACCTGGGGCACACCTGGGGCACACCTGGGCACAAGGGAACATCCAAGACCCCCAGCGGTTCCTCCCAGTTTGGACCAATCTCAACTGGGAGAGAAACCCCAAAACTCCCGAAATCGTCACAGTCTGGCCCCCACCTGAGCTCACCTGAGCTCACCTGAGCTCACCTGAGACCCCCAAGACCCCCAGTGGCTCCCCCCAGTTTTGTCCCATCTCACCTGGAGGGGTGGAGACCCCCAAATTTCTTCCTCACCTTTGTCTCACCTGAGAGGTTGGAGACCCCCAAATTTCTCCCCCATTTTGGTTCTACCTCACCTGTTGCTCACCTGGAGGGGTGGAGACCCCCCACCCCCCACCCCAAATTATCCCACCTCACCTGAGAAAAATCCGAGACCCCCAAAACCCTCAACACCTCCCACACCTGGCGCTCACCTGGGCAGGTGGGGACCCCCAAACTTCTCCCCATCTCCCTCACCTTTGTCCCACCTGAGAGGTTGGAGACCCCCGAATTTCTCCCCCATTTTGGTTCTACCTCACCTGCGCTCACCTGGGAGGGTGAAGACCCCCCACCCCAAATGATCCCACCTCACCTGAGAAAAATTGGAAGACCCTCAACACCTCCACACCTGTTGCTCACCTGGGCAGGTGGAGACCCCCAAAATCACCTGGGGAGGGCGGGGGGGGGAGGTGCTGAGGACCCCCCAAAACCCCTCCTCACCCCCTCCCCCTTCTCTCCCCCCCACAGACCGCGAGAACCAATCCATCCTCATCACGTGAGTCCCCGGGCGTGGGGGTGGGGCCAGGTGCCCCCAGGTGCCCCCAGGTGCCCCCAGGTGCCCCCAGGTGACCCCGTTGCCCCCCCAGGGGCGAGTCGGGGGCGGGGAAGACGGTGAACACCAAGCGCGTCATCCAGTACTTCGCCAGCATCGCCGCCATCGGCGACCGCAGGAAGGAGGCGGCCAAGGTGGGGCAGGGGCCTGGCCACGCCCACCCGGGGGGCGGGGAGGGTCTCACCTGGGCGCGTCCCCACCCCCGGTGTCGCTGTCGCCCCCCAAGGGGGACGCTGGAGGATCAGATCATCCAGGCCAACCCCGCGCTCGAGGCCTTTGGTAGCGCCAAGACCGTGCTAGCGACAACTCCTCGATTCGTGAGTGGGGCGGGGCGGGGGGCGGGGCCTGGGGATGGGGGGCGGGGCTGGGGTCTGTGGGGGGCGGGGCCTGGGTCTGTGGGGGCGGGGCTTGGGTCTGTGGGGCACCTGTGATGAGGTGGAGTCTATAGGGTGGGGCCAGTGTCCACAGAGAATATCTATGGGGTGGGGTCTATGGGGTGGGGTCTATGGGGTGGGGTCTGTGGGGTGGGCCAACGTCCGTGAGAACATCTGTGGGGTGGTGTCTCTATGGGGCGGGGTCTCTATGGGGTGGGATCTGTATTTTAAATCCCTCCCCACGCTTCCAGGAGATTCATCGGGATCGCCGGGGCACGCGACGAGGCTGGCAGTGGGCATGCCGAGACCTGTGAGTGGCGCGAGCGGTCAGATCGGCCGCTGTCGTGTCGGAGCCGACTCAGGGTCACTCATTCACTCATCGATGTGACTCATGATGATAAATAGCGATAAATGTCATCAGCATGGCTGACTGGATGGGGGTCCATCATCCATCGATCAAAATCGTCGATCAAATCGATAAAATCGTCAAATCATAAATAAAATCAAATGAAATCATTAAAAATTAAAATGAAAATAAAATTAAAAATTAAAAATTAATTAAATGTAAATTAAAATTAAAATTCGAAATAGATAAAATTAAAAATAATAAAATGAATAAAATAAATAAGAATTAAAATTAAGTAAAATTAAGATTAAAGATTAAATAAAGTGAAAATTAAAGTAAAATTAAAAATTAAAAGTAAATTAAAATTAAAAGTTAATTAGAAAGATTAAAGATTAAAATTAAAGATTAAGATAAAGATTAAAGTGAAATTAAAATTGAATTAAAGATTAAAGTGATTAAGATTAAAGTAAAATTAGATTAAATTAAAGTGAATTAAAGATTAGAATTAAAGATTAAAGATTAAAGATTAAAATTAAAGATTAAGATTAAAATTAAATTAAGGTTAAATTAAAATTAAAGGTAGATAAAATTGAATTAAAATTAAAAGTGAGTAAAGATTAAGATTAAATTAGAATTAAAAAGTTATGAATTAAAGATTAAAATTAAAGATTAAGATTAAAGATTAAAATTAAGATTAAGATTAAAGTAAAGTAAATTAAGATTAAATTAGAATTAAAGATTAAAGGTAAGATTAAAATTAAGATTAAGATTAAAAGTGAATTAGGAATTAAATTAAAGTAGATTAAAGATTAAATTAGAAATTAAGTAGAATTAGAATTAGATTAAAGATGGGTAAAGATTAAAGAGTTAAATTAAGGTGAATTAAATTAGAAATTAGAATTAAAGATTAGAGATTAAAGTTAAGTAGATTAAAGATTAGAGATTAGAATTAAGATTAAAGATTAGGTAGCAATTAAAGATTAAGATTAAAGATTAAGATTAAGGTAATTAGAATTAGAATTAAATTAAGATTAAAGATTAAAGTTAAATTAAAAGTTGAATTAAGATTAAGAGTAGAATTAAGATTAGAAATTGAATTAAATTAGGGTAAGATTAAGATTAAGATTAAATTAAGATTAAATTAGAGTGGAGTGGAAATTAGAATTAAGACAAAGTAATTAGAGATTAAATTGAATTAAGAGTGAAAGATTAAGATTAAGTGAATTAAGATTAAGATTAAGAATTAAGATTAAAGATTAAGAGTTGAATTAAGATTAGAGATTGAGATTAAAATTAGAAATTGAATTAAAGATTAAGAGTGAAAGATTAGAATTAGAAATTGAATTAGAGATTAAGATTAAATTAAGTAAATTAATTAGAAATTGAGGTAAAAATTAGAGTAAAGATTAAGATTAAGGTGAATTAAAATTGAATTAAGATTAAGATTAAAGATTAATTAAGATTAAAAGTTAAATTAGAAATTAAAATTAGAATTAAAGATTAAAGATTAGGTAAATTAAGATGAATTAAAGATTAAGAATTAAAGATTAAGATTAAATTAAAATTAGATTAAGATTAAAATTAAGATGTAAAGATTAAGATTAGAAATTAGAATTAGAAATTAAGAGTAAAATTAGAATTAAGATTAAAAATTAGAATTAGAGAAATTAGAATTAAAATTAAGAATTAAAGTGAATTAAAATTAAAATTAAGATTAAGATTAAAGATTAAAGATTAAAGTGAATTAAAGAGTGAATTAAAATTAAAATGTAAAAATTGAATTAAGATTAGAATTAAGATTAAGATTAAGAATTAAAATTAAGATTAAATTAAGATTAAGTTAAGATTAAAGATTAAATTAGAAATTAAAGATTAAAGATTAAGATTAAAATTAAAGGTTAAGTAATTAAGATTAAAGATTAAGGTAAGATTAGATGAATTAAAGTAATTAAGATTAAATTAAGATTAAGAATTAAGATTAAATTAAGATTAAATTAAAATTAAAATTAGATTAAAATTAAAGGTAAATTAAAATTAAAAGATTAAAGATTAAAATTAAGGTAATTAAAGATTAAAGATTAAAATTGATTAGAATTAAGATTAAATTAAGGTAGAAATTAAAAGTGAGATTAGAAATTAAATTAAGATTAAGTGAATTAAAGATTGAATTAAGATTAAAGATTAAAGAATTAAGATTAAAGATTAGAAATTAAAATTAAGATTAAAGATTAAAGATTAAGATTAAGATTAAAGATTAAGATTAAAGTAATTAAAATTGAATTAAATTAAGATTAAATTAAAATTGAGATTAGAAAATTAAAGATTAAATTAAAAATTAAGGTAAAATGAATTAAAGACAAAGATTAAAGTGAATTAGAATTAAAGATTAGAATTAAAAGATTAAGATTAAGATTAAAGATAAGATTAAGTTTAAAGGTGAATTAAAAGGTAAAATTAAGTTAAGATTAGGAAATTAAAATTAAAAGTAAATTAATTAGTATTGGTAAAGATTAAGAATTAAAGATTAAAGATGAATTAAAGGATTAAATTAAGGTAATAGTGAATTAAAAATTGAATTAAAGTTAAGAATTAAGATTAGAAATTAAGATTAAAGATTAGAAATTAAGAATAAGATTAGAAATTAAATTAAATTAAATTAAGATTAGAGAATTAAATTAAAAATTGAATTAAAGTTGAATTAAAATTAAAGATAGAATTAGAAATTAGGGTAATTAAATTAAGAATTAAGAATTAAAGATTAAAGATTAAGTAAATTAAAATTAAGATTAAAATTAAAGATTAAGGAATTAAGATTAAAAGATTAAGATTAAGTGATAAATTAAGATTTGAAAGGTGAGATTAAAATTAAGATTAAAATTAAGATAGAATTAAGATTAGAATTAAGATTAAATTAAGAAATTAAAGATTTGAAATTAAAATTAAATTAAGATTAAGAATTAAAGGTGAAATTAAAGATTAAGATTAGATTAAAATTAAGATTAAGAGTAAATTAAAATTAAAATTAGAAATTAGAATTAAAATTAAGATTAGGAATTAAAATTAAGATTAAAGTGAATTAAGATTAAGATTAGAATTAAAGTGAAATTAGAAATTAAGTTTAAGATTAAAGATTAAAGGTAAAATTAGAATTAAAGATTAAGATTAAATAGATTAAGATTAAGATTGAATTAAATTAAAGATTAAGATTTAAATTAAGATTAAGATTAAGATCAAGATTAGAATTAAAGATTGAATTAAAGATTAAAATTAAGAATTAAGATTAAGATTAGAGATTAAGATTGATAAGATTAGAGATTAAGATTAAAGATTAAAATTAAATTAAAATTAAGATTAAAATTAAAGTGAATTAGAAATTAAATTAAATTAAAATTAAGATTAAATTAGATTAAAGATTAAAGATTAGAAATTAAATTAAATTAAAATTGAATTAAAGATTAAAGATTAAATTAAATTAAATTAAAGATTAAGATTTAGAAATTAAAATTAAGATTGAATTAAAGTTAAGATAAAGAAAAGATTAAAATTAAGATTAGAATTAAGATTAAGATTAGAATTAAAATGAATTAAAGATTAAATTGAATTAAGATTAAAATTAAAGATTAGATTTAAAATTAAAAATTGAATTAAGTGAATTAAGATTAAGATTAAATTAGAATTAAAGATTAAGATTAAGATTAGAATTAAAATTAGAATTAGGAATTAAAGATTAAAGATTAAGATTAGAATTAGATTAAGATTAGAATTAGATTAAATTAAGAGTATTAGAATTAAAGATTAAAGGTAAAATTGAATTAAGATTAGAAAGATTAAGATTAAGACAAAGTTAAATTAAAGATTAAAGATTAAGATTAAAGATTAAATTAAGGGTAAGATTAAGATAGAATTAAGATTAAAGATTAGAATTAAGTTTAAATTAAAGTGAATTAAAGATTAAGATTAGAAATTAGGTAAGATTAAGATTAAAATTTGAGTGAATTAAGATAAAATTAAAATTAAAATTAGGAATTAAGATTAAATTAAAATTAAAGATTAAGATTAATTAAAGATTAAAGATTAAAATTAAAATTAATGTAAAATTAGAATTAAAGATTAAAGATTAAAGATTAAAATTAAGATTAAGTTAAATTAAGGGTAGAATTAAAGATTAAAAGTAAAATTAGATTAAGATTAAAATTAGAAATTAAGAGAGTGAATTAAAATGAATTAAGATTAAAGATTAAAATTAAAGATTAAAATTAAAAGATTAAGATTAAAATTAAAATTAAGATTAAGAATTAAGATTAAAATTAAAGATTAAAGATTAAAATTAAAATTAAGTAAGATTAAGATTAAAGATTAAAAGTAAAGATTAGAATTAGGACTAAAGATTAGAGATTAAGTGGGTAAGATTAAGATTAAAATTAAAATTAAAATTAGAATTAAATTAAAGTCAAAAGATTAGAAAGACAAGATTAGAAAGATTAGAAATTGAGATTAAAATTAAAGATTAAGATTAAATTAAAGGTGAATTAAGATTAGAATTAGAATTAAATTGAATTAAAGATTAAGATTAGAATTAAGATTAAAATTAAGATTAGAGGTGAATTAAGATGAATTAAGATTAAATTAAAGTTTAAGATTAAAGGTAGAGATTAAAGATTAAATTAAGAATTAAGATTAAGTTAAAAATTAGATTAAGATTAAAATTAAGATTAAATTGAATTAAGATTAAATTAAAATTAAGATTAAAATTAAGATTAAGGAATTAAGATTAAGATTAGAGATTAGGTAATTAGAAAGAGTGAATTAGATTGAATTAGAAATTAAGATTAAGATTAAGGTAAAATTAAATTAAGATTAAGACAATTAGGTAAATTAAGATTAAGATTGAATTAAAATTAAAATTAAAGATTAAAATTAAAATTAGGAAGTGAATTAAATTAAAGATTAAGATTAAAGTGTAATTAGTAATTAAAATTGAAAGATTAAAATGTATAAGATTAAAATTGAAAATTAGAATTAAATAAGGTAAATGTAAGATTAAAATTAAAGATTAAAATTAAATTAAAATTAGAAAAGATTAAAAGTGAAATTAGAATTAAGTGAATTAATTAGAAATTAAAGTTTAGAATTAAGAATTAAAAAGATTAAAGGTAAAGGTTTTAAACTGGGTCAAGATTAAGACTTGGTGGGTAAAGATTAAAGACTTGAGATGAATTAAAAGATTAAAGATTAAAAGTGGGTAGAATTGAGATTAAGACAAGGTGGTAGAATTAAAGATTAAAGATTACAGGTGAATTAAGACAGTGAATTAAAGATTAAGATTAGGTAAATTAAAGGATGGGTAAGACAGCTAGAAATTAAAGTAAAAGATTAGGATTGAGATTGGAACAGATTAGAAAATTAAGATTGAGAATTAAAGGGTGTAGAGTAGAAATTGAGGTAAAAGATGAGATTAAAATTAAATTAAAATTAGATTAAAGATTAAAGGTTTTGAGTGAAATTAAAATTAAAGACTAAAGATTAAGGTCCATGAGTGGTGGTCCCATTAAAGATTAAAATTAAATTAGGACAGGTCACAGGTGAACAGATGGGTTTTAGCGTAAAGATTGAAAGGTAGATGGGTCAGTGGTAGAAATTAGAGTATGATTAAATATGCATCCATCCATCCATTCATCATCCATCCATTCATCATCCATCCATCCATCATCCATCCATCCATCCATCCATTCATCATCCATCCATCATGCATCCACCATCCATCCACCATCCATCCATCCAACCATCATCCATCCATCAACCATCATCCATCATCATCCATCCATCCATCCATCCATCCATCCATCATCCATCCATCCATCCATCCATCCATCCATCCATCCATCATCCATCCATTCATCATCCATCCATCCATCATCCATCCATCCATTCATCATCCATCCATCCATCCATCCATCATCCCTCTCCATCCATCATCCGTCCATCCATTCATCATCCATCCATCCATCATCCATCCATCCATCCATCATCCATCATCCATCCATCCATCCATCATCCATCCATCCATCCATCATCCATCCATCCATCCATCCATCCATCCATCCATCCATCCATCCATCCATTCATCATCCATCCATCATCCATCCATCATCCATCCATCTCTCACTCTCCTCTCCCAGATCTCCTGGAGAAGTCCCGTGTCATCTTCCAGCTGAAGGCGGAACGAAATTACCACATCTTCTACCAGATCCTCTCCAACAAGAAGAAGCCGGAGCTTCTGGGTGAGCTGGGCTGCCACTGAGGCCTTGGGGTTTCTCCTTGCCCAAATTTGGGGTGTTTTGGTGAGATTGGCAATGCTCAGTGGTGTCTCCATCCTGCGCCAGAGATGCTGCTGGTCACCTCCAACCCCTACGACTACGGTTACGTCTCCCAAGGAGAGGTGACCGTGGCTTCCATCGACGACTCCGAGGAGCTGATGGCCACCGACGTGAGTGGGGAGGAGAGGAGGGAGGGATGGATGGATGATGGGTGGATGGATGGATGAGACCATGGATGGATGGATGGATGGATGGATTGATGGGTGAGTCCATGGATGGGTGGGTGAAACCATGGATGGATAGATGGATGGCTGGATGGGTCCATAGATGGATGGATGAGTAGATCAAGTCCTCGTGTGGATGGATGAATCCATGGATAGAAGGGTCCTCAAATGGATGGTTGTGTCCCTGGATGAAGCCCCCAAATGGATTGATGGATGAATCCATGGATGGATGGGTGGATGAAGTTCTCAAATGGAAGGATGGATGAGTCCATGAGTAGATGAATCCTCAAATAGATGGATGTGTCCTTGATGAATTAATGAATCCATGGATGGATGGATGGATGGATAGATCCAGGGGTAAATGAGTTCTGAGCTCGACAAATGGATTTGTGGACAAATGGACAAGACCATGGACAAGTCCTTCAAGTGGCCAAACCCATGGCTGGACGTGTCCCCATTGGCCAACTGGGCCATGGATTGGGAAGAGCAGGGGGAGGGACCCTCAGGTGACCATCAGAGCAGAAGCCACGCCCTCACCTGGCCCCTCCCCCACCCTCTCCACCCCTCCCAGAGCGCCTTTGATGTGCTGGGCTTCACGGCCGAGGAGAAGGCCGGCGTCTACAAGCTGACGGGCGCCATCATGCACTTCGGCAACATGAAGTTCAAGCAGAAGCAACGGGAGGAGCAGGCGGAGCCGGATGGCACCGAAGGTGGGTCAGGACGAGGGGGAGGTGACAGCTCAAGGAGGTGCCACCAGGTGAGGTGACACCTGACCAGGTGCCTCCCGCTCCGCAGATGCCGACAAATCCGCCTACCTGATGGGGCTGAACTCGGCCGACCTGCTCAAGGGCTTGTGCCACCCGCGCGTCAAGGTGGGCAACGAGTACGTCACCAAGGGCCAGAGCGTCCAGCAGGTCTACTACTCCATCGGGGCCTTGGCCAAGGCTGTCTACGAGAAGATGTTCAACTGGATGGTGGTGAGGATCAACAACTCGCTGGACACCAAGCAGCCGCGGCAGTACTTCATCGGTGTCCTGGACATCGCTGGCTTCGAGATCTTCGATGTGAGGCTCAGGGCGGGGTGGCAGCATTTGGCTTCTTAGGGTTGACGTTGAGCTGGTTGGGTGTTGAGTGGGTGTCCTGTAGCTTCACATTGACCTTGGGTGGAGATCTGGACTCTTTGTGTCTTTATGTTGATGCTGCTGTGTGGAGGAGTGGAGACGACCCCATTGGGCGTTGAGTTGACCCTCTTGACCGCACTGGGTGTTATTTTTAACATTTGCTCTCAGATTGGCCCCACTCATCTCACTGAACGTTCTGTTGCCCCCTCTGGGTGTGAGATTGTCCCCACTGATCTCCTTGGGAAATCACTTTGACCCCTGTGGGGTGTTGAGTTGTCCCTGATGACCCCACCAGGCATTGAGCTGACCTTGTTGAAGGTTAAGTTGACCCCATTGGTAACATTTGCCATTGTCTTGATCCCAACGGGTGTTGAATTTACCCCACTGGGTGTTGAGTTGACCCCACTGGGTGTTGAGTTGAACCCATGGACTCAGTTGGCTCTGTGGGTGTGGAGTTGACCCCATGGACTCAGTTATCCCTGTTGGGTGTTGAGTTGTCTCCGTTGGGTGTTGTCTCCATTGGGTGTTGAGTTGACCTCATTGGCTCAGGTATCCCACTGGGTGTTGAGGTGACCCCATTGACTCAGTTGTCCTCGTTGGGTGTTGAGTTGTCCCCATTGAGTGTTGAGTTGACCCATGGACTCAGTTGAGCCCCATTGGGTGTTGAGCTGGCCCTGTTGGCTGTTGAGTTGACCCCGTTGGGTGTTGAGTTGACCCCATGGACTCAGTTGGCCCCATTGGTTGTTGAGTTGGCCCCGTTGGTTGAGTTGACCCTGTTGTGTGTTGAGTTGACCCCATGGCCACAGTTGGCCCCACTGGGTGTCGAGTCACCCCCACAGACTCCACCCCCGTCCCTCCCTCTCCTCCCCCAGTTCAACAGCTTCGAGCAGCTCTGCATCAACTTCACCAACGAGAAGCTGCAGCAGTTCTTCAACCACCACATGTTCGTGCTGGAGCAGGAGGAGTACAAGAAGGAGGGCATCGAGTGGGAGTTCATCGACTTCGGCATGGACCTGCAGGCCTGCATCGACCTCATCGAGAAGGTGCCGCCTCCCCCGGGGGGGCTGAGGGAGGAAGGGCCCGTCCAGCTGGAGCCCCTCAAAGCAAATTTTGGGGTGTCCTCGGTGTCCTCTCCATCCGACAAAACCCGTTCGCCCGCAGCCCATGGGGATCATGTCCATCCTGGAGGAGGAGTGCATGTTCCCCAAGGCCTCGGACATGACCTTCAAGTCCAAACTCTACGACAACCACCTGGGCAAGTCGGCCAATTTCGGGAAGCCGCGGAACATCAAGGGCAAGTCCGAGGCTCACTTCTCGCTCACACACTACGCCGGCACCGTGGATTACAACATCCTGGGCTGGCTGGAGAAGAACAAGGACCCCCTCAACGAGACGGTGGTGGGGCTCTACCAGAAATCCGCCCTCAAGCTCTTGGCTCACCTCTTCTCCAACTACGCCGGGGCAGACTCCGGTGGGTGATGGACGGGTGGAGAAGATGCCGTCCACAGGAGTTGTCCTTGTCCCCACTCATCCCACGGTTCTCCTCCACAGGCGGTGACAGCGGGAAGGGCAAAGGAGCCAAGAAGAAAGGTTCCTCCTTCCAGACCGTCTCAGCCCTGCACAGGGTGAGGGATCTGCTGTGGGGCAAGGGGAGAAGAACCCCCGGTGTGAAGGGTGGTCCCACCACCCCCAGCCCCTCCCTTGCTCTCCCATTGGTCACCCTCCCCTCTCCTCCCCAGGAGAACCTCAACAAGCTGATGGCCAACCTCAAGACCACCCACCCCCACTTCGTCCGCTGCCTCGTCCCCAACGAGCGGAAGGAGCCGGGTGAGCCGAGGGTGGGGGAGGGGAGGTTGGGGCGTGGGTGTGGCTCGTGGTTGACCCCTCACCTGTATTTCCCCCCCTCCCCCAGGTGTGATGGACAACGCCCTGGTCATGCACCAGCTCCGCTGCAACGGGGTCCTGGAGGGAATCCGCATCTGCCGCAAGGGCTTCCCCAACCGCATCCTCTACGGGGACTTCCGCCAGCGGTGGGGACACGGAGGGGGCTTGGGGAGGGGGGACAATCCCACCGGGGCTGAACTCGGGGGTCACGTCCTCTCTGGGCCCCAGGTACCGCATCCTGAACCCCGCGGCAATCCCCGAGGGACAGTTCATCGACAGCCGCAAGGGCGCCGAGAAACTGCTGGGCTCCATCGACATCGACCACAGCCAGTACAAGTTTGGGCACACCAAGGTGAGGCCGTGTGGGCTCTGTTCCCTGTGGTGTCACCATCTGAGGAAGACATGGACATGCCTGTGTCCATCTGTCCATCCCCGTGTCCATCTGTCCGTCCCTATTTCCATCCGTCCATCTACCAAGACACCATCCCATCCTCCCACCCACCACAACCGGTTTGATCCCACTAAGAGAGATCCTGTGGTTCCTGTTCCCTGAAGTTAACATGGACCTCCTGTTCCCATGATCCCTGTGTCCATCTGTCCATCCCCTGTGTCCATCTGTCCATCTACCCAGACACCACCCCATCCTCCCACCCACCACAGCCAGTTTGGGCGCACTGTGGGTGAGATCTCGTGGTCCCTGCTCCCTGTGGTCCCACCATTTGAGGTGAACATGGACCTCGTATTCCCACGATCTCTGTGTCCATCTGTCCATCCCCGTGTCCATCTGCCCATCCCTGTGTCCATCTGTCCATCCCCCTGTCCATCTTCTCAGACACCATCTCATCCTCCCACCCACCACAGGCAGTTTGGGTGCACTGTGGGGAGATCCCCGTGGTCCCTGTTCCCTGTGATCCCACCATCCAAGATGAACATGGACCTCATGGTCCCATGATCCTTGTGTCCATCTGTCCATCCCCAAGTCAATCTGTCCGTCTACTCAGATACCACCCCATCCTTCCACCCACCACAACTAGTTTGATCACACTCAGAGAGATCCCATGGTCCCTGTTCCCTGTGGTCCCACCATCCTTCAAGTGTTGTGGACCTCATGGTCCCACCATCCCCGTGGCCATCTGTCCATCCCCATGTCCATCTGTCCGTCCCCATATCCATCTGTCCATCTACTCAGACACCACCCCATCCTCCCACCCACCACAGCCAGTTTGGGTGCACTGTGGGGAGATCCCCGTGGTTCCTGTTCCCTGTGGTCCCACCATCCTTCAAGTGTTGTGGGCCTCATGGTCCCACCATCCCCCGTGTCCATCTGTCCATCCCTGTGTCCACCTGCCCGTCCCCACGGCCACCTGTCCCTCCCCTCAGGTGTTCTTCAAGGCGGGGCTCCTGGGGCAGCTGGAGGAGATGCGGGACGAGCGCCTGTCCCGCATCATCACGCGCATCCAGGCGCAGGCGCGGGGGCAGCTCATGCGCCTCGAGTTCAAGAAGATCGTGGAGCGCCGGTGAGAAGGGGGTTGGGCCTTGTGCTCACCTGGTCACCTGCTTGGGGACGTGGTGGCACCTGTGTCCTCCTCCTCCTCCTCCTCGTAGGGATGCGCTGCTGGTGATCCAGTGGAACCTCCGGGCCTTCATGGGGGTGAAGAACTGGCCGTGGATGAAGCTCTACTTCAAGATCAAGCCCTTGCTGAAGAGCGCGGAGACAGAGAAGGAGATGCAGGTGGGAGGGGTGGGCGGGGCAGGGCGGGACCACCTGTGGCCTGGGGGGTGTTGGGTGAGGGTCTCTGACCCACTCGGGGTCTCCTGGAGCAGAACATGAAGGAGGAGTACGGGCGGCTGAAGGACGCCCTGGAGAAGTCGGAGGCGCGGCGGAAGGAGCTGGAGGAGAAGATGGTCTCCATGCTGCAGGAGAAGAACGACCTCCAGCTGCAAGTGCAGGCTGTGAGTCAGATCACCCCCAAACGACGTCACGGGAGTGGCCCCACCACCCCCTGGGGCAGCCCCGCTTCACTCTCCATCCCCCCCAACAGGAGCAGGACAACCTGAATGATGCCGAGGAACGCTGCGACCAACTGATCAAGAACAAGATCCAGCTGGAGGCCAAGGTGAAGGAGCTGACGGAGCGGCTGGAGGATGAGGAGGAGATGAACGCCGAGCTGACAGCCAAGAAGAGGAAGCTGGAGGACGAGTGCTCGGAGCTGAAGAAGGACATTGATGACCTGGAGCTGACCCTGGCCAAGGTGGAGAAGGAGAAACACGCGACCGAAAACAAGGTGAGGATGAGGAGAGGTGTTGGCCTCAAGGTGAGGGGATTTGAGTCTGCTCAGCATTGTTGGGTTGGGTTGAGAAGACTCAAAGTTGGTTGAGTTGGGTTAAGATGACCAAGAATGGTTGAGGTGCGATGGGTTGGTGAGACATAAATTGGTTGGGTTGGGTTGACCAAGGATGGTTGAGGTAGGTTGGGTTGATGAGACAAAACTGTTTGGGTTGGGTTGGGTAGGGTTGAGATGACCAAGGATGGTTGAGGTGGGTTGGGTTGATGAGATATAAAACTGGTTGGGTTGAGATGAGATGACCAAAGGTGGTTGAGAAGACATGAGATATTGGCTTGAGTGACGACACCCAAGGCTGTGTTGGGTTGGGATGACCAAGGGTGGTTGAGATTGGTTGGGTTGGTAAGACATAAATTGATCGGGCTGGGTTGGATTGAAATAACCAAGGATGGTTGAGGTTGGTTGAGTTGATTTGGGTGGGGTTGGGTTGGGTTGAGATGACCAAAGATGGTTGAGGTGGGTTGAGAAGACATGAGGTATTGGTTTGAGTGACGACACCTAAGGCAGGTTGGGAACATCCAACGTTGGTTGGGTCGCGCTCATGGAGAAGACCCAAGCTCCTTTGGGTTCTCCTGCTTTGAAACAACCTCATTGGCTGAGGTGAACATCAACCCCCCCCAACTCTGCCCACCCTGGCTCTGAGCTGGAGGTCAACACTTCACCCACAGGTCAAGAACCTGACGGAAGAGATGGCCGGGCTGGACGAGACCATCGCCAAGCTGGCCAAGGAGAAGAAGGCTCTGCAGGAGTCCCACCAGCAGACGCTGGACGACCTGCAAGCCGAGGAGGACAAGGTCAACACCTTGACGAAGGGCAAAGTCAAGTTGGAACAGCAAGTGGACGATGTGAGTGTGGCTGGTCCCACCCCAGGCCCTGCTCAGAAAGTTCCAGGGTGAAGAGGAGCAAAACTTGAGGTTTCTCCCCATTTCTGTGTTCCTGCACAGCTTGAAGGCTCCCTGGAGCAGGAGAAGAAAATCCGGATGGACCTGGAGCGGGCCAAGAGGAAACTGGAAGGTGACCTGAAGCTGACCCAGGAGAACATCATGGATCTGGAGAACGACAAGCAGCAGCTGGAGGAGAAGCTCAAGAAGTGAGGCTGGATCCTCCCACCGTGTGAGGCCCAGTCGAGGGTCACAGGTGAGGCCTCATTCGCCTCCCCTCCCTCCACAGGAAGGAGTTTGAGATCCACCAGCAGAACAGCAGGATCGAGGACGAGCAGGCGCTGGCTCTGCAGCTCCAGAAGAAGCTGAAGGAGCTACAGGTGCGGGGGAAGTTGGGTCTGTGTCTGGTTGGGTTGGACTGGAGAACCTCCAGGCGACTGAGTTGTGTTGGGTTGGTGAGTAACCCCATGGTTGAATTGGAGATTCTCAAGGTGGTTGGGCTGAGTAGAAGAGGCTCCACTTGGTTGGGCTGGTGTAGGTTGGGTTGAAGAGTCCCAGACCTCAGCTGGGGTCAGTCTCCAGTTGGTTGGGTTGATTTGAGTGGTCTCCAGTTGTTGAGTTGGGTTGGGCTGAGTCTCTAACTGGCTGAGTTGATTTGAACCATCTCCAGCCGGTTGGAGTGGTTCTCCAACTGGTTTGGTTGACTTGAATGGCCTCCAGTTGTTGAGTTGGGTTGGGTTGAGTCTCCAGCTGGTTGGGTTCACTTGAATGGTCTCCAGTTGGCTGGGTTGGGTTGAGTCTCCAGCTGGTTGGATTGATTTGAGTGGTCTCCAGCTGATTGGGTTGGGTTTGGTTTAGTCTCCAGCTGGTTGGATTGACTTGAGTGGTCTCCAGTTGTTGAGTTGGGTTGGGTTGAGTCTCTAGCTGGTTGGATTGCCTTAAATGGTCTCTAGCTGATTGGGTTGACTTAAATGGTCTCCAGTTGTTGGGCTGGGTTGAGTCTCCAACTGGTTGGGTTGACTTGAATGGCTTCCAGCTGGTTGTGTTGAGTTGAGTTGTATTGAAGAGTCCCAAGCTGCTTGGGTTGGGTTGAGTGGAGGGGTTGGGTAGATCCCAACCCACCACCCTCTTCGCACAGGCGCGGATCGAGGAGCTGGAGGAGGAGCTGGAGGCTGAGCGGACGGGCAGGGCCAAGGTGGAGAAGCAGCGCTCGGAGCTGTCGCGGGAGCTGGAGGAGCTCAGCGAGCGGCTGGAGGAGGCCGGCGGCGCCACCTCGGCGCAGCTGGAGCTCAACAAGAAGCGGGAGGCGGAATTCCAGAAGCTGCGGCGGGACCTGGAGGAGGCCACGCTGCAGCACGAGGCCACGGCGGCCGCGCTGAGGAAGAAACACGCCGACAGCGTGGCCGAGCTGGGCGAGCAGCTGGACAACCTCCAGCGCGTCAAGCAGAAGCTGGAGAAGGAGAAGAGCGAGCTCAAGCTGGAGCTGGACGATCTCAGCGCCAACGTGGAGCAGCTGATCAAGTCCAAGGTAGGAGGAAGTTGAGATGGACAGCAGGGAATCATGGGATGGTTTGTGTGGAACAGGACCAACAGAATCATCCAGTTCCATCAATCCATGGGCAAGGACACCTTCCATCAGACCAAGTTGGGTAAGTTGGGCTGAAGAGTCTCCAACTGGTTGAGTTGGGTTGAGTGTCCACCTTGTTGGGTTAAATTGTATTGAAGAACCTTCAGCTGGTTGAGCTGAAGAGTCTCCAGGTGGTTGGGTTGGGTTGGGTTGAGTTGGCTTGGGTTTAGCTGAAGAGTCTCCACATGGCTGGGTTGGGTTGAGTTGAGTTGAAATGAAGAATTTCCACATGGTTGGACTGACCTGTGTTGGGTTGAAATGAGGAGTCTCTAGGTGGTTCTATTGGGTTGAGCTGAAGAGTCTCCATGTGGTTGGGTTGAGTTGAAATCAAGAATCTCCAGGTGGCTGAGTTGGGTTGAAATGAAAAGTCTCCACATGGTTGGGTTGACCTGAGTAGGGTTGAGCTGAAGAGTCTCCATGTGATTGAGTTGACCTGAGTTGGGTTGAGCTGAAGAGTCTTCACGTGTTTGAGTGCGTTGAGTGCAGCGTTGGGTGGATCCCACCCAGGAACACCTTCCACTAGACCTGGTGTCCCACCTGGCCCTGGCCACCACCAGCAACGGGGCGTGGCCACATCCAGCAAAGGGGCGTGGCCACCTCCAGCAATTTGGCATGTCCAGCACCAGCACTGGGGAGTGGCCACCTCTAGCAATGGGGCGTAGTCACCACCAGCAAGAAGTGGTCACCTCCAGCAATGGGGCCTGGCCACCTCCAGTAATGGAGTGTGTCCAGCACCAGCAATGGGATGTGGTCACCTCCAGCAATGGGGCGTGGCCACCTCCAGCAACAGGGCGTGGCCAGCACAGCAATGGGGCATGGCCACTTCCATCAATGGGGCGTGGTCACCACATCAATGGAGCGTGGCCACCTTCAGCAATGGGGTGTGTCCCCATCCAGCAATAGGGCGTGGCCACCTTCAGCAAAAGGGCGTGACCACCACATCAATGGGGCATGGCCACCTCCAGCAAAGGGGCGTGGCCACTCCACTGTAGCCTCCATCCCCACCCCTCCCCACAGGTGGCCATGGAGAAGGTGTCGCGCTCCATGGAGGACCAGGCCGCCGAGCACTTGGCCAAGCTGGAGGAGACCCAACGCGTCCTCAACGACGCCAACACCCAACGGGCCAAGCTGCAGACGGAGAACGGTGGGAGCTGACCCCTTCCCCATCCCCCTATCCCCCACCCCGCCTTGCCCCCGCCCCCCACCTGAAGCCCCGCCCACCCGTGCAGGTGAGCTGACGCGGCAGCTGGAGGAGAAGGAGGCGCTGGTGTCACAGCTGACCCGCGGGAAGGTGTCCTACACCCAGCAGCTGGAGGACCTGCGGAGGCAGCTGGAGGAGGAGATGAAGGTGGGGTCTTGTGGAGGGTGAGAAGACCTGGGGGAGGGTCCAGGTGGGTCACAGGTGTCCTTCACCTTTGGGGCCGTTGGTTCAGAATGGTTGGGTGGGGGGGTTTGGTCGGGTTTTCCATCTACAGGTGGTTTCACCATTGAAGGTCCAAGGAGGGTTGGGTTGGTGTGGAGAAGGTTGGGTTGATCTATGGAAAATCTGGTTGGGTTGTGGTGACAAAGACCAGCTCCTGCTGAGCTGGAGACCCCAAGAACCTCAAGTTGACCTGGGTCCAATGGTCCCACCTTCTCCTGATGGTGTAGGAAGAGTTGGGTTGATCTGGAAGAGGTTGGGTTAGTCTATGGAAGATCCAAGGATGATCAAGTTGGTCTAAAATGGTCTCAGGAGAGTTGGGTTGATCTATGGAAGATCTGGTTGGGTTGTGGTGACAAAGACCAGCTCCTGCTGAGCTGGAGACTCCAAGAACCTCAAGTTGACTTGGATCTAACTGTTCCACCTTCTCTTGAAGGTGTAGGGGAAGGCTGGGCTGATCTGGAAGAGATTGGGTCGGTCAATGAAAGTCCAAATAGGGTTGGATTGGTCTGGAGAAGGTTGGGTTGTTCTGGAAGAGGTTGGGTTGGTCTATGGAAGGTCTGGTTGGGTTGGTCTGGAATGGGTTGGGTTGGTCAATGGAAGGTCCAAATATGGTTGGGTTGGTCTGGAGAAGGTTGGGTTGATCTAGAAGAAGTTGGGTTGATCTGTGGAAGGTCTGGTTGGGTTGAACTGGAAGAGGTAGGGTTGATCTAGAAGAGGTTGGGTTGGTCCGTGGAAGGTCCGGTTGGGTTGGTCTGGAAGGGGATGGGGTTGATCTGGAAGAGGTTGGGTTGGTCAATGGAAGATCCAAATGGGGATGGGTTGATCTAGAAGAGGTTGGGTTGATCTGTGGAAGGTCTGGTTGGGTTGTGGTGACAAAGACCAGCTCCTGCTGGGCCAGAGACCCCAAGAACCTCAAGTTGAGCTGGGTCCAATTGTCCCAACTTCTCCTGATGGTGTGGGGAAAGTTGGGTTGGTCTGGAAGGGGATGGGTTGTTCTGGAAGAGGTTGGGTTGGTCAATGGAAGATCCAAATGGGGATGGGTTGATCTAGAAGAGGTTGGGTTGATCTGTGGAAGGTCTGGTTGGGTTGTGGTGACAAAGACCAGCTCCTGCTGAGCCAGAGGCACCCAAGAGGACTCTGGGTGACCCGGACACGCCGGTGCCACCTTCTCCTGGCCAGGCCAAGAACGCGCTGGCGCACGCGCTGCAGTCGGCGCGGCACGACGGGGACCTGCTGCGGGAGCAGTACGAGGAGGAGACGGAGGCCAAGGCCGAGCTGCAGCGCTCGCTCTCCAAGGCCAACTCCGAGGTGGCCCAGTGGAGGACCAAGTACGAGACGGATGCCATCCAACGCACCGAGGAGCTGGAGGAGGCCAAGTGAGTCACCGGCCCGTGGGGGGGGACACTGTGGGGCCAGGGGTGGAGACTATGAACAGGAGAAGGCTCTGGAGAAGATTCTGGAGGAATCTAAATGATTTGTGCCCCGTGGGTGGGGACTGTGTGGGGTGAGAGGTGGAAACCACCCACTGGAGAAGGTTCTGGAGAAAGTTCTGGAGGAGTTCAAGTGAGTCTTGCCCCATAGATGGAGATTCTGTGGGGTTGGGGAGGTGGAAGCCACCAAAAAAAGGACCCTGAAGAAGGTTTTAGAGGTTGAGTCACCTCCCCATGGACGGCTCCTGTGGGGGCAGGGTGGAGAATGTTCTGGAGAAGGTTTTGGAGAAATTTAAGTGATTTATGCCCCATGGATGGGGATTGTGTGGGGTCAGCGTGGAGATCACGCACAGGAGAAGGTTTTGGAGAAGACCAAGTGAGTCGAGCCCCATGGGTGGAGCTTCTGCAGGGTGAAGGGGTGGAGACCATGCACAGGAGAAGGTTCTGGAGAAAGTTTTGGAGGAGGCCCCATGGATGGAGATTGTGTGGGGTCAGGGGGTGGGGATCACCCTCAGGAGAACTTTCTAGAGGAGGCCAAGTGAGTCTTGCCCTATAGATGGAGATTCTGTGGGGTTGGGGAGATGGAAACCACCAGAAAAAGGATCTGGAGGAGGTTTTAGAGGTTGAGTCACCTCCCCATGGGTGTCTCCTGAGGGGTCAGAGTGGAGACCACATGCTGGAGAATGTTCTGGAGAAGATTTTGGAGGGATCTAAGTGATTTTGTGCCCCATGGGTGGAGCTCCTGCGGGGTCAGGGGTGGAGACCACTCACTGGAGAAGATTCTGGAGAAGGTTTTGGAGGAGACCCCATGGGTGGAGATTGTGTGGGGTTAAGGTGGAGACCGCGCACTGGAGAAGGTTCTTGAGGTTTTAGAGGTTGAGCCACCTCCCCATGGATGACTTCTGTGGGGTCAGGGGTGGAGCCCATCTGCTGGATAAGGTTCTGGATAAGGTTCTGGACGAAGCCAAGTGAGTTGAGCCCCATGGGTGGAGCTTCCATGGGGTCAGGGGGTGGAGACTACGAACAGGAGAATGTTCTGGAGGTTTTAGAGGTTGAGCCACCTCCCCATGGACAGCTCCTGTGGGGTCAGGGGTGGAGACCACGCACTGGAGAAGGTTCTGGAGCAGGTAAAGTGACCAGCAGATGGTAGAGCAGATGCAGAGCAGAACCTCGGCCGATGGATGGCAGGAGAAGGTTGGAGTGGCCCCACCCGCCCCACGGGTGACCCCAGGTGCTCCCTGGCGCAGGAAGAAGCTGGCACAGCGGCTGCAGGAGGCCGAGGAGGCCGTGGAGGCCGTCAACGCCAAATGCTCCTCACTGGAGAAGACCAAGCACCGGCTGCAGAACGAGATCGAGGACCTGATGGCCGACGTGGAGAGGTCGAACGCGGCCGCCGCCGGCCTGGACAAGAAGCAGAGGAATTTCGACAAGGTGGGCGGGAGTGGCAGGTTGGGGGGGACACCAGGTGGCTTTGGGGTGACACCTGGCTGTCCCCAGGTGCTGGCCGAGTGGAAGCAGAAGTTCGAGGAGTCACAGACGGAGCTGGAGGCGTCGCAGAAGGAGGCCAGGGCGCTCAGCACCGACCTCTTCAAGCTGAGGAACATCTACGAGGAGTCCCTGGAGCACCTGGAGACCTTCAAGAGGGAGAACAAGAACCTCCAAGGTGACACCACAGCTCCCCTGCGCCCACCTGGGCCTTCCTCACCCGTCCCCACCGGGTCTGACCGGGTTCTCGCCGGGGCAGAGGAGATCTCGGACCTGACGGAGCAGCTCGGTGCCAGCAACAAATCCATCCACGAGCTGGAGAAGGTCCGGAAGCAGCTGGACGCCGAGAAGCTGGAGCTCCAAGCTGCTCTGGAGGAGGCTGAGGTGGGACAACCCTCCCCGTCCCCACGTCCTCCAGGTGGGACACCTGTCCTCCAGGTGGGACACCCACCCTCCGCGGTCCTTGACGTCCTCCTGCCCCCTCCAGGCCTCGCTGGAGCACGAGGAGGGGAAGATCCTGCGGGCGCAGCTGGAGTTCAACCAGGTGAAGGCGGAGTACGAGCGGAAGCTGGGGGAGAAGGAGGAGGAGGCGGAGCAGGTGAAGCGGAACCACCTGCGCGTGGTGGAGTCGCTGCAGACCTCGCTGGACGCCGAGACCCGCAGCCGCAACGAGGCGCTGAGGCTGAAGAAGAAGATGGAGGGCGACCTCAACGAGATGGAGATCCAGCTGAGCCACGCCAACCGCGGCGCCAACGAGGCGCAGAAGCAGGTCAAGGCTCTGCAGGGATACCTGAAGGTACCTGTCCAGGTGGACGCTGGGGTCCTGGAGGTGTCCATGGGGATATTGGTGTCCTGAAGGTACCTGTCCAGGTGAACATTGGGGTCCTGGAGGTACCTGTCCATGGGGATATGGAGGTGTAGGAGGTACCTGGAGGTACCTGTCCAGGTGGACGCTAGGGTCCTGGAGGTGTCCAGGTGGACATTTGGGTCATGAAGCTCCATGGCGATAGGAGATACTAGGAGGTACCTGTCCAGGGGGATATGGACGTGTAGGAGGTACCTGAAGGTACCTGTCCAGGTGGACGCTGGGGTCCTGGAGGTGTCCAGGTGGACATTTGGGTCATGAAGGTCCATGGCAATAGGAGATACCTGAAGGTACCTGTCCATGGGGATATGGAGATACCTGAAAATACCTGTCCAGGTGGACATTGGGGTCCTGGAGGTACCCGTCCAGGGGGATATGGAGGTGTAGGAGGTACCTGAAGGTACATGGAAGTACCTGTCCGTGGGGACATGAAGAAAGATACCTGGAGGTACCTGAAGGTACCTGCCCGTGGGGCCATGGAGGTGTATGAGGTACCTGAAGGTACCTGTCCAGGTGGACATTGGAGGTTCTGGAGGTACCTGTCGGTGGGGACATTGGGGTCCTGAAGGTACCTGTTCATGGGCATATGGAGGTGTAGGTGTTACCTGGAGGTACCAGTCCATGGAGACCTTGGGATGTTGGAGGTCCCACCACCCAACAGGGATGGTTTGATGGACCCACCACCTCATGGCGGGGGTGATCCCACTCCCTCATGGCCAGGTGAACCCACCCCCTCATGGCCAGGTGATCCCACCCCCTCATGGCCAGGTGATCCCACCCCCCATGGCCAGGTGATCCCACCACCCCATGGCCAGGTGATCCCACCCCCTCATGGCCAGGTGATCCCACCACCCCATGGCCAGGTGATCCCACCACCCCATGGCCAGGTGATCCCACCCCCTCATGGCCAGGTGAACCCACCACCCCATGGCCAGGTGATCCCACCACCCCATGGCCAGGTGATCCCACCACCCCCATGGCCAGGTGATCCCACCCCCTCATGGCCAGGTGATCCCACCACCCCATGGCCAGGTGATCCCACCCCCTCATGGCCAGCTGGACCCACCCCCTACCCACCCGGACCCACCCCCTGCCCACCCCCAGGACACGCAGCTGCAGCTGGACGATGCGGCGCGGGTCGGCGAGGAGCTGAAGGAGAACGTGGCCATGGTGGAGCGCAGGAACTCGCTGCTGCAGTCGGAGCTGGAGGAGCTCCGGGGGCTGGTGGAACAGACCGAGAGGGCGCGGAAATTGGCTGAGCAGGAGCTGATCGAGGCCAGCGAGAGGGTCCAGCTCCTCCACTCGCAGGTGAGACCTCACCTGCCTGCCAGCACAGGGGCCACCTCCACCCAGGGGTGCTTCAGTGGCTCTGATGGCTCAGGGTGGAGTGGAGTTAACATCCCAAATTTCTCCTGAAGGGTTGGTCTGAGGATGGTTGGGTTGATCCAAAGTAGGTTGAGTTTCTTCATGGAAGATTGGATTGGTCCAAGGAAGGTTGGGTTGGTCCAAGGAGGGTTGGCTTTCTCCAAGGTAGTTTGGGTTTCTCCATAGAAGGTTGGGCTGGTTCATGGAAGGTTGGGTTGGTCCGAGGATGTTTGGGTTGGTTTGGAGGACGTTGGGTTGGCCCAGGAAGGTTGAGTTGGTCCATGGAAGGTTGGGTTGGCCTGGAGGAGGTTGGGCTGGTCCACGGAAGGTTGGGTTGGTCCAAGGTAGGTTGGCTTTCTCCAAGGTAGATTGGGTTGGTCCAAGGAAGATTGGGTTGGTCCAAACATAGATTGGGTTTCTCCAAGGATGGTTGGGTTCATCCGAGGTCGGTTGGGTTGATCCAAGGTAGGTTGAGTTTCTTCATGGAAGATTGGATTGGTCCAAGGAAGGTTGGGTTGGTCCAAGGAGGGTTGGCTTTCTCCAAGGTAGTTTGGGTTTCTCCATAGAAGGTTGGGCTGGTTCATGGAAGGTTGGGTTGGTCCAAGGATGTTTGGGTTGGTTTGGAGGATGTTGGGTTGTTCCCAGGAAGGTTGAGTTGGTCCATGGAAGGTTGGGTTGGCCTGGAGGAGGTTGGGTTGGTCCAAGGAAGATTTGGTTGGTCCAAACATAGATTGGGTTTCTCCAAGGATGGTTGGGTTGGTCCGAGGTAGGTTGGGTTGATCCAAGGTAGGTTGAATTTCTCCATGGAAGATTGGATTTGTCCAAGGAGGGTTGGGTTGATCCGGGGTAGGCTGGGGGGGTTGGTCCAAGGTAGGTTGGGTTAGTCCAGGGACAGTTGGGTTGGTCCAGGGAAGGTTGGGTTGGTCCAAGGATGGTTGGGTTGGTCCAAGGATGGTTGGGTTGGTCCAAGGATGGTTGGGTTGGTCCAAGGAAGGTTGGGTTGATCCAAGGATGGTTGGGTTGGCCCAAGGAAGGTTGGGTTCCCCCCACGTTGCATCACCCAGATCCCCAGAAGGTCCTTGACCCTGCCATGATACCGGAGACCCCAGACCTGGGGGGGGACAGAGGGACGGGCCAGCAGCCCCTGGGCCACCTCCCGAGCCCCTCCCTGTCCCCCCAGAACACCAGCCTCATCAACCAGAAGAAGAAGATGGAGGGCGACATCTCCCAGCTGCAGACCGAGGTGGAAGAAGCCGTCCAAGAGTGCCGCAACGCCGAGGAGAAAGCCAAGAAAGCCGTCACCGACGTGAGTGTCACCGTGGGGCCGCCACCGCCACCGGGGCCACCACGGGGGACGCGCCACGGACCCTCCGCTCGTCCCCGCAGGCGGCCATGATGGCAGAGGAGCTGAAGAAGGAGCAGGACACGAGCGCGCACCTGGAGCGGATGAAGAAGAACATGGAGCAGACCATCAAGGACCTGCAGCTGCGGCTGGACGAGGCCGAGCAGCTGGCGCTCAAGGGCGGCAAGAAGCAGCTGCAGAAGCTGGAGGGGCGCGTGCGGGAGCTGGAGGCCGAGCTGGAGGCCGAGCAGAAGCGCAACGCCGAGAGCGTCAAGGGGCTGCGCAAGTCGGAGCGGCGCGTCAAGGAGCTCAGCTACCAGGTGAGGAGCAGGTACAGGTGAGAACGTGGGGGTGGGTAAAGGAGTTCAGCTACCAGGTGAGGCGCAGGTACAGGTGAGAATGTGGGGGTGGGTCAAGGAGCTCAGCTACCAGGTGAGGCGCAGGTACAAGTGAGAACGCGGAGGTGAGAACATGGAGATGGATCAAGGAGCTCAGGCACCAGGTGAGGCTCAGATGCAGGTGAGAACGCGGAGGTGAGAACATGGAGATGGATCAAGGAGCTCAGGCACCAGGTGAGGCTCAGATGCAGGTGAGAACGTGGGGGTGGGTCAAGGAGCTCAGCTACCAGGTGAGGCGCAGGTACAAGTGAGAACGCGGAGGTGAGAACATGGAGATGGATCAAGGAGCTCAGGCACCAGGTGAGGCTCAGATGCAGGTGAGAACGTGGGGGTGGGTCAAGGAGCTCAGCTACCAGGTGAGGCGCAGGTGCAGGTGAGAATGTGGGGGTGAGAACATGGAGATGGATCAAGGAGCTCAGGTACCAGGTGAGAACACCTGGGTGGGTCATGGAGCTCAGGTACAGATGAGACCATAGAGGTGGGTCATGGAGCTCAGCCACCAGGTGACACCAACTGGGGGGCTCAAACTCACCTGTGAGACGAGGCCACCACAGCAGAGCCTCTCTTCTGTCACACCTGTGAGACACCTGGCAGAGATGGTGACCAAGACACTGACCGGGTGGCCCCAGGGAGAAAAATGACCCAGAGAAACCATTGGGTGACCAAAGGTGGGTGGCCAAAAATTGGAGTTGGTGGCCACGGTGGTCAAGTGTCCATCTCTGTTCAACAGACGGAGGAGGACAAGAAGAACCTGCTGAGGCTGCAGGACCTGGTGGACAAACTGCAGCTGAAAGTGAAAGCGTACAAGAGACAGGCAGAGGAGGCGGTGAGAGAACGGGATGGAGGGATGGAGAGGATGGATGGAAGGAGAGATGGATGGATGATGGATGATGGATGGATGGATGGATGGATGATGGATGATGGATGGATGATGGATGGATGGATGATGGATGGATGGATGGATGGATGGATGGATGGATGGATGGATGGATGGATGGATGGATGGATGATGGATGGATGGATGATGGATGGATGATGGATGATGGATGGATGGATGGATGGATGGATGGATGATGGATGGATGGATGGATGGATGATGGATGGATGGATGGATGATGGATGGATGGATGATGGATGGATGGATGGATGGATGGATGGATGGATGGATGGATGGATGATGGATGATGGATGGATGATGGATGGATGGATGATGGATGGATGGATGGATGGATGGATGGATGGATGGATGATGGATGGATGGATGGATGGATGGATGATGGATGATGGATGGATGATGGATGGATGGATGATGGATGATGGATGGATGGATGGATGGATGGATGGATGGATGTGGATGATGGATGGATGATGGATGGATGATGGATGGATGGATGGATGGATGGATGATGGATGGATGGATGGATGGATGATGGATGGATGGATGGATGGATGGATGGATGGATGCATGGATGATGGATGATGGATGGATGGATGATGGATGGATGCATGGATGATGGATGATGGATGGATGAATTACGGATAGATGGATGGATGATGGATGATGGATGGATGAATGGATGATGGATGGATGGATGGATGATAGATGGATGGATGATGGATGAATGATGGATGGAGGGATGATGGATGATGGATGGAGGGATGATGAAATATGGATGGATGGATGATGGATGATGGATGATAGATGGATGATGGATGATGGATGGATGATGGATGATGGATGGATGGATGGATGATGGATGGATGGATGATGGATGGATGGATGGATGGATGGATGGATGGATGGATGGATGGATGATGGATGATGGATGATGGATGGATGGAGTATGGATGGATGGATGGATGATGAATGGAAGGATGGATGGATGGATGATGGACGGATGGGTGATGGATGGATGGATGATGGATGATGGATGGATGGATGATGGATGGATGGATGGATGGATGGATGGATGATGGATGGATGATGGATGGATGGATGGATGGATGGATGGATGATGGATGGATGGATGGATGGATGGATGATGGATGATGGATGGATGGATGGATGACGGATGTGTGAATCCATCTCACCTGTGGGCGTGGCAGGATGACCCCACCCTCCCCGGTGTCCCACCTTGACCTCCCCCACCCCCAGGAGGAACAGGCCAACACCAACCTGGCCAAGTTCCGCAAGGCGCAGCACGAGCTGGACGAGGCCGAGGAGCGCGCCGACATCGCCGAGTCCCAGGTCAACAAACTGCGCGCCAGGAGCCGCGACATCGGCGCCAAGGTGGGACCTGTGTCACCTCCTGTCACCCCTGTCACCCCCTGTCACCCCCTGTCCCCTCCTGACACCTCCTGTCACCTTCTGTCACCTCCAGAAGCTGCACGATGAGGAGTGACCATTCCCCAGGTGGGACACGCCAGCCACACGCCACTGTGATGAGTGACCACCACCATGGCCGGAGTGACCCACGACCACCATGAGTGACCACCATGATGCCACCCCGAGTGACCCAATGACCACCATGAGTGACCACCATGATGCCACCCCGAGTGACCCAATGACCACTATGAGTGACCTACATTGTGCCACCATGAGTGACCCCCCATGGTGCTACCACAAGTGACCCAATGACCACCATGAGTGACCCAATGACCACGAGTGACATCCAAGGTGCCACCATGAGTGACCCCTGACCACCATGAATGACCCCCCCCATGATGCCACCTTGTGTGACCCACTGACCACCATGAGTGACCACCCATGATGGCAACCTGAGTGACCCAGAGATCACCCTGTGTGACCCACTGACCACCATGAGTGGCCCACTGACCACCATGAGTGACCAAATGACCACCATGAGTGACCCACATGATGCCACCCTGAGTGACCCCCCATGATGACACCACAAGTGACCCAATGACCATCAGAAGTGACACAATGACCACCATGAGTGACCCAATGACCACCATTAATGACCATCCATGATTCCAACCATGATTGACCACCATGAGTGACCACCATGATCCTGCCCCAAGTGACTCAATGGCCACCATGAGTGACCCCCATGATGCCACCATGAATGACCCAATGACTACCCTGAGTGACCCAATGACCACCATGATTGACCCACATGATGCCACCCTGAGTAACCCAATGACCATCAGAAGTGACCACCATGATGCCACCATGAGTGACCCCCATGATGACACCATGAGTGACCCAATGACCACCATGAGTGACCCAATGACCGCCATGATTGACCCCTGACCACCATGAGTGACCACCACGATCCCGCCCCAAGTGACTCAATGGCCACCATGACTGACCACCATGATGTCACCATGAGTGACCCAATGACCACAAGTGACACCCAAGGTGCCCCCATGAGTGACCCAGTGACCACCATGAGTGACCTATGGCCACCATGAGTGACCTCCCATGATCCCACCCAGAGTGACCCAGTGACCACCATGAGTGACCCAGTGACCACTACAAGTGACTCAATGGCCACTATGAGTGACCACCATGATGCCACCATGAGGGACCCAATGACCACCACGACCCATGGCCACCACAAGTGACCCAATGACCCCCACGAGTGACCCAATGACCACCATGAGTGACCACCCATGATGCCACCATGAAGGACCCAATGACCCCCACGAGTGACCCAATGACCATCATGAGTGACCACCATGATGCCACCATAATGGCCAAATGACCACCATGAGTGACCCCCCATGATGTCACCACAAGTGACCTTTGGCCACCATGAGTGACCCAATGACCATCACGAACGACCACCATGATGACCATTATTGATCCCCAATGACCCCCACGAGTGACCCAATGACCACCATGAGTGACTCCCCATGATGTCACCACAAGTGACCTTTGGCCACCATGAGTGACCCAATGACCACCACGAACGACCACCATGATGACCACTATTGATCCCCAATGACCACCACGAGTGACCCGCTGACCACCAGGAGTGACCACCATGATGATGATGATGGACCCACCGCCACGAGTGACCCCCAGCCCCACACCCCTCCCCTCCCCCCGTCCAAGACGAGGGGACCCTCATTAACGCTTCCATTAATTAATTAATTAATTAATTAATTAACGAGCCGCGGGGGGGGGGACACAATGTCCCCACCCCAAAAACACGACCCCGAGCAGCACCAGGTGTGGGCCCAGGTGTCATTTGGGGCGTGGGGGGCGGGGCCAGGTGTGGGAACAGGTGTAATTTGGGGGGAGCCAGGTGGCGAGAGGACATTGGGGACATTTGGGGACACTGGGGACAGTGGGGGAGGGGCGGCCGTCAGGTGCTCTCCGTGTCGGGATCTGGAGGAGGAACAGGTGGAGATGGTGGAGGAGGAGACAGGTGTGCCCAGCCCCACCCAAAGGTGTCCCAGGTGTGTCCCAGGTGTGTCCCAGGTGTGTCCCAGGTGTCCTCAATCCCACCCAAGGGTGTCCCAGGTGTGTCCCAGGTATATTCCAGGTGTGTCCCAGGTGTCCCCACCCAAAATCTCCTCCATCCCACCCAAAGGTGTCCCAGGTGTCCCCCCCACACCACCCGAGGTGTCCCAGGTGTCCCCAATCCCACTCCAAGGTGTGCCCAGGTGTGTGTTCCCCGTCCCTCCCCCAGGTGCGTCCCCACCCCCCAGATGTGTCCCCAGGTGTCCCCAACTGTCCCCAGGTGTCCCAGGTGTCCCCAGATATGTCCCAGGTGTCCCAGGTGTGTCCCAGATTTCCCCAACCCCATCCCAGGTGTCCCACGCTGTTCCCAGGTGTCCCCAGCTGTCCCCAACTGTCCCCAGCTGTGCCCAGGTGTGTCCCTGCTGTCCCCAGCCCTCAACACCCAGCTATGTCCCAGGTGTCCCCAACCCCATCCCAGGTGTCCCCAGGTGTCCCCAGGTGTCACCCAGCTGTGTCACAGGTATCCCCAGGTGTCCCCAGGTGTCACCGAGGTGTGTCACAGGTATCCCCAGGTGTCCCCAGGTGTCCCCAGGTGTGCCCAGGTGTCACCCAGGTGCGTCCCAGGTATCCCCAGGTGTGTCCCAGGTGTGTCCCAGGTGTGTCCCAGGTGTGTCCCAGGTGTCCCCAACCCCACCCAAGTGTGTTCCAGGTGTGTCCCAGGTGTCCCCAGGTGTGTCCCAGGTGTCCCAGGTGCATCCCAGGTGAGTCCCAGGTGTCCCCAACCCCACCCAGGTGTGTCCCAGGTATCCCCAGGTGTGTCCCAGGTATCCCCAGGTGTCCCAGGTGTCCCCAGGTATCCCCAGGTGTCCCCAGGTATCCCCAGGTGTGTCCCAGGTATCCCCAGGTGTCCCAGGTGTCCCCAGGTGTGCCCAGGTGTCCCCAACCCCACCCAGGTGTGTCCCAGGTGTCCCCAACCCCACCCAGGTGTGTCCCAGGTGTGCCCAGGTGTGTCCCAGGTATCCCCAGGTACCCCCAGGTGTGCCCAGGTGTCCCCAGGTGTGTCCCAGGTGTCCCAGGTGTGTCCCAGGTGTGTCCCAGGTGTGTCCCTCACCCTGGCCCCGCCCCAGCCACGCCCGACAGGTGACGAAGGTGTCGAAGGCGAAGATGAAGGCGAGCACGAGGCCGAAGGTCTGGGGGGAGGGGAAAGGGGCGTGGCCCGGTCAGTTTGGGGGCGTGGCCCGGTCAGTTTGGGGGCGTGGCCCGGTCAGTTTTTGGGCGTGGCCCGGTCAGCTTGGGGGCGTGGCCTGATCAGTTTTTGGGCGTGGCCCGGTCCGTTGGGGCGGGGCTCCGGAGGGGGCGGGGCTCGGGGACACTCACGAAGGTGGTGGCGGCCAGCGCGTCACGGGACGAGGCCAAGGCCACCAGGGCCACCAGCAGGAAGATGAGGGAGCCACTGACGGCCCGGAGCAGGTCCTGGGGACACGGCAGGTGACAGTGGGGACACGGGAGGTGACAATGGGGACACCCGAGGGGACACGGGGACGTGACAGTGGGGACACCGTGGGGACACCAGGGGGACATGGGGGACACCTTGGGGGCACCTTGGGAGACACCTTGGGGACAATGGGGGTGGTGACAATGGGGGACACCACGGGGACATCACTGGGACACCATGGGGACACTTTGGGGACATGGGGAGGTGGCAATGGGGACACCTTGGGGACACCTTGGGGACACCAGGGGGACACATGCGGGACAATAGGGGACACCACGGGGACATGAGGGATGTGACAATGGGGACACCTTGGGGACATGGGGACGTGACAATGGGGACACTGGGGGACACCACAGGGACATGTGGGACACCTTGGGGACACCTTGGGGACAATGGGGGGAGGTGACAATGGGGACACTGGGGACAATGGGGGAGGTGACAATGGGGACACCACGGGGACATCACTGAGACAGCGGGGGACACATTGGGGACAATAGGGGACACCAGGGGGACATGGGGGACACCTTGGGGACGTTGGGGGTGGTGACAATGGGGACTCTGGGGACACCCTGGGGACATGGGGGGGGACACAAGGTGAGGGAAGGGGAACATAAGGACACGGATGGGCGTCCCCAGGTGTGCCCCCAGGTGCCCCCAGGTGTCCCCAGGTGTGTCCCAGGTGTCCCAGGTGTGTCCTTGTGTCCCCAGGTGTGTCCCAGGTGTCCCCAGGTGTGTCCCAGGTGTGTCCCAGGTGTGCCCAGGTGTGTCCCAGGTGTGTCCCAGGTGTCCCCAGGTGTGTCCCCCATCCTCCCAGGTGTGTCCCCAGGTGTGTCCCAGGTGTCCCCAGGTGTGTCCCAGGTGTGTCCCAGGTCCCCCCAGGTGCCCCCAGGTATCCCCAGGTCCCCCCAGGTGTCCCAGGTGTGTCCGTACCAGGCAGGCTCCGTGCCCGGGGGAACCCTCGGGGGGTCTCTCAGCCGGAGGCGCCCCCAGGTGTCCCCAGGTGTGTCCCCAGGTATGTCCCATCCCCCAGGTGTCCCAGGTGTGTCCCAGGTGTGCCCAGGTGCCCCCAGGTGTGTCCCCACCCCCCAGGTGTGTCCCAGGTGTGTCCCAGGTGTGTCCCAGCTGTCCCAGATGCCCCCAGGTGTGTCCCCCAGGTGCCCCCCAGGTGTGTCCCAGGTGTGTCCCAATCACCCCAGGTGTGTCTCAGGTGTGTCCCCAGGTGTCCCCAGGTGCCCCCAGGTGTGTCCCAGGTGTGTCCCCATCCCCCCCAGGTGTGTCCCCAGGTGTCCCCAGGTGCCCCCAGGTGTGTCCCAGGTGTGTCCCCAGGTGTCCCCAGGTGCCCCCAGGTGTGTCCCAGGTGTGTCCCCAGGTGTCCCCAGGTGCCCCCAGGTGTGTCCCAGGTGTGTCCCCATCCCCCCAGGTGTGTCCTAGGTGCCCCCAGGTGTGTCCCCCATCCCCCCAGGTGTGTCCCAGGTGTGTCCCCAGGTGTGTCCCCAGCTGCCCCAGGTGTCCCCAGGTACCCCCAGGTGTGTCCCCAGGTGTCCCCAGGTGTGTCCCCAGGTATGTCCCATCCCCCAGGTGTCCCAGGTGTGTCCCAGGTGTGCCCAGGTGCCCCCAGGTGTGTCCCCAGGTGCCCCCAGGTGTGTCCCAGGTGTGTCCCCATCCCCCAGGTGTGCCCCAGGTGCCCCCCAGGTGTGTCCGTACCAGGCAGGCTCCGTGCCCGGCGGGACCCTCGGGGGTCTCTCAGCAGCAGCGCCCCCAGCGCCGCCCCTCCCCCAGCGCCTGCAGCAGGGCGGGGCCGAGGCGTGGGGGGGGCGGTAGGAGCCAGCAGGGCCACCAGGGCCAGCGACAGCACCTGGGCGGGGGAGGGACACGGGTCACACGGGGGGTCACAGGGGTCACACAGGGGGTCACACGGGGGTCACACAGGGGTCACAGGGGTCACAGGGTCACACAGGGGTCACACAGCACCTGGGCAGGGGAGGGACACGGGGTCACGGGGGGTCACTGGGGCCACACGGGGGTCACACGGGGTCACACAGGGTCACACAGGGGTCACACAGGGGTCACAGAAGGGTCACACGGGGGTCACACAGAGGTCACACAGGGGGTCACACAGGGGTCACAGAGGGGTCACACGGGGGTCACACGGGGGTCACACAGGGGTCACAGGGGGGTCACACAGGGGTCACAGAGGGGTCACAGGGTCACACGGGGGTCACACAGCACCTGGGCAGGTGAGGGAAAGGGGGTCACACAGGGGTCACACGGGGGTCACACGGGGGTCACACAGGGGTCACACGGGGGTCACACGGGGGTCACACGGGGGTCACAGGGTCACACAGGGGTCACACAGGGGGTCACAGGGGGGTCACACGGGGGTCACAGGGGTCACACAGGGGTCACACAGGGGGTCACACAGGGGTCACAGGGGGGTCACAGAGGGGTCACAGAAAGGTCACACAGGGGGTCACACAGGGTCACAGGGGTCACACAGGGGTCACAGGGTCACACAGGGGTCACACAGGGGTCACACAGGGGTCACACAGGGGTCACAGGGGGGTCACACAGGGGGTCAGAGGGGGGTCACAGGGGGTCACAGAGGGGTCACAGAAAGGTCACACAGGGGTCACAGAGAGGTCACAGGGTCACACAGGGGTCACACAGGGGGTCACAGGGTCACATGGGGGGTCACACTGGGGGTCACAGAGAGGTCACATAGGGGGTCACACGGGGGGTCACAGAGCACCTGGCACAGGTAAGAGGTCACACGGGTCACACAGGGGTCACACAGGGGTCACAGAAAGGTCACATAGGGTCACACGGGGGTCACACGGGTCACACAGGGGGTCACTGAAAGGTCACAGAAAGGTCGCAGATCACCTGGGACAGGTGAGGTCAGACTGGGATCACAGAGGGGTCAGATAAAGGTCACACAGGGGTCACTCAGGGGTCACATGGTCACAGAGAGGTCACTCAGGGGTCATGGGGTCACTCAGGGGTCAAATAAAGGTCACAGGGTCACATAAAGGTCACGGGCCTCACAGAGAGGTCACGGGGTCACACAGGGTCACACAGGGGTCATAGAGAGGTCACAAGGTCACAGAGGGGTCACTCAGGGGTCACACGAGGTCAAAGAAAGGTCACAGGGTCACATAAAGGTCACCGGGTCGCTGAGAGGTCACGGGGTCACACGGGGGTTACAGAGGGGTCACAGAGGTCACACAAGGGTCACAGCGCTCCCAGTGCCCCCAGTTTCCATTCTCAGTATCCCCAGTTTGTTCTCCCAGTATCCCCAGTTTCCGTTCCCAGTGCTCCCAGTATCCATTCCCAGTGTCCCCAGTCTCCCCTCCCAGTGCTCCCAGTGCTCCCAGTATCCATTCCCAGTGCTCCCAGTTTCCCTCTCAGTTTCCATTCCCAGTGCTCCCAGTGCTCCCAGTTTCTATTCCCAGTGTCCCCAGTCTCCCCTCCCAGTGCTCCCAGTTCGTCCTCCCAGTGCTCCCAGCGCTCCCACTGCTCCCAGTATCCCCTCCCAGTTTCCATTCCCAGTACTCCCAGTTTCCCCAGTTTCCCTCCCAGTCTCCCCAGTTTCCATTCCCAGTGCTCCCAGTTCCCCCTCCCAGTGCTCCCAGTGCTCCCAGTACCAGCTCCCAGTGCTCCCAGTTTCCCCAGTATCCATTCCCAGCACTCCCAGTGCTCCCAGTATCCCCAGTTTCCATTCCCAGTGCTCCCAGTGTCCCCAGTTCCCCCTCCCAGTGCTCCCAGTCTCCATTCCCAGTGCTCCCAGTATCCCCAGTTCCCCCTCCCAGTGCTCCCAGTGCTCCCAGTGCTCCCAGTACCAGCTCCCAGTGCTCCCATTCTCCATTCCCAGTGCTCCCAGTATCCCCCAGTTTCCATTCCCAGTGCTCCCAGTGCTCCCAGTGCTCCCAGTACCAGCTCCCAGTGCTCCCAGTGCTCCCAGTTTCCCCTCCCAGTGCTCCCAGTGCTCCCAGTTTCCCCTCCCAGTGCTCCCAGTGCTCCCAGTACCAGCTCTGCCGCCAGCAGGAGCCCTCGGGGGTTTTCAGCCCCCCAGATCCAGAACCCCGAGGGGGCCTCCATCGGGGGGGGGAGGGGCGGGGGGTCCGGGGGTCCTGGGGGGGGTTAGGGGGTCCTGGGGGATTTTAGGGGTCCCTGGGAGTTTCTGGGGGGGTCTGGGGGGGATTGAGGAGATTCTCGGGGGTCCCTGGGGGGGTTTTGGGGGTCCTAAGTGGTTTTGGGGGGATTTTTGGGGGGTTTTTGGGGGGGTTTGGGGGGTCTGGGGGTCCTGGGATGTTTTGGGGGGGTTTGGGGGGGGTTTTGGGGGGTCCTGGGTGGTTTTTTGGGGGGTTTTGGGGGGTTTGGGGGTCTTAGGGTCTCCGAGGGGGTTCTGGGGGATTTTTGGGGGGTCCTGGGGGGTCCTGGGGGGTGTTTGGGGGGGGTTTTGGGCGGTTTTGGGGGGGCTTCAGGGGGTCTTGGGGGGATTTGGGGGATTCTGGGTGGGGGGTCCGAGAGGTTTGGGGGGGTTTTGGGGGTCCTGGGTGGTTTTGGGGGATTTTTTGGGGGGAATTTGGGGGGTCCGAGGGGGTTTTGGGAGATTTTTGGGGGGTCTGGGTGGTTTGGGGGGTCCTGGGGGGGGTTTTGGGGGGTCCTGGTACGGTTTGGGAGGGGCTCGAGGAATTTTGGGGGGGGTTTTAGGGGGGTCTGAGGGAGTTTTGGGGGGGTCCTGGGGGGGTTTTGGGGGGTCCGGGGTGGTTTTGGGGGGGGCTTCAGGGGGTCTTGGGGGGGGATTTTTGGGGGGTCCTGAGGGAGTTAGGGGGGGTCTGAGGGGGTTTTGGGGGGGGTCTGGGGGAGTTTGGGGGGGCTTCAGGGGGTCTTGGGGGGATTTTGGGGGGTCCTGGGGGGGTTGAGAGGATTTTGGGGGGTCCTGATGTTATTTAGGGGAGTTTTTTGGGGGGGTCTGAGGGGATTTTTGGGGGGTCCTGGGTGGTTTTGGGGGGGCTTCAGGAGGTCTTGGGGGAATTTGGGGGGGGTCTTGGGGAGGGTCTGGGAGGTTTGGGGGATTTTTGGGGGGTCCTGAGGGAGTTTGGGGGGGTCCTGGGGGATTTTTGGGGGGTCCTGATGTTATTTAGGGGAGATTTTTGGGGGTCTGAGGGGATTTTGGGGGGTCTGGGAGGTTTTGGGGGGTCCGGGGGGGTTTGGGGGGATTTTTGGGGGATCCCAAATGGGGTCGAGGGGATTTTGGGGGGTCCTGGGCAGTTTTGGGGGGGCTTCAGGGGGTCTTGGGGGGATTTTTGGGGGGTCCTGAGGGAGTTTTGGGGGGTCCTAGGTGGGATTGGGGGGTCCCGATGTTGTTTAGGGGAGATTTTTGGGGGGTCTGAGGGGATTTTGGGGGGTCTGGGAGGTTTGGGGGGTCCGGGGGGTTTGGGGGATTTTGGGGGTCCCAAATGGGCTCGAGGAGTTTTGGGGGGTCCCGGGGGGTTTTGGGGGATTTTGGGGGTCTCGAGAGTTCCTGGGGGTGCCCTGGGGGGGTTTTTGGGGGTCCCGGGAGAATTTTTGGGGGTTCGGGGGGGAGGGGAAGTTGGGGGGAGATTTTGGGGGCGGGGGGGAGGGGCCGGGAAAAGGTTTTGGGGGGTCCCGGGGGGTCTCGAGGAGTCCCCAGGGGGAGTTTTGGGGGGTCCTGGGAGGATTTCGGGGAAGTTTTGGGGGTCCCGGGGTGGGGTTTTGGGGGGTCCCGGGGTGAGTTTTGGGGGATTTTGGGGGTCCTGGGAAAATTTTTGGGGGTCCCGGGAAAATTCTGGGGGATTTTGGGGGTCCTGAGGGGGATTTTTGGGGATCCCGGGGGAGATTTGGGGGTCCCGAGGGGTTTTGGGGAGATTTTGGGGGTCCCGGGGGGTTTTGGGGGGTCCCGAGGGGAATTTTGGGGGGTCCCGAGGGGAATTTTGGGTTTTTGGGGGTCCCTGTTCGGTTCCGGGGTCCCTGCGGGGGATGGGGGGTGGGGGAGGGGCGCGGGGGAACCCACGTGACCCCCTCGGGTTCCTGCCCTCCCCCACCAGTGCCAGGCACCGGCGGGAGCGGCGACAAAGGGACATTGATGGGAACTGGGAGGGGACTGGGAGGGACTGGGATGGACTGGGAGGGGACTGGGAGGGACTGGGGAGGGACTGGGAGTGACTGGGAGGGACTGGGATGGACTGGGGAGGGACTGGGAGGGACTGGGGAGGGACTGGGGGGGGACTGGGGGGGACTGGGAGGGACTGGGATGGACTGGGAGGGGACTGGGAGGGACTGGGAGGGACTGGGAGGAACTGGGAGGGACTGGGATGGACTGGGGAGGGACTGGGAGGGACTGGGAGGGACTGGGGGGGACTGGGGGGGACTGGGAGGGACTGGGATGGACTGGGAGGGACTGGGAGGGACTGGGAGGGACTGGGGGGGACTGGGAAGGAACTGGGATGGACTGGGATGGAACTGGGAGGGACTGGGAGGGACTGGGATGGACTGGGAGGGACTGGGAGGGACTGGGGGGGACTGGGAAGGAACTGGGATGGACTGGGATGGAACTGGGGAGGGACTGGGAGGGACTGGGATGGACTGGGAGGGACTGGGGGGACTGGGAGGGACTGGGGGGGACTGGGAAGGAACTGGGATGGACTGGGATGGAACTGGGAGGGACTGGGAGGGACTGGGATGTATTGGGGAGGGACTGGGAGGGGACTGGGATGGACTGGGGAGGGACTGGGAGGGACTGGGATGGACTGGGATGGAACTGGGATGGACTGGGAGGGACTGGGATGTATTGGGAGGGACTGGGAGGGACTGGGATGGACTGGGAGGAGACTGGGAGGGACTGGGGGGACTGGGGGGGACTGGGAGGATTGAGGGAAACTGGGATGGACTGGGAGGGACTGGGATGGACTGGGAAGAGATAATGGGATACTGGGATGGACTGGGGAGTGAACTGGGAGAGACTGGGAGTGACTGGGAGTGACTGGGAGAGACTGGGAGTGAACTGGGAGAGACTGGGAGTGATTGGGAGGGACTGGGGAAGAGATAATGGGAAACTGGGAGGGACTGGGAGGGACTGGGGGGGACTGGGAGTACTGGGAGTGAACTGGGAGAAACTGGGAGAGACTGGGAGTGACTGGGAAGGACTGGGGAGCACTGAGGAGGCAACTGGGAGCGACTGGGATGGAACTGGAGGGAACTGGAGGGAACGTGGGAGGGAACTGGGAGCGACTGGGAATGACTGGGAGGGACTGGGGGAACTGGGATTGACTGGGGGGAACTGGGAGTCCCTCCCAGTCTCTCCCAGTCTCCCAGTCACTCCCAGTCTCTCCCAGTCTCTCAGTCTCTCCCAGTCACTCCCAGTCTCTCCCAGTCCCTCCCAGTTCACTCCCAGTTCACTCCCAGTCCTTCCCAGTTCACTCCCAGTCTCTCCCAGTCCCTCCCAGTTCACTCCCAGTTCACTCCCAGTCCTTCCCAGTTCACTCCCAGTCTCTCCCAGTCACTCCCAGTCTCTCCCAGTCTCTCCCAGTCACTCCCAGTTCACTCCCAGTCTCTCCCAATCCCTCCCAGTTCACTCCCAATTCACTCCCAGTCCCTCCCAGTCACTCCCAGTTCACTCCCAGTTACTTCCAGTCTCTCCCAGTCCCTCCCAGTTCACTCCCAGTTTGCTCCCAGTTCACTCCCAGTTCACTCCCAGTCTCTCCCAATCCCTCCCAGTTCACTCCCATTCACTCCCAGTTCACTCCCAATTCACTCCCAGTCCTTCCCAGTTCACTCCCAGTCACTCCCCAGGGGGGGGCGGGGCCACCCTGAAAAATATCGGGGGGGGGGAGGGGGAGGGCCGGGACCCCACAGGAAACGGGGGGGGGGAAGGGACTGGGGACACTGGGGACACGGACTGGGGGTCACTGGGAATACTGGGGACACTGGGAATACTGGGACTGGGCACACTGGAGACACTGGGACGCTGGGATTGGGGATACTGGGAATACTGGAGACACTGGGGACACTGGGACTGGGGACACTGGGAATACTGGGGACACTGGGGACACTGGGAATACTGGGGACACTGGGGGACACTGGGACGCTGGGATTGGGGATACTGGGAATACTGGGGACACTGGGGACACTGGGCTTGGGGTCACTGGGACTGGGGATACTGGGGACACGGACTGGGGTCACTGAGAATACTGGGACTGGGCACACTGGGGACACTGGGACACTGGGATTGGGGATACTGGGAATACTGGAGACACTGGGATTTGGGACACTGGGACTGGGGACACTGGGAATACTGGGGACACTGGGACTGGGGACACTAGAGGACACTAGGCGGGGACATGCTGGGGTGACGTCACAAGGGGACATTTCCTGGGGATGCAGCAAGGTGATGTCACAGGGGGTGGGGACAGTGCAGGGTGACGTCATGGGGGTGGGGACTCGGTGGGGTGATGTCATGGCGTGGGGAAAAGTGCAGGTGACATAACAGGGGCGGGACACAGCGGGTGACGTCACGGGGGCGGGGTCATACAATGGGGTGACGTCATGGGGTGGGGACACGGCTGGATGACGTCATGGGGGCGGGGACATTGCAGGTTGATGTTATGGGGGCGGAGGCATGGTGGGGTGACGTCATGGGGCGGGGAAAATGCGGATGATGTCACGGGCGGGGATACGGCGGGGTGATGTCATGGGGCGGAGAAAGTGCAGGGTGACGTCATGGGGGACTGCGGGGTGATGTTATGGGTCAGGGACATTGTGGGGTGACGTCCACGGGGGTGGGGACACAGCTGGGTGATGTCACAGGGGCGGGGACACTGCGAGGTGACATCACGGGGGCGGGGATACGGCGGGGTGACGTCATGGAGGCGAGGGACACGGTGGGGTGACGTCAAGGGGGGAGCGGGGACGTGCTAGGGTGACGTCACATGGGGAACATTTCCTGGGGACGCTAGCAAGGTGATGTCACAGGGGGTGGGGACAGTGCAGGGTGACGTCACAGGGGCGGGGACATGGCGGGGTGACATCATGGGGGCGGGGAAAGTGTGGGTGATGTCACGGGGGTGGGGACATGGTGGGGTGACATCACAGGGAGGCGTGGACACTGTGAGGTGACGTCACAAGGGGTAGAGACATTGCAGGGTGACATCACAGGGGCGGGGAGTTGGCGGGATGACGTCACGGGGCGGGGACATTGTGAGGTGACGTCATGGGGGCGGGGGACACTGCGAGGTGACCCAGGGGGAACATTTCCTGGGGGCAGTGGGAGGTGACATCACGGGGTGGGGACACAGCAGGGGTGACGTCACAGGGGGACATTTCCTGGGGGGGACACGGGGACACCCAGTGAGGGTTGGGGACAGGGACACCCCCAGTGCTGGGGACAGAGACAGGGACAGGGGACAGGGACAGGGACAGGGGACAGTGACACGGACAGGGACAAGGACAGGGACAGGGACAGGGACTGGACAGGAGAGGACAGGGAGAGGGACAGGGGACAGGGACACGGACAGGGACAGGGACAGGGGACAGGGGACAGGGACAGGGACAGGGACAGGGACAGGGACAGGGACAGGGACAAGGCCACCCCCAGTGCTGACGCTGTCCCCTCCCCTCGGCAGAGCAGCGCTGTGGGGACGGGCCCTGTGTGTTCGACACGGGTGAGCCGGGACCCCTGACCCCCCTTTGTCACCCCTGTCACCCCCTGTCACCCCTGTCACCGGCTGTCACTCCCTGTCACCCCCCTGTCACCCCTGTCACCCCCTGTCACCTCCTGTCACCTCCTGTCACCCCCTGTCACCCCTGTCAATCTGTCACCCCTCAATGTGACCCCTCTGTCACCCCTGTCATCCCTGTTACCCCTGTCACCCCCTCACTGTGACCCCCCTGTCACCCCCCTGTCACCCCTGTCACTCTTGTCACCCCCTGACCCCCCCCATCACCCCTCAATGTGACCCCTCTGTCACCCCCCTGTCCTCCCCCTGTCCTCCCCCTGTCACCCCTGTCACCCCTCACTGTGACCCCCCCTGTCACCCCCCTGTCACCCCCTCTCACCCCATGTCACCCCCTGTCACCCTTGTCACCCCCCTGACCCCCCCCCCATCACCCCCTCAATGTGACCTCTCTGTCACCCTCTGTCCTCCCCCTGTCACCCCTGTCACCCCTCACTGTCACCCCTCACTGTCACCCCTCACTGGACCCCCTGTCACCCCCTGACACCCCCATCACCCCTCAATGTGACCCCTCTGTCACCCCCCTGTCCTCCCCCTGTCACCCCGTCACCCCTCACTGTCACCCCTGTCACCCCCTGTCACCCCCCCGTCCCCCCAGCCCCACCTGACCCCCCATTTTCCCCTCCCCCCAGGCAGGAGCATCCCCCCCAGGGGTCTCCTGGTGGTCACCGCAGCCCTGGCAGTGGCCACCGGGCTCCTCTGAGCCACCACGGCCACCGAGAGCGCCACCGGTCATCGCCGTCACCGTGGTCACCAAGGCTGCTGGCACCTCCCCCCGCCACGGGGCCACCGAGGCCACTGAGGTGTCACACGGCCTCTGTGGCCACTGTGGCCAGCAAGGCCACCAATGTCACTGAGGTGTCACACGGCCTCTGTGGCCACTGTGGCTAGCAAGGCCACCAGGGTCATTCAGGTCCCCAAAGCCACCATGGCCACCAAGGCCACTGAGGTCCCCAAAGTCACCATGGCCACTGTGACCAGCAAGGCCACCAAGGCCACTGAGAGCTCCAAAGCCACCACAGCCTCTGTGGCCACTGTGGCTAGCAAGGCCACCAATGTCACTGAGGTGTCACACGGCCTCTGTGGCCACTGTGGCTAGCAAGGCCACCAATGTCACTGAGGTGTCACACGGCCTCTGTGGCCACTGTGACTAGCAAGGTCACCGAGGTCACTGAGGTGTCGCACGGCCTCTGTGGCCACTGTGACCAGCAAGGCCACCAAGGTCACTGAGGTGTCACATGGCCTCTGTGGCCACTGTGACTAGCAAGGCCACCGAGGTCACTGAGGTGTCACACGGCCTCTGTGGCCACTGTGACCAGCAAGGCCACCAAGGTCACTGAGGTGTCACACGGCCTCTGTGGCCACTGTGACTAGCAAGGCCACCAAGGGACATTCAGGTCCCCAAAGCCACCATGGCCACTGTGGCCACTGAGGTCCCCAAAGTCACCATGGCCACTGTGACCAGCAAGGCCACCAAGGTCATTGAGGGCTCCAAAGTCACCAGGGCCACCATGGCCACTGTGACTAGCAAGGCCACTGAGGCCACTGAGGTGTCACACGGCTTCTGTGGCCACTGTGACCAGCAAGGCCACCAAGGACATTCAGGTCCCCAAAGCCACCATGGCCACTGTGGCCACTGTGACTAGCAAAGCCACTGAGCTTCTGTGGCCACTGTGACTAGCAAGGCCACCATGGTCACTGAGGTGTCACATGGCCACCATGGCCACTGTGACTACCAAAGCCACCAAGGACCTTCAGGTCCCCAAAGCCACCACGGCCACTGTGGCCACTGTGACTAGCAAGGCCACCAATGTCACTGAGGGATCCAAAGTCACCATGGCCACTGTGGCCACTGTGACTAGCAAGGCCACCAAGGTCGCTGAGAGCTCCAAAGCCACCAAGGTCACTGAGGTCCCCAAAGTCATCATGGCCACTGTGACTACCAAAGCCACCACAGCCTCTGTGGCCACTGTGACTTGCAAGGCCACCAAGGTCACTGAGGTGTCACATGGCCACCATGGCCACTGAGGTCTCCAAAGCCACCATGGCCACTGTGACTAGCAAGGCCACCAAGGTCACTGAGAGCTCCAAAGTCATCAAGGCCACCATGGCCACTGTGGCCACTGTGACTACCAAAGCCACCACAGCTTCTGTGGCCACTGTGGTAGCAAGGCCACCAAGGTCACTGAGAGCTCCAAAGTCACCACAGCCACCAAGGCCACTGAGGTCTCACATGGCCACTGTGGCCACTGTGACTAGCAAGGCCACCAAGGACATTCAGGTCCCCAAAGCCACCACGGCCACTGTGGCCACTGTGACCAGCAAGGACACCAAGGTCACTGAGGGCTCCAAAGTCACCAAGGTCACTGAGGCCACCAAGGCCACCGTGGCCACTGTGGCCACCAAGCCAGGACGAGTTAGGGGACAACACTGGAGCCAGCAGGTGCCACCAGGACATTGTGACAAGAGGGGGGACAGGGGGACTCTGAATTCGCCATTGCTTTGGTTCTTCACTTTTTGGTTTGTTTTTTTCCCCTCCCTTTCCCAAAATTTTAATTTTTCTTCCCAATTATTAAACTGGATTTGCCTCAATCCGTGAGTTTTCCTCTCATTTTCCCATCCCCAAATTATCCTGGAGTTCCGGGATTTCCTGTGGGCAGGAGGAAGAGGAAAAGGAGGTGGAAGAAGAGAATTCTAATAATTTACCAAAATATGAGTATTGGCCTAATGCCCAGGTGTGATGGACAAAAACTCTATAACAATTTAAAATTAGAAAGTTTATGTTTAATTAATGCATGGGGTAAGCCCTTAATAAGCACTGCAAAATCACAGGTGATAACAGAGTCTGTTAATTGGCAAAAGTAATTAAATATTATAAATTATTATTTTAAATGTATTATTAAATATATAAAAATATATTATATAAATAATATAAATTAAATTAAATACATATAATATGTAATATAGAATGTTATATAGTAATATATAACAATTGTATATTATTATATAATTATTATAATTATAACCATAATATATTATTATGTAATTATAATATGCCTATAATATAATATAATATAATATGCCTATAATATAATATAATATAATATAATATAATATAATATAATATAATATAATATAATATAATATAATATAATATAATATAATATAATATAATATAATATAATATAATATAATATAATATAATAATAAGATATAGTAAATATAAATATATAAAGTTATATTAGATACAGTATATATTATTATATATTATTATATAATTATATATAATTTTATATATAATTATATAAGCATTATAATTACAATTATAATATATATTATTTTATAATTATGTAGATAATATACATTAAATTAAATATATAAAATGTATTATAAATAGTATATATCCTTATATATTATTACATGATTATATAAATTTTTTATATATTATTATATCGTTATTACAATTATAATGTTTATATATTATTATATAATTATGTATGCAATATATAAAATATATATTTATAATATGCATATTAGATATATATAAAAATATACACTATAGAATATATACTATACAATATAGAATATATAATTATAATATCTTATAATTATAATATCTTATAATTATATAATAATAATTATATTTTATATATTATTAAGTACTATAAATTTTGAAATTTAGTATTAGAAATATTAGAAATTGGAAACAAAAATTGAAATAAAATTGAAATATTTAGATCTTCATAACCCTAGTGCCTCCCATTCCTCACTTCCTGTGGTAATTATTGTAATGGCAATTAAACAGTGGTTGACTTCTTGAATTAAGTCTGAATTAAGTCGGTTTTTGGGCAGGAGACTTAAAAAGAGGAAGTAAGGTGAGTCTTCCTCGACCTGAGCTCTCACTCTTTTCCATCCATGACAATAAATATCGCTTTTGGTTGAACTCCAATTTCCTCTCCGTGACTTTGAAAAAGTTACTGGTTGGAATTATTTGTGTTTCTGTGGATTTATTTACCAAATTCCTCTTTTCTCATTGCACGCAGAGCTGAGCAATGATAAGAACAACAGGAAATTAATTATTTTAATCAAGCCAGGTTTCTTCCTATGAAATTTTAATTAATTTTCAGAATGGCATACCTGTCTGCTTTTAACTACCTAATAAATAAAAAACTTTAAACTAGAAACCTGATTTCTCGAAGATTTGTGTTTCAGGAGATGCAGAGATCCACCCACAGCCCGTGGGGATCCATGAGATCTGGGAAGGAGGGAATTTTTAAGCGAAATCTATTTTTAAATTTAGTTTTAATTCTCATTATCCTGCTCTGATTTTGACAGTGTGATAAATTCGCTTCATACTTCTCATTCAAATCTTTTTTTCCCTGGATCCTTTTTGATGAGTGATCACTCCCTGGTGTTATCTCGACCCGTGAACTCTTGATTCCGTTTTCTCTCCTCTCTCCAGCTGCAGAGGCGAGGGGCTGAGGGGCTTTGGTGGGTCCAATACAACAACAAAAAGGGAATTTCACAACCAAAGAGGTGAGGCCTGGAGAGATTTGGGCAGATTGAAAATTGAAAATCCCCAGGCTCGGGTTTCCTACAGGGATGTCACCTGCTAGGGGACCCCAATTTGGTGTCTGGGGTGTGACAGCGACCCAGTGAGCAGTGGGGAGTGGGACTGGGGGCACTGGGGGATGTGGGACCGTGGGATTCGGGTGAGAAATAAGAGATAAAAGAGAAAGTTTCAGTTCCCCTCAAAGTGCCGGATAGGGCCAAAAGATGAACAAGTAAAAAAACATAAAAGAATGCAAAATTTGGGTCACAGCAAGGTAAACGTGGCTGGAGCCAGTGGAGAAAGAGATAAAGGGAACTCCAGTTGGATTTTTGGCAAGTTCTGTAACATAGAAGGGGAAGCGCTGGACAAAATGCAGAAATTCATTAACGTGTGATCCAGGATATTGGAGCTCTCAGGGGAAACCACACCCTGAAACCCTTTCTGTGACAGGACAATAGAATTATTTCCTAAAAGAGGTGAAGCCATGCAAATTATTTACGGGAAAAGCCCTGGTTTTGTCTTAGCTAAGCAGCCCACTCTAATGAATATTTATAATTAGGGTGGATAAATACTCTGTGCAAGGTTTCCCTGAGCTGCAGGAGCAGGAGAGATCTGCTGTGAGTCCGAGCTGATAAAGAATTCTGGTGTCTGGTACCTCCAGCTGTGCCAGGGAGTTCACTCCGGCTGATTTCGGTATCAGGGGTTGGGGGGACACTGGGGACACTTGGGGGGGACAGGGGCCTGTGGGATTGGGGTCTGGGGGACACTGGGGGAGTCACAGGACTGGGATTGGGGTCAGGGGTGCTCTGGGGGAAAATGAGGGGCACACGGGATGGTGGGAGTGGGATTGGGGTCATGGGGGGGCTGGGACACACTGTGGGGGCAGGGGGTGATGCCCTCAGATTTGAGTTGAGGTTCTGGGGTGACACCAAAGAAATTGGGGACTGGGAGTGGGATTGGGGTCTGGGACAGGCTGAGGGGAACAGTGAGGGGCTCAGGGAGTGACCCCAAAATTTGGGCTGGGTCCTGAGGGGGGCTGAGGGGAATTGTAATCATGGGAGTGGGATTGGGCTTCTGTGGGGGTGGGGAGGAACCATGGAACTGAGAGATTGGGGTCCCTGGGGCTGGGGGATATTGGGGAGGGAAAATAGCCCCAGAATTTGGGATGAGGGACCTCAGACGTGCAGGTGTCTCCTGGCCAGGAGTGTCTCCCTTTCCCCTGTGCTGACCCCACTGCCCTCCCCAGTCCCTCACTGAGGAACTGTCCCAGTGTCATCTCTGTGTCCTCTTTGTGTCCCCCAGTGTCCACACTGGTCCTTGTGGCCTCTCCCCTCCATGGCCCTCCTGGCTCTCACCCTGGCACTGCTGGCAATGACCGTGGTCACCGCGGCCATAACGGAGAAGCGCCTGGACATGGCCCTGGACTCCTTCGATGACCGGTACCAGGGCTGTGGCCCTGCCATGATGGAGAATTTGACAGCCCTGAAATGGTCTGAGTTCCGGAAGAATCCTCTGTTTGCCACAGTTTGGCCTCTGGCCGCCATGTTGTTGCAACTTCAGGGATCCGTTCAGAGCCCTCTGTCATTCCCAGACCATGCCATCGCCGTCATGGCCTACACCATGAATGACCTGTACAAGCTGTTCGACAATAATGTCAGCGTGGCCGGGCGCTCGTCCCAGGCATACCGGGACAACTTCCACTTCAAAGCTCTGCACTTCCTGCTGACCGACGCCCTGGCCAAGCTGAGGGACAATGAGGGGCAGAAATGTCACTGTGTGTTCCGGGGGGTGGACGACTACAAGTTCAAGGCAAATGTTGGTGACTTTGTCCGGTTCGGTCAATTCGCGTCGTCGTCAATTTGCAAAGGTGTTGCCAAAAAATTTTGGGGCAACACGATGTTTGTGGTGCGAACGTGTTATGGCGCAGACATCGATGCATACTCCATCTTTGACGAGAAGGAGGTGCTGATCCCACCCTTTGAGAAGTTCAAGGTCACCAAAGTCATCGAGGGGAAGAAGAACGTGCAGATCCACCTTGACTCCTTCGGGACCTACAGCAAATACAACTGCGAGTGGCTGACAGGTGGGGACAGCCTGGAGCCATGGGGACACCCACTGGGGCCATGGGGACACCCAGTGGGGACATGGGGACACCCACTGGGGACGTGGGGACACTCACTGGGGCCGTGGGGACACTCACTGGGGACATGGGGACACCCACTGGGGCCATGGGGACAGCCCTGATGAGGCACAGGGGACAATGACACTCACTGGGGCTGGGGGACAAGGACACCCTGGGCTGGAGACACCAAGTCTGGGGACAGGAATGTCAATGACAGGCACAGAGATGGGGATACCCACATCTGGGAGGGGACAGTGACTTGGACAGGGATAGGGACAGGGCCACCGTTCCGACCCTGTCCCTCGTCTCCACAGACAGTGCTGTGGGGACAGGCCCTTTGTGTTGGATACGAGGGTGGGCTGGGACCCCCACATGGCACCCCCCCTGTCCCCCTGTCACTCCCCTGTCGACTCCTGTCACCCCCTAAGCCCACCATGACTCCCTGACCTCCCTGGCCCCTGCACTCCCCCCAATGCCCCCCACACCCTGTCACTGTCACCTCATGGCCCCCATCTCTCCTGTCACACCCCCAGCCCCCATTATGGCTATCCCTGACCCCCTCATTCCCCCATGGTCCCCCTGACTCCCCTTTTTGTGCCCTAGGTGGGAACAGCCTCAGAGCCCTTGCCATCTCAGGGGACTCCTCCTGGTCACCACAGCCCCTGCAGTGGTCGCAGGGATCCTCTGTGCCACAAAGTTTTGAAGATATCTGTGGTCACTGTAACATCTACGATTACCAAGATGACCAGGACACTGAGGAAAACAAGGCCACCAAGACTACCACAGCCACCACTGCCACTATGGCCACCTTGGCCGCCATGGCCTCCATGTGGTCACTGTGGCCACCACTGGCACTGTGACCTCTTGTGCTGGTTGTGCATGAAAAGTCACCTGAAAGGAGGAGCACAAAGCACAGATACACACAGAGGCTGCTCCCTCTATGAGAACTTCCTCTGTGAGCTGCAGGGACCAACCGGAGAGCTGATTTAATAATTGACAGCCTGGGTAACCATTTCAAAATTATTTTGCTTTTATGAATTGCACCAACAAAGTTAATCTCTCTCTTTTGACTTCTGGCCTCTGATGGTAAGGCCAGCCAGCCCAGCTTGTCCAGGCCTGGTTCCCTTCCCCATGCAGCCCGGGCAGGCAGGGGTGGGGGAGACACAGAGGCCCCCTCCCAACATTTTCAGCTAGGGGCCCTGATGGCCAGGGGAAAGGGAAACCTTTGCTAAGATACTCGTTTCACCCCCAGCGTGACCACAGCTGAGCCGGGGCTCTTCCACCATCAAACTGCAAAAAGCCAGGGGGAGGAGAACCCCCCCCAGGTGCCCACGCAGATTGGGAGAAATGCAGCCGGACTCTGTTCCAGCCGAGTCTCCCTCATGCAGCTCGTGCGGCTGGAAAATCTTGGCACGGTTTCCAGGATGGCATGGCCAGGCTCTCTTCACCTTCTGTGTACAATTTTAACAGTTCTAATGCTCGGATAAGACTGCAGATCTCCTGAGCTCCCCTGAATGAGAGGAATAAAGCAGGGAGTATGCTAAGTCAGTGAAACAAGAGCCAAGTTTCCAGATGGGAAGATATTGAAGAGATGCTACCGACAGGTTGACTGAAAAACCTTTTTTGTGGGTTATGGGGGGACTGGACTACACTGAAAATTCCTTTAAATTGTGGAGAACTAGTTTGGGGGGTTGAAGTGTTGGAGAGAAAGATTTTTTGCCCTGAGGCAATGGGGGTCTCTGTCCTGGAGACTAGAAAAATGGACAAAGACATTTGATGGAAAAGGAGATGAAGAGAATTTTTGTCTTTGAACAGCTTGCCCTTAAAAGTAATCCTCCCATGTGTTGGGCATAACCCATAACACAGCTCTGGAAAGACTGTGAAGATGGGAGGAGTTTCCACCATTTGCAGTTTTTTCCTTGGGCAGATGCAAATTGTGAAAGTGAAGATACACCCTAAGGCTAAACCAAAAATTAACTTTTCTCTCTAGAGTGAACTGAAATGATTATTTATGTGGAAAATGGACTGAAGTGTTCTCTATATGTTGTTGTTAAGAAATATGGAAAGTGGTGAGGGGGGGAGGAGGGAGTGATCTGAAAGTCTTATTCCAAAGTCCTTATTTTCTCTGTATTATTAATAAATTTTTTCTTTATACCCTTTTAAGTTTTAGGGCTGCCTTGTTTTTGCTCCTAAATCCTATCTCCAAGAGAAACAGAGTATATAAAATTGGCAAATCCAAATCAAACCCAGGCAAAAATGGCAAAGCACAAACAGTCAGGATTCAAACTCACAGCCCTCAGAGTGAGAGCACAAACACTAATCAGCTGCACCAGCCTTTGGCTTCAAGCTAAGAGCAGTGAAATTCAAACTTACTGTTTAAGAAGGAGTTCCTTCTTACCCACAGATAAAGAGCACAACAATTCTGCTTAGAACCATAGGGCTCTCCAAAACAAATTTACACTTTAGAAAATTACAATTTATAAACCCTCCTAGCACCTGACCCAGATGCTAAACTGTGGAGAGTTAGGGATTTGCGTATGGAAGATATCGGGTTGTGGCGGACAGCCAGGGACCCCTTTTCCCCCCCTTGCTGTCAGACCCTTACTCCAGACCTGGCCGTACCCAGCCGGATGTGCGCTAAAGAAAATGACACTGAGTGCCCACCATAAAAACCCCTGTGACCCCTCAATAAATGCCATTTGCTGGTCAGCACGTTGGTGTAAGGAGCGTGTGGCTGGAGTGGCTCTGGGTTAGAGCTGCCGTGCCGGGCTTGAACCAGGTCGCCACGCAACAAGTGGTGCCAAAACCTGGCAACACAAGAAACCGCCCGGGATTCGGGGTTTGCCTGAACGAGAACCAATGACTGCACAGCTGGCTTTGTGTAGTGGAGGAGACGTCCCCGGACCAGCGAGGAGCATGGAGGTTATCGCTAAGGTCGTAAGTGAAATCCACACGCAGTGGGGTTTGGATTGCAAGCTTAAAGATTTCTCACTCGCTGTGCCGAGACTTATAAAGATTGGGGCTGTAGAGAGCCCGGTAGATATTCTCCACTCGGAGATATGGGGTAAATGCACAAATGTCCTAGCTGAGGACACCATGTCCTCTGGCTCGGGAAAAGCACTTAAAGCATGGGGCAGAGTTATCCAGGCTCTGCAAAATGCCCGGCAAGAACAGGAGACTTGGAGGGCTGCGTGGACTTGTTTATTAGCTACGCCGCAGCTGGGAATTGGGGCGGCTACTCAGACCTTGGAGGGGTTTGAGTCTGGCAGCCGTGCAGATGCACGGACCCTGGAACCACCACCGCAGCCTGTGAGCCGGGACTCACCAGAAGCGGAGGAGGGAGAACATGCGCTGACATTGTGACGGGGGCTAGCAGAGGAGGAGCGGAATGCTACTATAATATCAGAAATTCAAGCCACGGAGAAGACAAAACCCCCGCCATATGCGTTTGAAAATGGCACCGAGCAGCGTGGTCAGGGTTGGAAAAAAGACTCTGGGGGTGGAGATGCAGGAGGCTCGCTGAACAGCGCAAGCACAGGCGTGCAGGGAGGAGGGGTGGTCCCCGGGAGAAGGGGCGGGTGCGGGGGCGGGGGCGGAGCCCAAGGAAAAGGCTCGGCAGCCCGGAAGCGTCCAGTGAGTCTACTTCTGGCTGTGACTCTGACTCCAGCTTGGATAGCTGGCCAGAGGGATGGTCAGACGCTGAATCGGACACCGGCTGGGGGATTAACAAAAAGGATGCCGCGGCTTACAAGATCACTAGCTACAACCCCCCGGCATGGGTTAAAGGGGTACCAGGGAAAGACCGCACCCCACTCACGGACTGGAGGAAAATTAAAATAGCATGTGCGGAGTGGGCACCATCCTCCACATTAGTGTTACCGGTTCAGGCTGGAGGGGCGGATGGAAACCAAAGAACCTACTCACCTGTAAATCCAAAAAGACATACAGACTATCGTAAAAGCGGTTGCAGATAAGGGAATTAATTCTGCCATGGTTTCCACACTTACTGATAACGTTTTTGGAGGCGATGATATGCTTCCCTTTGATATCAAACAGACTTGCAGGCTAATCTTTGATTGGGCGGGGATGATTGTTTTTAAGCAAGAATGGGAGGATAACTGTGCAAAGCAGCTAGCCCTGGTAACAGGGGAAAACCATCCACTGCACGGCTCCAGCATACAGAGACTAATGGGCAGAGATCCAGCTATGATCACCCCATAAGCACAGGCAGAGGGTCTGCGAGCTCATGAGGTCCTGACAACAACCCGAGCTGCCCAGGAAGCCATCCGTGCTGCTTCTAAAGTAATAGCCAGACCGTCGCCTTAGACCACCATAAAGCAAAATGAGAGTGAGAGCTTCACTCAGTTTGTGGACCGGCTCCAAGCAGCAGTAGATTCCTCTTCATTACCTTCAGAGGCGAAGGGCCCAGTGGTAGCCGACTGCCTGAGGCAGCAATGCAATTCAACCACCAGGGACATTTTAAGATCACTGTCACCTGGGTCCAATATTGCAACCATGATCAGGCACGTTGTAAAGGGGAAACACCTAGCTCCCATCCAGGCAGCGGTTCGCACCGCAATAACCAGCGTGATGGCATGCTTCAAGTGTGGCCAGGCAGGCCATGTAGCAGTAAACTGCCCCCAGCCAGGACACCCACCTGCAGCTGCTCCACCACGCCAGGGGAAGCCTAGAGGACCGTGCTGGGCATGTGGAAAAAAGGGGCATTTAACTAAGGAATGCAGATCCAAGCCTCAGGGAAACGGGAAGGGGAGGGGGCAGCCGGGCCGCACCCAGCCCCCTCCCTCCTGGAACACGAAGCGGCCCAGCTACAACAACCCTCAATGGGGCACGGGGCTTCCATGCCCATTGCCCCCTCAAGAAATGGCCAAATTTGTCGCCCAACAAGTAGCACAATCAAACCCACCTGCACCTCAGGAATACCCAGAACAGCTCCCTGGAGCCGATGCCCCTGGGTGGCCTTGGCCATGAAAGCACGTGAGCGAGACCCATGGGTGGCCTTTGCTGTGAAGATAGGCAGGCACCCACTGATCGTGTGGGCAGAGTGTCATCTCCACAACAGCTCCGACAACACGGCCATCTGCCTTCCCTTCTGGGTGGACACAGGATCAGAGGTCACCGTCATCCCAGACATACACTGGCTTCTACCGTGGAAGTTAAAAGATACCCCCATGATGTGTGGATTTGGAGGACAGTCCTGAGCCTTTAAAAGCACCCAGCTGATAGCAATAACATTCTGCACCAAGAGAGGACCAGGAAGGACCATCACCCTTATGACATACGTTATGTCGGATTGCCCACCCTTGCTGGGGAGAGATGCCCTAGCCTTGCTGGACGTTAGGGTGACAAATTTATACTAAAGGCCACTGTCGTATACCCGCAATTGCCCATCAAACTAACTTGGAAATTAGTTGACCCCATGTGTATCAAACAGTGGCCCTTGTCCAAGCCTCGAATGACTGCACTCCTAGAGCTAGTTGGCCGCGAGCTACACAAGAATCATATAGAACCCTCCACGAGCCCATGGAACACCCCAATCTTTATAATACCTAAACGGTCTGGTGAAGGCTTTCGTCTCCTGCACGACCTGCTGGAAGTGAACAAGAGAATCCAGCCTATGGGCCCGGTACAAACTTTGCTGCCCATGAACTCGATGATACCGAGAGGACAGCCCTGCGCAGTGCTTGACATCAAAGACTGCTTCTTTTCTATTCCCCTGCACGAAGACGACAAGGAGTGGTTCGCCTTTTCCATCATCTTTCCAAACAGCCAGCGGCCTAACCTACGCTTTCAATGGAGAATGTTACCCTAAGGTATGATCAACTCCCCTACCATCTGCCAGATCACAGTAGACCAAGCACTAGCACCAGTCCGGCAGAGCAATCCGACAGTGACGATCCTGCAATATATGGACGATATACTGATCGCCGCACTGTCGACAAGACAGGTAGACCAGCTGATATCAACCATTTCTGAGACCCTAAAGACAAATGGCTTCGAAATAGCGAGTGCTAAAATAAAAAAGGGACCTTGCGTGATCTTCCTAGGAGTGGGAATCACAAACTTTTACGTAACCCCTCTCCAGATAAAAATCCGCCGAGACATCAAGACGCTCCATGACGTGCAGCAGCTGGTAGGATCCTTACAGTGGCTTTGCGACATCATCCTGATTCCTCCCGAGGTCATGGATCCTCTAAACGACCTCTTGAAAGGAAAGAACCCATGGGAGCAGAAGACCCTGACACCAGAACTGATAAGCTCGCTCAATTCATCAAACACCAGGTGTCAGTGAGCACACTCGCCAGATGGGATTCGAGTGCACCAGTCGATCTGTACGTCCACTTCACGAAAAAGGGGGGAGTGGGAGCCTTAGCTCAAGGACCCCCCGACAAAGCCCAACCAATACAATGGGTGGTCTTGGGGAAACTGTCACGTGCCTTTTCCCCGGGAGTCGAGTGCCTCAGCAGCCTCATCATGAAAGGCAGGAAACTCGCTCTAAGACATCTGGGCATCGAACCCTGCCAAGATATACCTGCCCTTCCGCAAACAGCTCTCCGCGCAGTCAACAACAATATCCGAATACCTGGCCTTGGCCCTTGCAGGCTTCGGAGGAGAGATTCGCTATGCAGTAAAACCCCTTGGACTCAGCTGCTCACAGTCGTCGGACATCGACCTCCCACCAAAGATAATCGACCGACCGCAGGCAGGACCAACCATCTTCACGGATGCATCGTCGCGGACCTCCACCGCAGCGGCAGTATGGCAGTCAGGAGAACAATGGCAATGCGTCAAGACAACCGACCCCACGCTTTCAGTCCAACAACTTGAAGCAGCTGCCGTAGTGCTAGTGTGCAGACTGTTCCAAGAAGAACACCTTAACATTGTGACTGACTCCATATTTGTGGCCAAGCTCTGCCTAGCCATGTCCGGACCAGGTGTGTCCGTGTCCATGGTGGCAATGATGCTAGAAGAAGCACTCTATTCACGGAAAGGCACCATATCAGTCATCCACGTCAACAGCCATGACCCGATCAAAGGATTCTACCAGATTGACAATGACAAGGCTGACGCTGCCACAAAAGTCGTATGGACGCTGAAAGAAGCCTGACAGCTGCACGAATCCCTTCACATCAGAGCAAAAGCACTTGCGAAGAAGTGCGGAATTTCTACCGTGGACACAAAGCACGTCGTCGCCACATGCCCTCACTTTCAGAAATCACCTCTATGGTCAAGCGGCGTCAATCCCAGAGGCCTCAAAGCCTCAGAAATATGGCAGATAGACTTTACACTATGCCAGCTGTTAAAACCCCGAGCGTGGCTCACAGTTACCCTGGATACATACAGCGGTATGATCGTGGCCACACAGCATTTCAAATCCGATTCCAAAGCGACCATCCAACATTGGCTGACAGCCATGGCGTGGCTTGGAGTTCCAAAACAAATCAAGACAGACAACAGCACAAACTTCACCTCAAAGACGGTCCAAGCGTTCGTCTCGAAATGGAACATCGCCTTGGTACATGGCATCCTGTACAACAGCACCAGACAAGCCATCGCTGAAAGAGCAAATCAGACTCTGAAACTAAACTGGAAGTGCTAGCAAAGACAGAAGGCTTCACCAATGCCATTCCCTCAAGTGACCAGGCGCGCATACTAGCAACCGCGCTGCTAGCATTAAATCAATTCCCCAGGGGGGGCGAAGCAAACACCCTGCCCAGAAACACTGGGCCACTTGGGCACTAGAGACAGGTCCACGGGTGGTGACCAGAAATGAACTAGGGGAGTGGGAACAAGGTTGGAGGCTGGTGCTCACGGGCCGGGGGTATGCAGCCGTTAAAAAAGATGGGAACATTAAATGGTGTCCACTCAGATCTATCAAACCAGACCTTCAGAGTGCAGCGAATGAGAATTGTGAGACTTTGTTTGCAGGACTGGATCATCGGACGCCCCCGCAACCCGTACGCCCCACTATTGGGAAAGAGAGAGACACCACCGAGCACCCCAGCATCACCTGAGAAGCTCGCACCCTCAAAACCAAAGCAGCAACTGTACCTCTGTGTCATTCTGTTCCTAGGGTTAGTGGGCGGAGGACAGGCAGACACAAAGCATTACCCTCACCAGCCATTCAGGTGGGTTCTATGCCATCTCTCAAGTGAGAGGGCCATCAAAGAAATTGTCACAGCCGACACTCCATCTTTTGAGTTTAGGCTAAAAGACATTTGTCCCTCACATATGGGGTTCCCCAAATTCAAAGAGACGACATTGTTTCAGACCTATTGGTGTCCCGCTTCCAACCCAGGGAAGAGCTACTTTAATTACCCAGGGTGTGGATATTGTGGATACTGGGGGTGTGAAACTATTTTGACAGGCAATAAATGGAAACCACAACAGCCAGATAAGTTCCTGCAAATTAAATATATGCCCCACGGCTGTATCAAACCAAAATTTGGTATGGATGCGTACGCACTCATGCCCCAAGGCAGGAAGCAGCACACCTGCACTGGCTACATAATTACAATCCTACAGCCGAACCATGATGGCTGGGCCACGGGCAAAGTGTGGACAGCGTTTGTTCATCTTGCTCGCCGCATCTGGGTGAACATACAAATTATCAGGTTCCCACCTTCTATATCCCAATCAGTCGGACCCAATCCAGTTCTTGCAATGAGTAGACCCAGGAAGGAGATCACAGCCAACCATAACTCTAGCCACGAAACACAGATGCTGAAATCTACCTCCTCCCCAGCCGATCTCCTAGCCAGACCAACCCTCTACAACCCATTCCTAAGCGTGTTAAATGCTACCTTTCTATCGTTAAACCAATCCAACCAAACCTTACAGAATCATGCTGGTTATGCTATGATGCACAGCCCCCTTTTTACGAAGGTGTTGCCTTCGATCTCCCATTTTTCAAAGTCAGACAGTCCACGCCAATGCAGATGGGACACCCCCCAGAGAGGCATTACCCTAAGCCAGGTCACGGGCCAAGGCAAATGCTTTGGCAATGCAACCCTGGCAAAACAAATGGGCAACATCTGCCGGGAATTCGTCAAACTAAAGGGGGGAAGTTCTAGTGGGTGATCCCTGCTGCATCGGGAATGTGGGTCTGTCAACAGTCAGGGGTAAGCCCATGTGTACTCCTTAACAAATTCGATCATTCTACCGACTTTTGTGTCCAAGTTATCATTGTCCCCAGAGTTCTGTATCACCAGGAAGAGGAAGTGTACCGCCTGTTCGAGGAATCCGACTGGCTCCACAAGCAAGAAGTGGTAACGGGCATCACCATTGCAATGCTCCTCGGTTTAGGAGCTACCGGCGCCACCACAGGCCTCTCAGCCCTCGCAACCCAACACCGAGGACTGGCTCAACTGCGGATGACTGTCAACGAGGACTTGCAGAGGATTGAGAAATCCGTTTCTTCCCTAGAAAAAGCCCTTTCCTCACCCTCAGAGGTCATCCTCTGTGCCACCTTGAAAGAGGAATGCTGCTTTTATGCGGACCACACCAGAGTCGTCAGAGACTCCATGGCCGAACTGAGAGACCAACTGAACCTGAGAAAAATGGACAGAGAAGCTCAACAGGGCTGGTTCGAATTGTGGTTCAACCGGTCCCCATGGCTCACCACCCTAATTTCTACCCTAATAGGCCCACTCACTATAATCTTACTAACACTAATCTTCGGGCCTCACATATTTAACAAATTAGTGCTATTCGTTAAGAAGCATTTAGAAACAGTTAACATTATGCTCGTCGAACGCTGACAATTACTTTAAGGCGTGCCTGTTACTAACACATTTACAGTTTTATACTAATCTTACTAACTCATGAAATTTTATAATGTCTACATTTTATAACTTTATAAGATTTTTACTAATCATGACGGAGGGGGGATATGTGGAGAGTTAGGGATTTGTGTGCGGAAGATATCGGGTTGTACGGACAGCCAGGGACCCTTCCCCCCCTTGCGGTCAGACCCTTGCCCTGTATCTGGCTGCACCCAGCCGGACGTGAGCTAAAGGAAGTGACGCAGACTGTCCAAGGCATAAAAACCCTTGTGACCCCTCAATAAATGCCATTTGCTGTTCACCACGTTGGTGTCCAGGAGCTAATGGACCGAGTAGCTCTGGGTTAGAGCTGCCGTGCCAGGCTTGAACCAGATCTCCACGCAACAGGGGGACCCATCCCACCCATGTCCAGCACACACAGCCTGTCCCCACAGCACTGTGTGTGGAGAGGAGGAACAGGGTCAGAACAGGGGATCCCTGTCCCTGTCCCTGTGCCCCATACCTTTCCCTTTCCCTTTCCCTTTCCTCCACTAGCAGGGGTATCCCAGTCTCTAGCCCCTCCCAGATATGTGGGTCCCTGTCCTTGTGCCTGGTCATGGATGTTCATGTCCCCATGCCCACTGTCGCTGTCCCCAGACATGGTGTCCCCAGCACAGGGTGTCCTTGTCCCCACACAAAATGTGGGTGCCCCTGTCCCTGTCTCCCATCCCCAGTGAATGTCATTGTCCCCTGTGCCTCATCAGAGGTGTCCCCATGGCCCCAGTGGGTGTCCCCATGGCCCCAGGCTGTCCCCACCTTTCAGCCACTCGCAGTTGTATTTGCTGTAGGTCCCGATGGAGTCAAGGAGGATCTCCACCTTCTCCCCATAATCAATGACCTTGGTGACCTTGAACTTCTCGAAGGGTGGGATCAGCACCTCATCAGTCATGGGATTGTCAGTGAATGAGTTGATGTCCACGCCGTGACATGTCTGCACCTGGAACACCGTTGGGGTCCTCAAACTCTCGATGTCATCCTTGCAACCCGATGACAACACGAATTGACCAAACCGGATGATGTCACCAGGATTTGCATTGAACTTGTACTTTGGGTCCACGTGGATCACACAGTGACATCCCTGGTCCTTCTGAGCCACCCTCAGCGTGGCCACAGCGTCGTTCAGCAGGAAATGCAGCGTTTTGAACTGGAACTTGTCCCGGTATGCCTGGGGGGAGCGCCCAGCCACACTCACATAGTAGTTGAAAGCATTGTACAGGTCAAACTTGTGATAGGCCATGATGGCAGTGGCCTGGTCTGAGGACGAAAGAGGGGACACAGGGGACGCCTGATTCCGCCACTTGTCCACGGCATCAGACCAGCCCTTGGCAAACAGAGGATTCTCCTGGAACTCGGAGCAGTTCAGGGCCGGCAGCTCCACCTTCATGGCAGGGCCACAGCCCTGGAACTGGTCACTGACGGAGTTCAGGGCCATGTCCAGGCACTTCATCGTCATGGTTGTGGTGATCACGGTCATTGCCAGCAGAGCCAGGGTGAGATCCAGGAGGGCCATGGAGGGGACAGGCCACAGGAACCAGTGTGGACATTGGGGGACACAGAGGGGACACAGAGGGGGCACAAAGGGGACACGGGGAGGGTTCCTCAGTGAGGCACTGGAGGGGACAGGGGGCTCACACCAGGGGGAAGGGAGGCACTCCTGGCCAGGAGACACCTGCACATGTCCAGAGTCCCTTATCACGAATCCTGGGGTTACTTTTGCCCCGCCAACAGCCCCCAGCCCCCAGGGACACCAATCCAATCCCACAATATCATGGCCCCACCAGAAACCTAGTCCTACTCCCATGATTACAACTCCCCTCAGCTCCCCCAGGTCTCAGGCCAAAATCCTGGGGTCACTCCCTGAGCCCCTCAGTGTTCCCCTCAGCCTGTCCCCAGACCGCAAACCCACTCCCAGTGCCCAGTTGCTCTGATGTCACCCCAGAACCTCAACCCACATCCTGGCATCACCCCCTACCCCCACAGTGTGTCCCAGTCCCCCCATGACCCCAGTCCCACTCCCACCATCCTCCTCCCACTTTCCCCAAAGCAAATCATGACCCCAATCCCAGTCCTGTGATTCCCCCAGTGTCCCCCCTTACTTACTCCAATCCCACAGTCTCCTGTCCATTTCCCTAAGTGTCGCCAGGTTCCCCTATCAGATGATATCCCTGTAGGCACCCTGAGCCTGGGGACCATGTCTTGGAGAAGTTCCCTGGCAGTGTTGGTGTGGCAGGAGAAGTTCTGGGACCCCCAAAAACGGCTCCACCAATTCCAGGAAATACCTGAACCTTTCTTGGCGTGGTAGCTCAGAAAATCCGTTTGCCTGCAATCCCCAGGAGTGTTTCCTTTTTCAGAGATCCCTGGGTATGATTGGCTTGAGCTCAAAGGTTAAGTTAAAACAGACCAGGCATTGTTATGGAACAGACCTGACAGTTCTGTCCTAGGTACACTGTGTCTATGAGGTCCCACAACAGTCCCCATCCCATTGACTCCCCCGGAGTTTGCTGGTGCTTCTCTCCTTCACCAACTGCAGCAGCAGTCGGGGTAAGCCTGGCCTGGTTATTGGGAGATATCACCTAACCACCCTCTTTACTGTGACCTTTTCGATAATCAGCCAATTTTTAATCTGCCCAACTCTATCCAGGCCTCACCTCTGGTTGTGAAATACCTTTATCAGGAATTAACACCAGGGTGCTTTATTACCAGGCAATTTCCCCCATGGATTTGGAAACAGTCAAGCTGCTGTGCCCTGTAATGTGGCAAGGCCACTTCTTTGGGTAGCTGGCTGCTATCAAGGTGGGAGAATATTTCCAATTCATATATTTAATCAGAGATCCTTGTGCTGTGAATGGGTTTTTTCTTTCCATGTGGCTCAATTATGGGCATGAGCAATGCCCAAAGCCGATCTCAAGTGAGTTTCTACGTTTGCTCTTTTTCCTGCTGCCACTTCCAGAGCTCTTTGTGACACTGTGAGATCTGCCCTTGGTTCCACATCTTCTGTCCCAAATTGGATTTCCTGTGCCCTGGGATGAGGAGAACAGTCTCTGCTGTGGCTCACAGTTGTTTTGTGATCGAGTTGTTTTTGGAAAACACCCCACAGGTCGGGTGTTGTCGTTGGTACACAAAAAGCTCAAAGGACTTTGTTAAAGTCTGGAGATCCCACGGGAGATGCCGACATCAGAGCCATATTTGAGTTACAGAACTCGTGTCCATCCTCAGGAGTCCAAATCAGCTGATAGAGCTGATAGATTATGTTGTAGAGAGTGAAACATGGTCAGTCAGCCAAATGTACAAGGCCCTCTTTAGCCTTTGCTGGTATCCCTTTCCAGGCTCTATTTCCACATGTTAAAAAGATGTTATCTCTTGGAGTTAAGGAGTTTGGGATCTCTCTGAATTTTTCGGAGAGAAATTATAATGCAGGGATTGAATTAAAGCCTTTGGATGGATTCAAGTGTGTTAAGCCACTCACACATAAAGTAGAGGTGTAAGTTTAAATTTTAGGATAAGTAAGTAAGTAAGTCAGTAAGTTTTAGAATAACCTTAACTGCTTTTAGTGAGTAGAAGGTCTCAGGTGCCAGAGTAGATGTGCGAGTTTTAGTGAAGTTTTAGATAGCAGTGTTTCTGTAGAGGCTCTGTGAACATAGTTTCAGACATAATAGTGCTATGGCAACAATATTTTTTATAATTTTTAGATAGAACAAGATAGACAATATGCATAGTTTAGACATAACCTGGCGTGCTAAGAAACTGGAATTCTGATAGGTTAAGGAGTGATGGTCTGAGTTTGTGTCTTAGCTCTTTGAGAAAATTCTATATAAGGGCATGCATTTGGGAGAGTTGGTGTTTTTTGTCTTTCGCATTTTTCCATTTGCTTTTTGATTTGCTTTGTTCCTGCTCTCTCGCCACAATCACAAACACCCAAGAAGAAGACAGGAACTGCCACAGCAACATCAGCTTCCCAGGACCTTCTTCATCTATCTAGGACTCTATACCAAAAATGAGCATGGATTTGAATGTCTGTGATTTTGCTTTTGAGACTGATGCACCTTTGCAATAAACAGCCTTTTAGCAACTATTCGCTCCTTGCTCATTTAAGATAACCCGACAAAGTTGATCTCTAAGAGCATCGGAGGTATAACCACACACCTGATAAAGGAATTTCACCACCAGAGGGGAGGCCTGGATAGAATTGGGCAGATTGAAAACTGGCTTCTTATCAAAGAGCCCACAAGAAAGAGGGTGGGTGGGTGGATGACACTCCCAATAACCAGCCCAGTCTCACCCCAATTGAAGCTGCAGTTGGTGAAGGAGAGAAGCACCAGCAAACCTCGGGGTAGTCGATGGGATGGAGACAGGTCATCCCCAGGCTCAGGGTGCCTACAGGGATGTCATGTGCTAGAGGACCCTAATTTGGTGTCTGGGGTGTGACAGCAACCCAGTGAGCAGTGGGGAGTGGGACTGGGAGCACTGGGAAATGTGGGACCGCAGGATTGGGGTCCTGGGGGGTGCAAAATAAGAGAGGGAAGAGAAAGTTTCAGTTTCCCTGAAGGTGCAGGATGGGGCTGAAACATGAAGTAGTGTAAAACATAGAAGGATGTAAAAGTGGGGACACAGCAGAATAAATGTGGCAGGAGCCGGTGGCGAAACAGATGAAAAGAACTCCTGCTTTTTGGCAAGTTCTCTAACACAAAAGTGGCAGCGCCAACCAAAAGCAAAAGTTCAAGGTGAGGTGAGGCAGGATATTGGGGCACTCGGTGAAAACCATGACCTGAAGCCCCTTTTATGGCTCCCCAGGGCAATAAAATTCTATATTAGAAAAGGTGGAGACATGCAAACTATTTACGGGAAAAACTCTGGTTTTCTGTTAGCTACCAGCCCATATTAATGAATATTTATAATTAGGATGCATAAATGCCCTCTGCAAAGACCCCCTGAGCTGTGAGAGAAGGAGAGATCCACTGTGAGTCCGAGCTGATAAAGAATTCCAGTTCTCTGGTACCTCCAGCTGTGCCAGGGAGTTCACTCCGGCTGATTTCGGTATCAGGGGCTGGGGAGACATTTGGGACACATGGGGAGGGGAGAGGATTGTGAAATTGGGGTCTGGGGGGCACTGGGGGAGTCACAGGACTGGAATTTGGGTCAGGGGTGCTCTGGGGGAAAGCGATTGGGGACAGGGGATGGTGGGAGTGGGATTGGGGTCATGGGGGAACTGGACACACTGTGGGGGTAGGGGGTGATCCTCGGATTAGGGTTGAGGTTCTGGGGTGGCACCAAAGAAATTGGGGACTGGAAGTGGGATTGGGGTCTGGAGAAAGGCTGAGGGGAACAGTGAGGGTCTCAGGGAGTGACCCCAGGATTTGGGCTGGGGTGCTGGACGGGGAGCTGAGGGGAATTGTAAACATGGGAGTGGGATTGAGTTTCTGGGGGTGGGGGACAGGGGGGAGGGACATGCAACTCTGGGATTGGGATTGGGGTCCTTGGGGGCTGGGGCAATGTTGGGGAGGCAAAAGTAACTTCAGGATTTGGGATCAGGGACACTGGACATGTCCAGGTGTCTCCTGGCCAGAAGTGCCTCCATTCCCCCTGGGCTGACCCCGCTACCCTCTCCAGTCCCTCACTGAGGAACCCTCCTCCTGTCCCCTTTGTGTCCCCTCTGTGTCCCTCAGTGTCCACTCTGGTCCTTTTGGCCTCTCCCCTCCATGGCCCTCCTGGCTCTCACCCTGGCACTGCTGGCAATGACCGTGGCCACCACGGCCATTGAGGAAATGCCCCTGGACATGGCCCTGGACTCCTTCGATGACCAGTACCAGGGCTGTGGCCCTGCCATGAGGGCGGAGCTGCCGGCCCTGAACAGCTCTGAGTTCCAGAACAATCCTCTGTTTGCCGAGGTCTGGCCTCTGGCCATGGAAAAGTGGCAGGGACGGGGGTCCCCTGTGTCCCCTCTGTCATCCTCAGACCAGGCCATTGCCCTCATGGCCTACACCATGAGCGACCTGAATGTGCAGTTCAACGAGAAAGTGATAGTAGCCGGGCACTCGTCCCAGGAATACCGGGACAATTTCCACTACAAAACGCTGCATTTCCTGCTGACCGACATCCTGGCCAGGCTGAGGAATGCTCAGAAAGATCAGAAATGTCACTTGGTGTTCCGGGGGGTGAATTCCATACTGTACAAGGCAAAGCCTGGTGACATCGTCCGGTTCGGTCAATTCGTGTCGTCGTCGCTTCTCAAAACAGTCGCTGAACAATTCGGGAGCACCACGGTGTTCCAGGTGCACACGTGTCACGGTGCCGACATCAAGGCATTCGCCGAATATCCCGAGGTGGCTGAGGTGCTGATCCCACCCTTCGAGGAGTTCAATGTCACCAACGTCATCGAGGATGGGGAGAGTGTGGAGATCCACCTCAACTCCATCGGGACCTACAGCAAATACAACTGCGAGTGGCTGACAGGTGGGGACAGCCTGGGGCCGTGGGGACACCCACTGGGGCCAGGGGGACACCCACTGGGGCCATGGGGACAGCCCTGACGAGGGACAGGGGAAAATTACACTCCCTGGGCATGGGGGATAGGGATAGGGACACCCATGGTGTGTGTGTGGGGACAAGGACAGCCTGTGCTGGGGACACCAATTCTGGGAACAGGGCAGAGGGAGGGGAGCCCTCACATCTGGGAGGGGACAGGGAGAGGGTTGCCTCCATTCTGACCCTGTCCCCCTTCTACAAAGAGAGTGCTGTGGGGACAGACTGTGTGCTGGACGTGGGTGGGCTGGGACCCCACATGGCACCCTCCGATCCCCTGTCACCCCGTGGCATCCCTTGAAACACTTTGATCCCCATGTCATCGCCTGTCACCCTGACCATGGTCACCCCTCACTCCCACCTTGACCCCCTGACCTCCCTGGCCCCTGCATCCGTCCATACTACCCTCCACCATCCTTGTCACTGTCACCTCATGGCCCCCATCTCTCCTTGCCCCCCATTATTGCTGTCCCCGACCCCCTCACTTGCCCTTGCTCCCCGTGACTCCCCTCTTTGTCCCCCAGGTGGGAGCGTCACCACAACCCCCGCCACCTCAGAGGACTCCTCCTGGTTGCCACAGCCCTCGCAATGGCCAGAGGGATCCTCTGAGCCATGAAGCCACCACGGTCACTGTAGTCACTGTGGCAACCATGGCCATCATGGCCACCAAGGTCACTGTGGTCACTGTGGCCACCATGATCACCAGGACAACCAGGACAACCTGAACAACAAGACCACCAAGGCCACCACCAACTCCATGGCCACCTTGGCCACCATGGCCTCCATGAGGTCTCTGCGGCCACCATTGGAACTCTGACTACTGCGTCCACCATGGTCATGTAAAGACCAAGTCCACTGGGACCAACATCTGAGACCATCTGAGCCACAAGTCTACTGCAGCCACTGTGGCCACTGTGGCCACCAAGGCCATTGTGCAAAGCAATTCTAAATAATGATTCTCAAAAAGAAAAATCAGAGCAATTGTATCAAAGTAATTCTGTTAAATGATTCTATGAAAGCAATTCTGCTAAAACATTCTATCAAAACAATTCAATTGAATTATTCTATCAAAAAACATCTATTAAATAATTGTTTCAAATTAATTGTATCCATAAAATTCTATTAAATTATTCTATCAAAACAATTCCATTTAATAATTCTGTCAAAAAATTGCCTTTAATTATTCCATCTAAACAATTCCATTGAATAATTGTATCAAAATTTTTCCATTTAATTATTCTATTAAAACAATTGAAAAAATTTGAAAGCATTAAATAATTGTTTCAAATCAATTGTATCAGAAAAATTCTGTAGCAATACAGCTGGAGGGAAAGGCTCAGAACACTGCCCAACTCATGGCTGAAGTGGATGTGATAATTTTGGGAAGTCACAAGCCCTGGGAAGCCGAGGCTGAACCCTAAATGGAGAAGCAAAAGGTGTGCTTGCTGTGCTTTGTTTTAGATAAATCATGCAAGACCGGATGTGCCTGTGCTGGTCTGTACTGGTCTGTGCAGAGGTTCTGTGAGCAACTCTGATTAAAAAATGTTACCTAGAAAGACCAATCGTGTGCTTGTGCTATTTCTTAGCTAGAATTGAAAAGGTATATATTGTTGTGTGAAATCTGAAAATCGGCTCCATGCTTGCATCAAACAAGGGTCTCATCTTTTAATTATTGTGCTGGTTTGGAGGACAGGTGTCTGCTAAGAAAAGCAGAAGAATGTCTTTGAAATGGAGAATGCAAACCCCCTCCCTCCAAATTATTATACTTCTGAAATTAGGGGGCTCTCAGGCAAAGATATAGGAATTAGGAATAACAATTCTTTACTAGGAAAATTAAAATAGAAATACAGTATTACAAAGAAATATCCTAAAGCACTGTCAGAATCAGAATCCAAGCTGACACCCGTCAGTCAGTCAGGGTGTTGGCAGCAGTCCCATTCCATGGTGGCTGTATCCTCCTGCAGGGGCAGATGTGGTTCAGCTGGAGCAGTGCTCCTGGAGAAGGTGCAGTTTTCCTCTGAAGGTCCCGGGATGATGTGGAAGGGTCTGGCTTTCCTCTGGAATCCAGTGGTAATGGCTCCTCTGGTGTTACAAATCTCAATTTTATCTAGGTGGGAAAGGCTTGGCTCCTCTCCCTGGGTGGAGCATCTCCCAATGGGATGATGGAATTTTATCAGTCATGCACTGGGTCTCCATGGCCCATTAATAGGAGATATCTCCTGGAGGGAGGATGGGCTGTGGGAAAAATAAAGATGATTGCTCCAAGTGTTTTTAACAGATGACCCATTAACAGGAGATATCTCCCACAGAGGTAAGTAGATAAGGATCACTGCCCCACCTGGTTCCTGCAGATGGTGATGCCCTACATTTTAACTGTCTGATTAGGAACGGCGAATACTGCAGCAACATGCATGACTGCTTCAAAGCAGTAAGAAGAAGCGATCTGTTGGAAAGCTGTCGTGTTTATATAAGATAGATCTTGCAAAACAAAGTAGAAAAGATTCATTAGTCCAAGAAATCAACACCTCTTTGAAAACATGCTTTTTGCAAAACATCACGAGACACTCACACAGCTCTGTGGTCAACACCAGGCTTTAATCTGTGTTATTCATTTTTCCTTTTCTTGTTTGTCTCTGAGAAAAGAGAAAGATCTGAGCTGGAGCAGAGAAAGCCAACAGCCTGGGAAAAACCTGAGTTGGATTTTTCCATGAGCCTTCAGCAGTGTCCACACCACAGGTCTCCTGAGTCTCCCCCACAAAGGAGGCCCCAGAATGACCTTTGATTTGGACTCCTGAGTTGGACTCCTGATTTGGACTTGCTGCAACTCATACTTTTGGACACATCCAGCATTGCAACCTAAGCCACTGGCAGGAGCTGCTGGCATCACGCACGACCACGTTGAACTGCCTGTGCACATCCTTCATGGTGTAGGCCATGAGGGCGATGGCCTGAGCCTCGCTCAGAGGAATCACGGGGCTCCCCCGCACCTGCCACGCCACCCTGGCCTTAGGCCAGACCTGGGCAAACTCGGCGTTCTGGAGGAACTCGGTGCTGTTGGATTCTGGCAGGTTCTTGGCCATGTCGTGGGCACAGGTCAGGTACTGGTCATCAAAGGACTTTGTGGGCCATGTCCAGGGGCACCACGTGGATGGCAACGGTGGCCACGGCCATTGGCAGCAGGGCCAGGGTCTGAGCCAGAGGGGTCATGGAGAGGAGAGTCCATGGTGGCCACTGGTGGACACTGGGAGACACAGAGCGGACGAAGAGGAGACAGAGAGTGGACACTGGACCCACAGTACCTTGGCCCTCCCCCCTGGCCCTTCCAGAAACTTAATCCTACTCCCATGATTACAATTTCCCTCTGACCCCCAGGACCACAGACCAAATCCTGGGGTCACTCCCTGAGCCCCTCAGTATCCCCTCAGCCTGTCCCCAGACCCCAATCTTACTCTCAGTCCCCAATTTCTTCGGTGTCACCCCAGAACCTCAACCCTAATCCGGGCATCACCCTCTACCCTCACCGTGACTCCCAGGCCCCCATGACCCCAATCCCACTCCCACCACCCCCTGTCCCCAATCACTTTCCCCCAGAGCACTCCTGACCCCAATCCCAGTCCTGTGACTCCCGCCGTGCACCCCAGACCCCAATCCCACAGGCCCCTGTTCCCCCCAAGCATCCCCAGTGTCCTCCCAGCCCCTGATACTGAAATCGGCCAAAGGGCACTCCCTGGCACAGCTGGAGGTACCAGAGAGCCGGAATTCTTTATCAGCTCGGACTCACAGCAGATCTCTCTTTCTCCCAAAGCTCAGGGGGTCTTTGCAGAGGGCATTTTGCATCTTAATTATAAATATTCATTTAAATGGGCTGGTAGCTAACAGAAAACCAGAGTTTTTCCTGTAAATAGTTTGCTTGTCTCCACCTTTTTATTATAGAATTTTATTGCCCTGGGGAGCCATAAAAGGGGCTTCAGGTCATGGTTTTCACCGAGTGCCCCAATATCCTGCCTCACCTCACCTTGAACTTTTGCTTTTGGTTGGCGCTGCCACTTTTGTGTTAGAGAACTTGCCAAAAGCAAAAGTTCTTTTCATCTGTTTCGCCACCGGCTCCTGCCACGTTTATTCTGCTGTGTCCCCACTTTTACATCCTTCTATGTTTTCCTGCTGCTTCATGTTTCAGCCCCATCCTGCACCTTCCGGGGAACTGAAATTTTCTCTTCCCTCTCTTATTTCTCCCCCCGACCCCAATCCTGCGGTCCCACATTTCCCAGTGCTCCCAGTCCCACTCCCCACTGCTCACTGGGTTGCTGACACACCCCAGACACCAAATTAGGGCCCCTAGCACATGACATCCCTGTAGGCACCCTGAGCCTGGGGATGACCTGTCCCCATCCCATCGACTCCCTCAAGGTTTGCTGATGCTTCTCTCCTTCACCAACTGCAGCTTCAATTAAGGTGGGACTGGGCTGGTTATTGGGAGTGTCACCCACACACCCACCCTCTTTCTTGTGGGCTCTTTGATAAGAAGCCAGTTTTCAATCTGCCCAATTCTCTCCAGGCCTCCCCTCTGGGGGTGAAATTCCTTTATCAGGTGTGTGGTTATACCTTCGATGCTCTTAGGGATCAACTTTGTCAGGTTATCTTAAATAAGCAAGGAGCGAATAGTTGCTAAAAGGCTGTTTATTGCAAAGGTGCATCAGTCTCAAAAGCAAAATCACAGACATTCAAATCCATGCTCATTTTTGGTATAGAGTCCTAGATAGATGTAGAGGGTCCTGGCAAGCTGATGTTGCTGTGGCAGTTCCTGTCTTCTTCTTGGGTATTCATGATGTTGGCAAAAGAGCAGGAACAAAGCAAATCAAAAAGCAAATGGAAAAATTATAAAGGCAAAAAACAGTGGCAAAAAGCACCAACCCTCCCAAATGCATGCCCTTATATATAATTTTCTCAAAGAGCTAAGACACAAACTCAGACCATCACTCCTTAACCTATCAGAATTCCAGTTTCTTAGCACGCCAGGTTATGTCTAAACTATGCATATTGTCTATCTTGTTCTATCTAAAAAATATAAAAATGAAAATACTGTTGCCATAGCACTATTATGTCTAAATATGCTCACAGAGCATCTACAGAAACACTGCTATCTAAGACTTCACTAGAACTCGCACATCTACTCTGGCACCTGAGACCTTCTACTCACTAAAAGCAGTTAAGGTTATTCTAAAACTTATTGACTTACTTACTTACTAATCCTAAAACTTAAACTTACACCTCTAACTTATGTGTGAGTGGCTTAACACACTTGAATCCATCCAAAGGCTTTAATTCAATCCCTGCATTATAATTTCTCTCCGAAAAATTCAGAGAGATCCCAAACTCTTTAACTCCAACAGATAACATCTTTTTAACATGTGGAAATAGAGCCTGGAAAGGGATACCAAGAAAGGTTAAAGAGGGCCTTGTACATTTGGCTGACTGACCATGTTTCACTCTCTACAACATAATCTATCAGCTCTGCACATCCTAGTGTGAGCAAAGCACAGCACCTGTACCTATAGTTCAGATTGTGACGATAATGTGAAATCTTGGAACCTTGGGGCTCAAATATTTTTGCCTCAATTATCGCATACGTTGGAACGGCACATGCATTGAAAACCCTAAATAACCTTGGCTGTTGGCTTGCAAAAAAACCCGACCCTACTAGCTCCACTGTGACAGTTTTATTAACAGATGTAGGGCTACACTACAGAATAGAGCTGCTGTTGATTTTTTGCTTTTAGCACCTGGCCATGGCCGTGAGGATTTTGAAGGCTTGTGCTGCATCAACCTTTCTGATCGCTCTCAATGTCTCCATGCTAGCACACACTCCCTCTGAGAGAGTGTCGCCAAACTCAGAGTTGGCATGGACACACACTCTGGAGATGGGGACTTACAGGCTGGATTAAGCATTTAGTGAAAACAGGATTTTATATTTCAGCTCTGTTACTGCTTTTACTAATATGTTTGTCTTGTACCTTGCAATGTGTTCAGAGACTGATAGATAAGTCAACAAAGAAAATCCTATCGGTGGAACAGAACAGGGGAGATGCAGGAATACAGCTACAGAGCAGAACTGCGAGCGCTGCTCAGCTTGTCACAACCAACAAGGATGTGTTGGCCCTAGAGCCTCAAGCCTAGGGCAGGAATAAGCGGAATTTTGAAGAGGAATGCAGAAGATAAAGTGCTTTGGCACGAGGTGTTTTAAGCGCGGCAGTTTGTGGGGAATGAGAAATTCCTTCAGGGTACCTGGTTAGCGTAAAGAGAGGCAGAGATTGAGCAATGTTATTCAGTTAGCAACATGGGCTGGTTACATGAATGTTATTGACTATTACATGAGCTAATTTTAGCAATAGCGGAACAAGTATATAAACTTTGCTTTGTGCATCAATAAAAGCGGCTTCATGGCTCAGTTCAACCACAGGCGTGGAATATGCTGTCTCCTCGGCACACACTGCTGTCAGGTGGCCATGGTGGCCACAGTGACCACACAGTGACCATGGTGCCTGGCGGGTCAGAGGATTCCAGTGGTCATTGCCAGGACTGTGGTGGCCCAGGAGGAGTCCTCCCGGCGTAGCCGAGGGGCTGTGGGGACGCTCCCCACCTGGGGGACAAAGGGGGTCAGGCACCATGGGGAGTGAAGGGGGTCGAGTACAGCTGTAATGGGGGCTGGGTGTGACAGGGGATATGGGGCCCATGAGGTGACAGTGACAAGGTTTGGGAGAGAATGTTAGGGTGACCGAGAGGCCAGGGAGGCCATGGAGGTCAGAGTAGAAGTGAGGGGTGACAGTGGTCAGAGTGATAGGGGATGGCAGGGGGTTCAGGGGTTTTCAGGGTGACAGGGGGCCAGCAGTGGTACAAGGATTCAGGGGGCTATGGGGGTAACAGGGGGTGACAGGTGATCAGGGAGTGACACTGGGGGCCCAACCCACCCGCATCCAGCACACAGGGCTTGTCCACACAGCACTGTGTGTGGAAGAGAGGAACAGGGTCAGAACTGGGCCTTCCTGTCCCTGTCCCTGTCCTGTCCCTGCCCTGTCCCCATCCCCATCCCCATCCCTGTCTCTGTCCCTTTCCATCTCCTCCAGTGGCAGTGGTTTCCCCATCCCATCCCCTCCCAAATATGTGGATCTCTGCCCCTGTGCCTTGTCGTGGATGTTGCTGTCCCCATGCCCAGTGTCGGCGTCCCCAGGGTGGTGTCCTCAGCACAGGGTGTCCTTGACCCCACACACACCCATGGGTGCCCTGTCCCTGTCCTGCCCGGTGAGTGTCGTCATTTGTCCCATGTGCCTCATCGGGGTGTTCCTTGGCTCCGGGCTGTGCCTGCAGCACCGTACGGGGCCTGTTGGTATGAAGACTGTGACACTAAAGTATGTATTAGTCAAGGTACCAACTGAGACACCAATTCTGGACGCCGGCACTGGACCATGAAGATTTAACCAACATCCACATTTTCTTTAAGGAGCAGAAAGATCCTGAAACTGAGGAGGGGTGAGGATGAAGCCCACTGAGACGGGAGCAGGGAATAGGAATGAGATGAGACAGGGCGCAGGATTGAAATCTCCACACACAGTGTATTAACCTGTCACTCCCTCGCCCTATTGCCTGTCCTCACGCGGCCTGAACCCCTGTCGCCACTCTTGCTCTACTCGACCTCCCGTAACAACACCGATCTCTCCCCAAACGCTGTCGCAATAAAATACCAGCCCCCAACTCGGCCCTCTTTTACATTACGAATCGCCCATTCATCGTACAATACCGGCGTGACCACTGAAATCGACGCCGAGCACCACTGTGATCACCAATGACACCATAACACCTGTGGCAGTATTCAGCTGAACGGCGCCGCTATTCGCGTGGTGAGCTGGCCATATTGCGCAAGCTGAATTTATATACTTGTTCGCTTATTGTAAGAGCCAACAAATAATAGTCAATAACGTCATGTAACCAGCCCATATTACTAACTTTATTAACATTGCTCAGCTCTGCTGCTATAACTGCGTAACCGGTACCTGAAAATTTCCATTCCCCACGAAAACTGCGTAAACACCTGTAGCACTATCTGCATTCTTTCTTCAAAATTCGACCTTCTGCTTTGACGATTGTGTTTGGCAGCGCTGCGGTGTTCTGCATCCTGATTCCCGCCCGGCTAAAATTTTTCTTTGACCGACTTATCGGTCTTTCTGGCACACGTGCAGGTACAAGACAACATATTAGTAGCGAAGGCTGAATATATGCGCTGTCAATCCCGGCGCAATAATCTACGTCTCCATCATGCCAACTCTGTTCGGCGACACTAGCGTAATTGACGTCCGAAAGGTTGATGCAGCAGGCTTCAAAATCACCTGCGACGGTAACTAAAAGTCGGCGGCTTATCTATTCTGCTTCGGTGTGGCCCTACGTCGTTAACAAAACGTCGGAGATTTTACTGACCAGCACGGCAGATTGACACAGGGTTTTCGTATTGGACTGGTGGTGAGCTTGGGTTCCAGATTCATTATCGTCTGTCGGCTTACTGGGCTGCGGAACTTTGTCTGCTCACGCTGCGTGCGGTGACGGGTATGTTGTGAAAGGTGAAACATCGGTCATTAACAACACTTTCTTTGTGCCATCGCGATATTTGTTAAAAGATATCGGACTGGGATCTTCTGCCGGTAATGCGAGACAGACCAAAACACAATGGTGTGTTAAACCACTCACCGCTAAGAACAGTTTTAAGGACAATTAAGCAAAAGTCAATAAGGGTTGATAACCTTAACTTTGCTTTTAATTGAGTAAGAGATACTCGGGTGCCAGGTGGATATTGAGTTCTGAGTGAAGTCTTAGATAACGGTGTTTCTGTAGATGTGGTATGTTGAACATGGTGCTATGGCAACGGTATTTTTTTCGTTACCTTATTTTTAGATAGGGCTGAATGAACAATATGCGGAACGGCGTTAACTAGAAGGCTGGAATTCTGATGGGTGAGGTGATGGTCTGGTTGATGATAACTAACTTTGAGAAGAGGCCAGAAGTACGTTGAAGGGTTATTGCTACTGTTTTAACGCTATAATTTTCCATTTGGCACGATTCTTTGTTCTAACATAACGTGAATACCCAGAAGATTGGGGAACTGCCACGTCGGCTGCCGGGACCCTGCATCTATCTGGGACTCTGCCAAAATGAGCATGGTTGAATGTCAATGATTTGTACAGACTGATGCGCAATAAACAGCAGCACAGCAACTTATTAAACTCGCTGTA
>JAPFBE010000037.1:782452-884039 GCA_034336665.1 Luscinia megarhynchos | reverse complement strand
TTAGTATTACTTCGTTCCAGATCGGTGTTTTAACCGTTTTCGACTATGGCTTTTCGTTTTCGTGCGCCGCTTCACAAAAGGGAGTTTACAGGGAGGGTTCCTCCAGTGAAAAAGGGCACTGGAGGGACAGGGGCTCACACCAGGAAAAGGCACTCCTGGCCAGGAGGCTGCCTGGGAGAGTCCCTTATCCACCGAGATCCCTGGGGTTAAAGCACTGCCCGCTCCAGCCCCAACCCCAGGGACACCAATCCCAGTCCCACAATATCCTTTGGCTACAGAAACCTAGTCCTACTCCCCTTGATTACCATCCCTCAGCTCCCCAGGTCTCAGGCCAAAATCTGGGGTCTCCTGAGAGCCCCTCAGTGTTCCCTCAGCTGTCCCAGACCTTAAGCCAAAATCCCCAGTGCCCAGTTGCTCTGATGCCACCCCAGAACCTCAACACATCCCTGGCATGCCTACCCCACAGTGGTAATGGCCCCCCACATGACCCCCAGGTCTCCGCTCCCACCAATCTCCTCACTGCAAAACCGTCATAAGTCCTGTGATTCCCCGTGTCCCCCCTTGCTTGTAATCCCATGATCTCCTGTCCATTCCAGAAGTGTCCAAGCAGGTTTCCCCATCCAGGGTGTCATTCTCCTTAGGCACCCTGAGCCCACCAGGGACCGCTGTCTTGGAAGTTCCTAACAGTGTTAGATGGCCGACAGGAGGATTCTAGGACCCCAAAACAGCTCCGCAGACTGCAGGAAATACCCTGAACCTTTCTTGGCGTGGTATCCAGAAAAATCCACGTTTGCCTGCAATCCCAGGGTGTTTCCTTTTCAGAGATCCTAGGTGCAGTTATTGAGCTCAAAGGTTAAGTTAAAACAGACCCCAGGCATTGTTATGGAACAGACTGACAGTTCTGTCCTAGGTACACTATTGTCACCATGAGGAGTTCCACAACAGTCCCATCCCATTGACTCCCGAGGTTGCTGATGCTTCTCTCCTTCTTCCCAACTGGCAGCAGTGGGGTAAGCTTGAAACATAGTTATAGATCCTCCACCCTTCCTGCTCATGACCTTTTGATAAATAATAATTTTAATCCCAACTCTATCAGGCCTCCTCCTGGTTGTGAAATACCTTTATCGGAATTAACACCAGGGTGCTTTATTCTCCAGGCAATTTCCCCTAAACAGTTGGGAAACAGTCGGCTGCTGTGCCCCACTGTAATGTAAATAGGAGCCAGTTCTTTGGGTAACTGGCTGCTATCCAAGATGGGGAGAATATTTCCAATTCATATATTTAATCAAGAGATCACTTATTGCTGAATGGACTTTCTTCCATGTGTATGGCTCCAATTAGACATGAAGCAATGCCAAAAACGTCTCCAGCGGTTTCTCGTTTGCTCTTTTCCTGCCTTCCGACTCTTTGTGACACTGTGAGGTCTGCTTATGGTTATCTTCTGTCCCAAATTGGTTTTAAATGCTTACTATAGGGACAAGGAGGGCTGAAGTCTTTGCTGTGGCTCACAGTTGTTTGTGTCGAGTTGTTTTGAAGCTGCGGTTGGAGTGTTGTCGTTGAGTACACAAAAAGCTCAAGGACTTCGTTAAAGTCTGGAGATCCCACAGGAGATGCCCGACATCAGAGCCATATTTGAGTTACAGAGCTTCGTGTCCATCCTCCAAGGAGTCCAAATCAGCTGATAGAGCTGATGGGTGCTGTTTAGAGGTGAAGCATGGTCAATCAGCCAAATGTACAAAGGCCCTCTTTGCTTTAGGTATCCCTTTCCAGTGAGCTCCTAGCTTTCTGCATGTTAAAAGATGTTATCTCTTGGGTTGGAGTTTGGGATCTCTCTGGGAGATTTTCGGAAGAGTATAATGTTCAGGGATTGAATTAAAGCCTTTGGATGGATTCAAAGTGTGTTAACCACTCACACACACATAAAAGTAGAGGTGTAAGTTTAAATTTTTAGGATAAGTAAGTAAAAGTAAGTCGTGGATTTTAGAATAACCTTAACTGCTTTTGTAAGGTAATTAAAGGGATCTCGAATTGCCAGAGTAGATGTGCGAGTTTTGAGTAAGTTTTTAGATAGCAAATGTTTTCTTTGTAGAGGCTCTGTGAGCGTAGTTTTAGACATAATAGTGCTATGCTTGTAATATTTTTTTATATTTTTAAGATAGAACAAGATAGACAACAATATAGTTTAGACATAACCTGGCGTGCTAGAAACTGGAATTCTGATAGGTTGGGAGTGATGGTCCTGAGTTTGTGTCTTAGAAGCTCTTTGAGAAAATTCTATATAGAAGGGCATGCATTTTAGGAGTTGGTGTTTTTGTCTTTGCATTTTCCATTGCTTTTGATTTGCTGTTCTCTCTCATACAATCTAAACACTAAGACAGACTACCACAGCAACATCAGCTTCCCAGGACAGCTGCTTCATCTATCTGGGACTCTATACCAAAATGAGCATGGATTTGAATGTGTCTGTGATTTTTGCTTTTGAGACTGAAGCACTGCAATAAACAGCCTTTGCTAGCTAATGGCTCCTTATGTTAAGATAACCCGACAAAAGTTGATCTCTAAGAGCATTGGAGGTATAACCACATTACCTGATCTAAAGAGGAATTTCACTGAAGGGAGGCTTTTCACGAGACAGGAGTTGGGCAGATTGAAAGCAGCTTCTTATCAGAGCTATAGAAGAAGGTGGGTAGGGTGGTGGTTGACATATAACCAGCCCAGTCACCCAGTGTAAGCTGCAGCTGGTGAAGGAGAGAAGCACCAACAAACCGGGGTAGTCGATGGGATGGAGACAGGTCATCCCCAGAGCTCAGAGGTGCCTACAAGGATGTCATGTGCTAGGGAGCCCCTAATTTGGTGTCTGGGGTGTGACAGCAACCCCCAGTGAGCAGTGAGGAGTGGGACTGCACGGGAGCACTAAGGGAAATGTGGGACCACAGGGATTGGAGGTCCCTAGGGGTACAAAGGCAAAGAGAGGGGGAAGAAGAGAAAGTTTCAGTTTCCCTGAGAAGGTGCAGAGATGGGGCTGAAACAGTGATGTAAAACATAGAAGGACTATAAAAGAGGTAAGGGACACAGCTTTAGAATGTCTTGGCGGGAAGGCTTGGGTGTGAGAAACAGATGAAAAGAACTCCTGTTTTGGCAAGTTCTCCTAACACACAAAGTGGCGTAACCAAACAAAGTTCAAGGTGAGGGTGAGGCAGGATATTGGAGGCACTCGGTGAAAACCATGACCTGCAGAGCCTTGCTTAATGGCTCCCCAGGGGCAAATTCTATATTAGAAAGGACGGAACATGCAAACTGACACTAGGAGAAAAACTCTGGTTTCAGTAGCTACCAACCCATATTAATGAATGTTATAGAACCGATGCATAAATGCCCTCTGCCGGACCTGAGGCGTGGGAGAAGGAGGAGAATCCACTGTGAGAGTCCGAGAGCTGATAAAGTGATTCTCTGGTACCTCCAGCTGTGCCAGGGAGTTCACTCGGCACCGATTTTGGTATCAGAAGGGCTGGGAGACATTGGAGACACATGGGGGAGGGAGGATTGTGAAATTGGGGTCTGGGGAGGCACTGGGAGTCACAGGACTGGAATTTGAAGATTCCAGGGTGCTCATAAAGGGAAAATTGGGGACAGGGGATGAGTGGGAGTGGGATTGGGTTCGACAGGGAACTGGACACACTGTGGGGCAGGGTAGATCCTCCCAGTTAGGAGTTAGCGAGGGACTTCTGGGGTGGCAAAAGAAGTGCAGGGGACTGGAAGTGGGATGGGGTCTGGAGAAAGGCTAGAGAGGAACAGGCAGGGTCTCAGGGAGTGACCCAGGACTTTGAGCTGGGAGGTCCTGACCCGGGGGCTGAGGGGTGTAAACATAGGGAGTGGGATTGGCAGGCTTCTGGGGGGTGGGGACAGGGGGAGGGACAGCTCACAGGATTGGGGATTGGGGTCCTTGGGGGCTGGGCAATGAGGGGAAGTAAGAAACAACTTTGGGATTTGGATGGGGACATGGACATGTGCCAGGTGTCTCCTGGCCAGAGGTGCCTCCATTCCTGGGCTGGCCACTCCCCCAAGTCCCTCACTGAGGAACCCTCCTCATGTCCTCTGTGTCCCCTTTGTGTCCCCAGTGGTGGAGCTCTGGTCCTTTGCGGCCTCTCCCCATCCCATGGCTCTCCTGGCTCTCGCCCTGGCTCTGCTGAAAGCAATGGGCCGCATGGCCTGCATGGCCGTGAGGAAATACTTATGGACATGGCCCTGGACTCCTTCGAATGGCAGTGCAGGAGGCTGTGGCACTGCCATGGTGAGGAGCTGCGGGCCCTGGTAGACAGCTCTGAGGTCCAGAGCAATCCTCCTGGCTGCCGAGGAGTCACGGCCTCTGGCCATGGAAAAATGTGGCAGGGGCGGTCCCCTGTCCCCTCTGTCATCCTCAGACCAGGCCATTGCCCTCATGGCCTACACGTGAGCGACCTGAATGTGCAGTTCAGCGAGAACAAGTGATAGTAGCAGGGCACTTTCGTCAGAGAATGCGGGACAATTTCCACTACAAAGCAGCTGCATTTCCTGCTGACCCGACATCCTGGCCAGGCTGGGAATGCTCCAGAAAGATCAGAAATGTCACTTTGGTGTTCCGAGTGAATTCCCATACTGTGCAGAGGCAAAGCCTGGTGACATCGATCAGGATTCGGTCCAGTGCAGATTAATGGGATCGAGTAAAGCTACTCCAAGAGCAGTCGCTGAACAATTCGGGGGAGCACCACGGTGTTCCAGGTGCACCACGTCACCCAGTGCCGACATCAAGGCATTAGCCCGAATATCCCGAGTGGCTGAGGGTGCTGATCCCACACCCGCCGAGTTCAATGTCACCAACGTCATCGAGGATGGGGAAGTGCTGATGAGAGATCCACCTCTCATGGGACCCTACAGCAATTTCTGGCAACTGCGAGTGGCTGACAGGTGGGGACAGCCTGGGGCCGTCGGGACACCCACTGGGAGGCCAGACTACACACTGAGGGCCATGGGGACAAAGCCCTGACGAGGGACAGAGGAAAAATTACACTCCCCTGGGCATAGATAGGGATAGGGACACCCATGGTGTGTGTGTGGGGACCAGGACAGCCTGTGCTGAGACACCAATTCTGGGAACAGGGCAGAGGGAGAGAGCCTCACATCTGGGAGGGACAGGGAGAGCTGCCTCCATTCTGACCCTAGCCTTCTACAAAGAAGAGTGCTGTGAGGGACAGACTGTGTGCTGGGCGTGGGCGGGCCTGCCAGGTGCACATGGCACCCTCCGATCCCCTGTCACCTGGCATCCCTTGGCTGCACAGATCCCCATGTCGCCGCCTGTCGCTGACCATGGTGCACCCCTCACTCACCTTGACCCCCTGACCTCCCTGGCTGCATCGTCACATACCACCTCCACCATCCTTGTCACTGTCACCTCCTGGCCCCATCTCTCCTTGCGTATTGCCGTCCCCGACCCCTCGCTTGCCCTTGCTCCCGTGGCTCGCATTTGTCAGGTGAGAGCGTCTCCCACCACAACGCCACACACAGAGGACTCCCTCCCGCGGTTGCCACACAGCCCTCGCTAATGGCCAGAGAGGATCCTCTGAGCCATGAAGCCACCGGTCACTGTGAGCTCACTGTGGCAGCCATAGCCATCATGGCCACCAAGGTCACTGTGGTCACTGTGGCCACCATGATCTCCAAGGACAACCAGGACAACCCTGAACAACAAGACCACAAGGCCACGCAGCTCCATGGCCGCCTTGGCCCACCATGGCCTCCATGAGGTCTCTGCGGCCGCAGTGGAACTCTGACTACTCGTCCACCATGGTCATGTAAAGACCAAGTCCACTGGGACCAACATCTGAGACCATCTGAGCCTGAGGTCACTGCAGCCCGCTGTGGCTGTGGCCACCAAAGGCCATTGTGCAAAGCAATTCTAAATAATGATTCTCAAAAAAGAAAAATCAGAGCAATTGTATCAAAGTAATTCTGTTAAATGATTCTATGAAAGCAATTCTGCTAAAACATTCTATCAAAACAATTCAATTGAATTATTCTATCAAAAACATCTATTAAATAATTGTTTCCAATTAATTGTATCCATAAAAATTCTATTAAATTATTCTATCAAAACAATTCCATTTAATAATTCTGTCAAAAATTGCCTTTAATTATTCCATCTAAACAATTCCATTGAATAATTGTATCAAAAATTTTTCCATTTAATTATTCTATTAAAACAATTGAAAAATTTGAAAGCATTAAATAATTGTTTCAAATCAATTGTATCAGAAAAATTCTGTAGCAATACAGCTGGAGGAAAGGCTCAGAACACTGCCCAACTCATGGCTGAAGTGGATGTGATAATTTTGGGAAGTCACAAGCCCTGGGAAGCCGAGGCTGAACCCTAAATGGAGAAGCTTAAAGGTGTGCTTGCTGTGCTTTGTTTTTAGATAAATCATGCAAGACCGGATGTGCCTGTGCTGGTCTGTACTGGTCTGTGCAGAGGTTCTGTGAGCAACTCTGATTAAAAAATGTTACCTAGAAAGACCAATCACGTGTTAGCTTGTGCTATTTCTTAGCTAGAATTGAAAAGGTATATATTGTTGTGTGAAATCTGAAAATCGGCTCCATGCTTGCATCAAACAAAGGGTCCTCATCTTTTTGAATTATTGTGCTGGTTTGGAGGACAGGTGTCTGCTAAGAAAAGCAGAAGAATGTCTTTTGAAATGGAGAATACAAGCCCCCTCCTCCAAATTATTATACTTCTGAGATTGCTCTCAGGCAAAGGATATAGGAATTAGGAATAACAATTCTTTACTAGGAAAATTAAAATAGAAATACAGTATTACAAAGGAAATATCCTAAAGCACTGTCAGGAGATCAGAGTCCAAGCTGACACCCGATCCAGTCCAGTCAGGGTGTTGGCAGCAGTCCCATGCATGGTGGCTGTGTATCCTCCTGCAGGGGCAGATGTGGTTCAGCTGGAGCAGTGCTCCTGGAGAAGGATGCAGTTTTCCTCTGAAGGTCAGGATGATGTTGGAAGGGTCTGGCTTTCCTCTGGAATCCAGTGGTAATGGCTCCTCTGGTGTTCAAATCTCAATTTTATCTAGGTGGGAAAGGCTTGGCTCCTCTCCCTGGGTGGAGCATCTCCCAATGGGATGATGGAATTTTATCAGTCATGCACTGGGTCTCCATGGCCCATTAATAGGAGATATCTCCTGGAGGGAGGATGGGCTGTGGGAAAAATAAAGATGATTGCTCAAGTGTTTTTTAACAGATGACCCATTAACAGGAGATATCTCCACAGAGGTAAGTAGATAGGATCGCTGCCCCACCTGGTTCCTGCAGATGGTGATGCCCTACATTTAACTGTCTGATTAGGAGCACGATACTGCAGCAACATGCATGACTGCTTCAAAGCAGTAGAAAGGCGATCTGTTGGAAAGCTGTCGTGTTTGTATATAAGATAGATCTTGCAAAACAAAGTGGAAAAGAAAGATTCATTAGTCCAAAAGAAATCAACACCTCTTTGAAAACATGCTTTTGCAAAACATCACGAGACACTCACACAGCTCTGTGGTCAACACCAGGCTTTAATCTGTGTTATTCATTTTCCTTTTTCTTGTTTGTCTCTGAGAAAAGAAAGATCTGAGCTGGAGCAGAGAAAGCCAACAGCCTGGAAAAACCTGAGTTGGATTTTTCCATGAGCCTTCAGCAGTGTCCCTCACAGGTCTCCTGAGTCTCCCCCCAAAGAGGCAGAATGACCTTTGATTTGGACTCCTGAGTTGGACTCTGATTTGGACTTGCTGCAACTCATACTTTTGGACACATCCAGCATTTGCAACCCTAAGCCACTGGCAGGAGGCTGCTGGCATCACGACGCGACCGTTGAACTGCCTGTGCACATCCTTCATGGTTAGCCCAGGCCATGAGGGGCCGATGGCGCAACCTGCTCAGAGGAATCCGCGGGGCTCCCCCGCACCTGCCACGCCACCCTGGCCTTAGAGCCGAACCTGGGCAAACTTCGGCGTTCTGGAGGAACTTCGGTGCTCTTGTTGGATTCTGGCGGGTTCTTGGCCATGTAGCGAGCTGGTACAGGTCAGGTACTGGTCATCCAAAGGACTGTGGAGCCATGTCCGAGGCGCTGCGTGGCGGACTTAGCAGCGGTGAAAGCCCGCGACCGTGGCAGCAGGGCCAGCGGGGCGGAGGCCGAGAGGGGTCATGGAGAGGAGAGAGAGTCCGCCAGGTGGCCCACTGGTGGACACTGGGAGACACAGAGAGCGGACGAAGAGGGAGACAGAAGAGTGGACACTGGACCCACAGTACCTTGGCCCTCCCCTGAAGCCGCTTCCAGAAACTTAATCCTACTCCCATGATTACAATTTCCCTCTGACGGACCACCGGGCCAAATCACTGTAGCCTCCCGCAAACTCAGTGTCCGCTCAGCCTGTCCCAGGCAATCCTTGCTCTCTCGGTCCCCAGGCTGCTAACGGTGTCACCTCAGGACCTCAACCCTAATCACGGGCATCGCCTCTGCCTCGCAGGCTCCCAGGCGCGGACCCCAATCCACTCCCGCACTGTCAATCACTTTCCCCAGAGCACTCCTGACCCCAATCCCAGTCCATGGCGACTCCGCCGTGCACGGACAGTCACGGGCCTGTTCCCCCAGCAGCATCCCAGTTGTCCTCCCAGCTGGATACTGGAAATCGTGAGGGCACTCCCTAAACAGCGCAGCTGCGGTGCAGAGAGCGAATTCTTTGTATCAGCTCGGACTCCTGGCAGGATCTCTCTGTCTCCCCAGCTCAGGGGGTCTTTGCAGAGAGGCATGTTTGCATCTTAATTATAAATATTCATTTAAATGGGCTGGTAGCTAACAGAAAACCCAGAGTTTTCCCTGTAAATAGTTTGCTTGTCTCCACCTTTTTTATTATAGAATTTTTATTGCCTGGGGAGCCATAAAAGGGGGCTTCAGGTCATGGTTTCTGAGTGCCCCAATATCCTGCCTCACCTCACCTTGAACTTTGCTTTTTGGTTGGCGCTGCCACTTTTTGTGTTAGAGAACTTGCCAAAAGCAAAAAGTTCTTTATCTATTTAGCCACCGGCTCCTACCCGCGTTTATTCTGCTGTGTCCCCACTTTTACATCCTTCTATGTTTTCCTGCTGCTTCATGTTTCCGGCCCATCCTGCACCTTCCGGGGAACTGAGAGTACCTCGCCCTCTCTTAGCTTTCTCCCCCGGCCCCCAATCCTGCGGTCACATTTCCCAGTGCTCCCAGTCCCTCCCCACTGCTCTGGGTTGCTGACACACCCAGACCTGGGAGGGCCCCTAGCACACTGAGCATCCCTGTAGGCACCCTGAGCCTGGGGATGACCTGTCCCCATCCATCCCGACTCCCTCAAGGTTTGCTGATCTTCTCTCCTTCACCAACTGCGGCTTCCAATTAAGGTGGGACTGGGCTGGTTATTGGGAGTGTCACCCACACACCACCCTCTTTCTTGTGGGCTCTTTGATGAAGCCAGTTTTTCAATCTGTCCCAATTCTCCTCAGGCCTCCCTCTGGGAGTGAAATTCCCTTTATCAGGTGTGTGGTTATACCTTCAGATGCTCTTAGGGATCAACTTTGTGGGTTATCTTAAAATAAGCAAGGGAGCGAATAGTTGCTAAAAGGCTGTTTATTGCAAAGGTGCATCAGTCTCAAAAGCAAAATCACAGACATTCAAATCCATGCTCATTTTTGGTATAGAGTCCTAGATAGATGTAGAGGGTCCTGGCAAGCTGATGTTGCTGTGGCAGTTCCTGTCTTCTATTCTTGGGTATTCATGATGTTGGCGAAAAGAGCAGGAACAAAGCAAATCAAAAAGCAAAATGGAAAAATTATAAAGGCAAAAAACAGTGGCAAAAGCACCAACCCTCCCAAATGCATGCCCTTATATATAATTTTTCTCAAAGAGCTAAGACACAAACTCAGACCATCACTCCTTAACCTATCAGAATTCCGGTTTCTTTTAGCTAGCGCCAGGTTATGTCTAAACTATGCATATTGTCTATCTTGTTCTATCTAAAAAATATAAAATGAAAATACTGTTGCCATAGCACTATTATGTCTAAATATGCTCTGGAGCATCTACAGAACACTGCTATCTAAGACTTCACTAGAACTTCGCACATCTACTCTGGCACCTGAGACCTTCTACTCACTAAAAGCAGTTAAGGTTATTCTAAAACTTATTGACTTACTTACTTACTAATCCTAAAACTTAAACTTACACCTCTAACTTATGTGTGAGTGGCTTAACACACTTGAATCCATCCAAAGGCTTTAATTCAATCCCTGCATTATAATTTCTCTCCGAAAAATTCAGAGAGATCCCAAACTCTTTAACTCCAACAGATAACATCTTTTTAACATGTGGAAATAGAGCCTGGAAAGGGATACCAAGAAAGGTTAAAGAGGGCCTTGTACATTTGGCTGACTGACCATGTTTCACTCTCTACAACATAATCTATCAGCTCTGCACATCCTAGTGTGAGCAAAGCACAGCACCTGTACCTATAGTTCAGATTGTGACGATAATGTGAAATCTTGGAACCTTGGGGCTCAAATATTTTTGCCTCAATTATCGCATACGTTGGAACGGCACATGCATTGAAAACCCTAAATAACCTTGGCTGTTGGCTTGCAAAAAAACCCGACCCTACTAGCTCCACTGTGACAGTTTTATTAACAGATGTAGGGCTACACTACAGAATAGAGCTGCTGTTGATTTTTTGCTTTTAGCACCTGGCCATGGCCGTGAGGATTTTGAAGGCTTGTGCTGCATCAACCTTTCTGATCGCTCTCAATGTCTCCATGCTAGCACACACTCCCTCTGAGAGAGTGTCGCCAAACTCAGAGTTGGCATGGACACACACTCTGGAGATGGGGACTTACAGGCTGGATTAAGCATTTAGTGAAAACAGGATTTTATATTTCAGCTCTGTTACTGCTTTTACTAATATGTTTGTCTTGTACCTTGCAATGTGTTCAGAGACTGATAGATAAGTCAACAAAGAAAATCCTATCGGTGGAACAGAACAGGGGAGATGCAGGAATACAGCTACAGAGCAGAACTGCGAGCGCTGCTCAGCTTGTCACAACCAACAAGGATGTGTTGGCCCTAGAAGGCCTCAAGCCTAGGCAGGAATAAGCGGAATTTTGAAGAAGGAATGCAGAAGATAAAGTGCTTGGCACGAGGTGTTTAGCGCGCAGTTTTGTGGGGAATCGTGGAAATTCCTTCAGGTACCTGGTTAGCGTAAAGAGAGGCAGAGATTGAGCAATGTTATTCAGTTAGCAATATGGGCTGGTTACATGAATGTTATTGACTATTACATGAGCTAATTTTAGCAATAGCGGAACAAGTATATAAACTTTGCTTTGTGCATCAATAAACGGCTTCATGGCTCAGTTCAACCACAGCGTGAATATGCTGTCTCCTCATTACCACTGCTGTCAGGTGGCCATGGTGGCCACAGTGACCACAGTGACCATGGTGCCTGGCGGGTCAGAGGATTCCAGTGGTCATTGCCAGGACTGTGGTGGCCAGGAGGAGTCCTCCGACGTAGCCGGGGGCTGTGGGGACGCTCCCACCTGGGGGACAAAGAGGGGGTCAGGCACCATGGGGGAGTGAAGGGGTCGAGTACAGCTGTAATGGGGGCTGGGTGTGACAGGGGATATGGGGCCCATGAGGTGACAGTGACAAGGTTTGGGGAGAGAATGTTAGGGTGACCGAGGCCAGGGAGGCCATGGAGGTCAGAGTAGAAGTGAGGGGTGACAGTGGTCAGAGTGATAGGGGATGGCAGGGGGTTCAGGGGTTTCAGGGTGACAGGGGCCAGCAGTGAGTGACAAGGATTCAGGGGGGCTATGGGGGTAACAGGGGGTGACAGGTGATCAGGGGAGTGACATTGGGGGGGCCCAACCCACCCGCATCCAGCACACAGGGCTTGTCCACACAGCACTGTGTGTGGAGAGGAGGAACAGGGTCAGAACTGGGCCTTCCTGTCCCTGTCCCTGTCCCTGTCCCTGCCCCTGTCCCCATCCCCATCCCCATCCCTGTCTCTGTCCCTTTCCATCTCCTCCAGTGGCAGTGGTTTCCCCATCCCCATCCCCTCCCAAATATGTGGATCTCTGCCCCTGTGCCTTGTCGTGGATGTTGCTGTCCCCATGCCCAGTGTCGGCGTCCCCAGAATTGGTGTCCTCAGCACAGGGTGTCCTTGACCCCACACACCCCATGGGTGCCCCTGTCCCTGTCCCCCTGCCCAGTGAGTGTCATTGTCCCATGTGCCTCATCAGGGGTGTCTCCGTGGCCCCAGGCTGTGCCTACCTTTCAGCCACTCGCAGTTGTATTTGCTCTCAGTCCTGACAGAGTCGAGGTGGATCTCCACCTTTTTCCCATCCTCAACGACGTTGGTGACCTTGAACTGCTCGAAGGGTGGGATCAGCACACGCTCACCGTCGTGATCATCAGTGAATGCCTGGATTTCCACACTATGACACGTCCTCACCATGAACACCGTGGTGGTCCAAGGACTGAAGGTCGCACCGTTGCAAGGCAGTGAATATGTGAATTGACCGGACCGGACGAGGTCACCAATATTTGCCTTCAACTTGAACTTCTCCACCCCCCAGGTCGCACAGCGACATTTCTGTCCCTGAACATCCCTGAGCCTGGCGAGGGCGTCGGTCAGCAGGAAATGCAGCGTTTTGAAGTGGAAATTGTCCCGGTATTCCTGGGGGGAGCGCCCGGCCACTCTCACTTGGTTGTTGAAATCCTCGTGCAGGTAAATCATGCTGTAGGCCATGAGGGCGATTGCCTGGGCTGAGGACAATAAAGGCGACACAGGGGACCCCAACTCCTGCCACTTTTCCACGGCCTTTTCCCAGCCCGTGGCAAAGAGAGGATTCTTCTGGAACTCGGAGCGGTTCAGGGCCGGCAGTGCCGCCTTCATGGCAGGGCCACAGCCCTGGTACTGGTCATCGAAGGAGTCCAGGGCCATGTCCAGATTCTTCACCTCGTAGGCCATGGTGGCCACGGTCATTGCCAGCAGTGCCAGGGTGAGAGCCAGGAGGGCCATGGAGGGGAGAGGCCACAGGAACCAGTGTGGACACTGGGGGACACAGAGGGGACACACAGAGGTGACACAGGGAGGGTTCCTCAGTGAGGGACTGGGGAGGGCAGTGGGGTCAGCCCAGGGGGAAGGGAGGCACTTCTGGCCAGGAGAACCCTGCACATGTACAGGGTCCATGATCCCAAATCCTGGGCTAATTTTGCCTCCCCGAAGTCCCCTAACTCCCCAAGGACCTCAATCCCAATTCCATAGTACCATGGTCCACCCAAGGCACCCAATCCTACTCACAGGATTACAATGTCCCTCAGGCCCCCCAGGACCCCAGCCCAAATCCTGGGGTCACTCCCTGAGCCCCTCACTGTTCCCCTCAGCCTATCCCAGACCCCAATCGCACTCCCAGTCCCCAATTTCTTTGGTGTCACCCCAGAACCTCAACCAAAATCCGGGCATCACCCCTACCCCCACAGTCTGTCCCAACCCCCATGACCCCCAATCCCACTCCCACCATCTTATGTACCCCTTCATTTGCCCCTAGAGGCACCCCTGGTCCCAATCCCAATTCTATGACTCCCCCAGTGCCCCCCAGATCCCAATCCCACAGTCTCCTGTCTCCCCCAAGTGTCCCCAGCGTCCCCCCAGCCCCTGATACCGAAATCAGCCGGAGTGAACTCCCTGGCACAGCTGGAGGTACCAGAGAGCCGGAATTCTTTATCAGCTCAGACTCACAGCAGATCTCTCCTGCTCCTGCAGCTCAGGGGGACTTTGTCACCCTAATTATAAATATTCATTAAAATTGCCTTCTTTGCTAACACAGATACATGGCCTTTCCCGTTAATAATTTGCATGTCTCCACCCTAATTAACACGGAATTTTACTGCTCTAGAGAGTCATAAAAGGGGCTTCAGGAAGTGCTTTTCACTGAATGCCCCAATATCCTGCATCGCCTCGCTTTGAACTTTTGCTTTTGGCTGGTGCTGCTGCTTCTGTGTTAGAGAAGTTGCCAAAGAGGGGGATTGCCTTTATCTCTTTCTCCACCACCTGCATCCATGTTTATTCTGCTGTGTCCCCACATTTACATCCTTCTATATTTCCTGTTTGTTCATCTTTCAGCCCTATCCTACCCTTCAGGGGAACTGAAATTTTCTCTCCTCTTCTCTCTCGTATTTCTCAGTCCCCAGAACCCCAGTCCCACAGTCCCATATCCCCCAGTGTCCCCAGTCCCACTCCCCACTGCACACTGGGTTGCTGTCACACCCCAGACACCAAATTAGGGTCCCCTTCCAGATGACATCCAAGCCTGGGGATGATCTCTTGGAGGAGTTCCCTGGCCATATTGGTGTGGCAGGAGAAGCTCTGGGCCCCCAGAAAAGGGCTCCACCAATACCAGGAGACACCTGAACCTTGCTTGGCATGGTAGCTCAGCAAATCCATTTTCCTGCAATCCCTGTAAGTGTTTCGTCTTTCAGCGATCCTTGGGGGTGATGGATTTGAGCTCAAAGGGTTAATTTATCAGGAATTAACACCACAGTGCTTTATTGGCAGGCAATTTCCCCCACAGATTTGACAAGCTGCTGTGCCCTTTAATGTGGCAAGGGGTCTTCTTTTGGCAGCTGGCTGCTATCAAAGAAGGACAATATTCCATGTTAATATTTAATCAGAGATCAATATGCTGTGAATAGATTTCTTTCTTTCCATGTGGGTCCATGGACATGAGCAATGTCCAAAGCAGATCTCAAGTAGTTCGTTTGCTCTTTTTCCTGCTGGCACTTCCAGAGCTCTTTGTGACACTGCTAGCTCCACCCTTGGTTCTACATCTTCTTGTGGTTATGGCCCACAGAGTATAAATTGTATAACAAAAAAAAGAGAAAATTTTCTACATTTCATTTCCTGCCCCCCAGGGTGGGGAGAATAGTCTCTGCTGAAGTTCACAGTTGTTTTGTGATTGTTTTGAAAAGCACCCGACAGATCAGTTGCTGTCGTTGGTACAGGAAAAGCTCAAAGGGCTTCAATAAAATCTGGAGATCCCATGGGAGACGGGGAAATGGGGGCCCCCTTTGAGTTACAAAATGTGCGTCCTTCCTCAGGAGCCCAAATCAAAGCCAATTCTGGGGCCTCCTTTGTGGGGGCTATGTCAGGAGACCTGAGGGGTGCTTTTCAGAACAACTAGATCAGAAGGAGCACAGAAGAAGCAGCATCTGCTAAATCGAAAGTTCAAGGGCAGTGATCTGGCGTATTAGGGTACTTGGCAAAAACCACACCTGCATTTATGACTCTCCAGGACAATAAAACTATTTCTTAAAAGAGGTGGAGCCATGCAAATTATTTGGAGGTAAAGCGCTGGTTCTGTATTAGCTAAGCAGCCCATATTAATGAATATTAATAATTAGGGAGGATAAATACCCTGTGCAAAGTCCCCCTGAGCTGCAGGAGCAGGAGAGATCCGCTGTGAGTCTGAGCTGATAAAGAATTCTGGCTCTCTGGTACCTCCAGCTGTGCCAGGGAGTTCACTCCGGCTGATTTCGGTATCAGGGGCTGGGGGGACACTGGGGACACTTGGGGGGCACAGGGGACTGTGGGATTGGGGTCTGGAAGGAGGGACACTGGGGGAATCACAGGACTGGGATTGGGGTCATGGGGTGCTCTGGGGGAAAGTGAGTGGGGACACGGGATGGTGGGAGTGGGATTGGGGTCATAGCAGAGCTGTGAGACATGGTGGGAGTAGATGGTGATTGTCATATTTGGGTTGAGGTTCTGGGGTGACACCAGAGAAATTCGGGACTGGGAGTGGGATTGGTGTCTGGGGACAGGCTGGGGGGGTCATGCAGGGGCTCACAGAGTGACTCCAGGAATTGGGTCGTGGTCTTGGGGTGCAGAGGGGAATTGTAATCATGGGAATAGGATTGGGCTTCTTAGGGGGCCATCGTTCTGTGGAATTGGGATTGAGATCCTTGGGGGGCTGGAGGACATTGGGGAGGCAAAATTACCTCAGGATTTGAGATCAGGGGCCCCAGACACGTGCAGGGGTCTCCTGGCCAGGAGTGCCTCCATTCCCCCTGGGCTGACCCCACTGCCCTCCCCAGTCCCTCACTGAGGAACCCTCCCAGTGTCACTTCTGTGTCCCCTCTATGTCCCCCAGTGTCCACACTGGTCCCTGTGGTCTCTCCCCTCCATGGCCCTCCTGGCTCTCACCCTGGCACTGCTGGCAATGACTGAGGCCACCACGGACATAACGGAGAAACCCCTGGACATGGCCCTGGACTCCTTCGATGACCAGTACAAGGACTGTGGCCCTGCCATGAAGGAGAAGCTGCCAGCCCTGAACAGCTCTGAGTTCAAGAACAATCCTCTGTTCGCCAAGGGCTGGCAAAAGGCCATGACCTTGTGGCAGGAGTTGGGGTCCCCTGTGTCCCCTCTGTCATCCTCAGCACATGCCATTGCCCTCGCAGCCTACAGCATGGTTTACCTGCACAAGGATTTCAATGAGGATGTGAGCGTGGGTGGGCGCTCCCCCCAGGCATACCGGGACAATTTCCACTTCAAAACGCTGCATTTCCTGCTGACCGATGCCCTGGCCACGCTGAGGGATGCTCAGGGGCAGAAATGTCATCGTGTGTTCAGCTTCGTGGACAAGTACAAGTTCAAGGCGAATGTTGGCGACATCATCCGGTTCGGTCAATTCATGTGGGCATCGCCATGGAAAGATGACATCCCCAATTTCAGGACCCCCACAGTGTTCCAGGTGACCACGTGTCATGGTGCGAACTTTAATGCATTCATTGCCAATCCTAAGACTGAGGCTGTGCTGATCCCACCCTTCGAGAAGTTCAAGGTCACCAACGTCATTGAGAATGGGAAGAATGTGCAGATCCACCTCGACTCCTTCGGGACCGACAGCAAATACAACTGCGAGTGGCTGAAAGGTGGGCACAGCCTGAGGCCATGAGGACACCCACTGGGGCCGTGGGGACAGCCCTGATGAGGCACAGGGGACAATGACACTCTCTGGGGATGGGGGACAGAGACAGACACAGTGTGTGTGGGGAGAAGGACACTCTGTGCTGGTGACACCAAGTCTGGGGACAGGGTAGAGGGAGTGGAACCTACATATCTGACAGGGGACAGGGACAGGACACCCCCGTTCCAACCCTGTCCCTCCTCTCCACAGACTGTGCTGTGTGGACAGGCCCTGTGTGCTGGATGTGGGTGGGCTGGGACCCCACATGACACCCCTCAATCCCCATGGCAGCCCCTGTCACCCTGACCCGTGTCACCCCTAAGCCCACCATGACCCTCCTGACCTCCCTGGCCCCTGCACCTCACCATGCCCTTCCCCACCTACCCTGTCACTGTCACATCATGGTCCCCATCTCTCCTGTCACCCCCAGCCCCCTTATGGCCGTCCCTGACCCCCTCACTCTCCCATGGTGCCCTGACCCCCTCTTTGTCCCCCAGGTGGGAGCGTCCCCAGGGCTCCCTGGCACCTTGGAGGATTCCTCCTGGCCACAACGGCCCTGGGAATGGCCACCGGAATGTTCTGAGCCTGGAAGCCCCCAAAGTCACCAAAGTCACATGTGGTCACTGTGGCAACCAGGATCACCAAGACTACCAAGACCCCCAGAGAATCGTGCTCACCAAGGCTACCAAGGCCACCACTGCCACCATGGCCACCATGACCTGCATGAGGTCGCTGAGGTCGCCACTGGCACTGTGACCACTGCATCCACCACAGCCACTCTGACCACCATGGTCACTATAAGTGCCAAGGCCACTGTGACCACCATGGTCACCAAGTCTCTCTGAGCCACAAGGCTACCGCAGCCACTGTGGTCACCGTGGCCACCAAGGCTGTTGTGCAAAGCAATTCAACTAAATAATTGTATCAAAACAATTGTATCAAAATAATTCAATTAAATTAGTCCATCAAAAATTTCTACTAAATTGTTCTATCAAAACAGTTCCATCGTGTAATTTTGTCAAAGTCACCTCCCATCCCTCGGCTCACCTGGCAACATCACCATCCAGTGTGGGGCAATCCATGGCCTATCTCCAAGGTGAAACTATGCTCGCTGGAAGCTCTTTGTGGAGGAGCAGCTTGCCAAGGGCCACATTACCGAGACTAGCAGTCCTTGGAACTCCCCTCTCTTTATCCTCAAAAAATCAGGAAAAGATGTGGAGGCTCCTCCATGATGTCAGAAAGAACAACGAGGCCATTGAAGACGTGGGTCCCCTCCAGCCTGTCTTGCCCTCACCATCAGTGTTGCCCCAAGACTGGAAGCTTTCAATAATAGATATAAAGGATCTTATGTAGCCAAAACCCTCCATGTGATGGGAATGCAAAAACCACCCCATCTTGCCTTGCAACTTCTGCAGATTCTCTGTATCCAATTTGCCCTCCCCTCTTCCTCCGCCCCTGTACCCTCAGATGATTCGCTGGTTGCTCTACCCCATCCCCTCCCTTTCCCACATAACCCTGGCTCCCTCTGAATTCTGGGGCTTCTTTCATCCCTGGCAGGACCCCACACAAAAACCCCATCTTGATTCCGTGTCACCCAAAAGTGCTTCTCACAAAGGAGCTGATAATCCCATGGGCAAGGCAAGAGTTCCTGTGCACCCCAGAACACGTCTTTATCAAAATGTTTCTTGAGGGAAGTCGCAGCACCCTTGCACCACCCTCTGCAGCAAGTGGTGATGAATAGGGACCTCTGTTCAGGGGTCCCTGGAGAGCCATCTTTTTTGGGAAGTGTCCCTTTCCTGAGGGAGGAACCTCACACTCATTTCATTCCAAGCATCAACATGGGACAGGAATCTCTGTCTGAGAGGGCACAGGATGTTCCCAGGGTTAGGTGGTGAAGGGCCAGGCCCCGCCCTGCTTCTTCACCGCTGGTTGTCAATTTGGGGTTGGTGATTTGGTATGGTTCCAGCCCAATTCAGCACCAAAATATTCATAAGATTCCTCTCAATCCAGCCCTGATGGCCATGAATGGGGATTTGTCCCTTGGGAACATTACAGGCAAAGCATCCTGCCCCTCCCTGCACTCCAGCAGGAGCTTAAAGCCTGGAAATTGGGATGTTGGAAAGGGCAAGGACTGGTCCTAGCCCTGGGGAGGGACAGTCCCCAACGCCTCCCCTGACTGGGGGGACAGGTTGGAGCAGCTCTGGAGAAGGATCTGGGGGTGCTGCTGGTTGACCAGTGGAGCTTTCTGTGTGTCCTGGGGCCAGGAGGGACCTGGGAGGCATCAAGAGGAGTGGGGCTAGGAGGTCAGGGAGTGACTGTGCCCCTCTGCCCTGCCCAGTGAGATACATTGAGAATGCTGTGTGCCAGCCTACCTACTGCTGTGTCCAGCTCTGTCCAGTGCATGTCCATCTCTGTCCAGTGCTGTGTCCAGTTCTATCCAGTGGTGTGTCCAGTTCTGCCCCAATAACCAGGCCAGGCCCACCTCTACTGATGTTGCAGTTGTGAAGGAGAGAAGCACCAGCAAAGCTCGGGGGAGTCCATAGGATGGGGACTGGTGTGTGGCCTCAGACACTCAGTGTCCCCAGAACAGAACTGCCAGGTCAGTTCCAGAACAATGCCAGGTCTGTTTTAAATTAACCTTTTGAGCTCAAACCCATCACCCCCAGGGATCGCTGAAAGAGGAAATAATCCCAGGGATTGCAGGCAAATGGATTTGCTGAGCTACCACACCAAGACGGATTCAGATATATCCTGGTGTTGGTGGAGCCCTTTTTTGGGGGCCCAGAATTCCTCTTGCCCCAACAACACAGCCAGGGAACTCCTCCAAGAGATCATCTCCTATCTCGGGGTGCCTACCGTGATGTCATCTGGTAGGGGACCCCATTTGGTGTCTGGGGTGTGTCAGCAACCCAGTGAGCAGTGGGGAGTGGGACTGGGAGCACTGGGGGGATGTGGGACCACAGGATTGGGGTCCTGGGGGGTGCAAAATAAGAGAGAGAAGAGAAAGTTTCCGTTCCCCGGAAGGTGCAGGATGGGGCTGAAACATGAAGTAGCAGGAAAACATAGAAGGATGTAAAAGTGGGGACACAGCAGAATAAATGTGGCAGGAGCCGGTGGCGAAACAGATGAAAAGAACTCCTGTTTTTGGCAAGTTCTCTAACACAAAAGTGGCAGCGCCAACCAAAAGCAAAAGTTCAAGGTGAGGTGAGGCAGGATATTGGGGCACTCGGTGAAAACCATGACCTGAAGCCCCTTTTATGGCTCCCCAGGGCAATAAAATTCTATAATAAAAAGGTGGAGACAAGCAAACTATTTACCGGAAAAATTCTGGTTTTCTGTTAGCTACCAGCCCATATTAATGAATATTTATAATTAGGATGCATAAATGCCCTCTGCAAAGACCCCCTGAGCTGTGGGAGAAGGAGAGATCCGCTGTGAGTCCGAGCTGATAAAGAATTCCGGCTCTCTGGTACCTCCAGCTGTGCCAGGGAGTTCACTCCGGCTGATTTCGGTATCAGGGGCTGGGGGGACACTGGGGACACTTGGGGAGGGGAGAGGATTGTGGAATTGGGGTCTGGGGGGCACTGGGGGAGTCACAGAACTGGGATTTGGGTCAGGGGTGCTCTGGGGGAAAGTGATTGGGCGACACGGGATGGTGGGAGTGGGATTGGGGTCATGGGGGAACTGGACACACTGTGGGGGTAGGGGGTGATCCTCGGATTAGGGTTGAGGTTCTGGGGTGGCACCAAAGAAATTGGGGACTGGGAGTGGGATTGGGGTCTGGGGAAAGGCTGAGGGGAACACTGAGGAGCTCACGGAGTGACCCCAGGATTTGGGCTGGGGTCCTGGCGGGGCTGAGGGGAATTGTAATAATGGGAGTAGGATTGGGCTTCTGGGGGTGGGGGACAGGGGGGAGGGACATGCAACTCTGGGATTGGGATTGGAGTCCCTGGGGGCTGGGCAATATTGGGGAGGCAAAAGTAACTTCAGGATTTTAGATCAGGGACACTGGAAATGTGCAGGTGTCTCCCGTCCAGGAGTGCCTCCCTTCCCCCTGGGCTGACCCCACTGCCCTCTCCAGTCCCTCACTGAGGAACCCTCCCCATGTCCCCTCTGTGTCCCCTCTGTGTCCCTCAGTGTCCACTCTGGTCCTTTTGGCCTCTCCCATCCATGGCTCTCCTGGCTCTCACCCTGGCTCTGCTGGCAATGACCGTGGCCACCACGGCCATTGAGGAAATGCCCCTGGACATGGCCCTGGACTCCTTTGATGACCAGTACCAGGGCTGTGGCCCTGCCATGAGGGCGGAGCTGCCGGCCCTGAACAGCTCGGACTTCCAGAACAATTCTCTGTTTGCCGACATCTGGCCTCTGGCCATGGAAAAGTGGCAGGGACGGGGGTCCCCTGTGTCCCCTCTGTCATCCTCAGACCAGGCCATCGCCCTCATGGCCTACACCATGAGCGACCTGAATGTGCAGTTCAACGAGAAAGTGATAGTAGCCGGGCGCTCGTCCCAGGAATACCGGGACAATTTCCACTACAAAACGCTGCATTTCCTGCTGACCGACATCCTGGCCACGCTGAGGGATGCTCAGAAAGATCAGAAATGTCACTTGGTGTTCCGGGGGGTGAATTCCATACTGTACAAGGCAAAGCCTGGCGACATCGTCCGGTTCGGTCAATTCGTGTCGTCGTCGCTTCTCAAAACAGTCGCTGAACAATTCGGGAGCACCACGGTGTTCCAGGTGCAGACGTGTCACGGTGCCGACATCAAGGCATTCGCCGAATATCCCGAGGTGGCTGAGGTGCTGATCCCACCCTTCGAGGAGTTCAATGTCACCAACGTCATCGAGGATGGGGAGAGTGTGGAGATCCACCTCAACTCCATCGGGACCTACAGCAAATACAACTGCGAGTGGCTGAAAGGTGGGGACAGCCTGGGGCCGTGGGGACACCCACTGGGGCCAGGGGGACACCCACTGGGGCCATGGGGACAGCCCTGATGAGGCACAGGGGAAAATTACACTCCCTGGGCATGGGGGATAGGGACAGGGACACCCATGGTGTGTGTGTGGGGACAAGGACAGCCTGTGCTAAGGACACCAATTCTGGGGGCAGGGCAGAGGGAGGGGAGCCCTCACATCTGGGAGGGGACAGGGAGAGGGTTGCCTCCATTCTGACCCTCTCCAAAGAGAGTGCTGTGGGGACAGACTGTGTGCTGGACGTGGGTGGGCTGGGACCCCACATGGCACCCTCCGATCCCCTGTCACCCCGTGGCACCCCTTGAAACACTTTGATCCCCGTGTCATCGCCTGTCACCCTGACCGTGGTCACCCCTCACTCCCACCTTGACCCCCTGACCTCCCTGGCCCCTGCATTCGTCCATACTACCCTCCACCATCCTTGTCACTGTCACCTCATGGCCCCCATCTCTCCTGTCACCCCTTGCCCCCATTATTGCTGTCCCCGACCCCCTCACTTGCCCTTGCTCCCCGTGACTCCCCTCTTTGTCCCCCAGGTGGGAGCGTCACCACAACCCCCGCCACCTCAGAGGACTCCTCCTGGTTGCCACAGCCCTCGCAATGGCCACAGGGATCCTCTGAGCCATGAAGCCACCACGGTCACTGTAGTCACTGTGGCAACCATGGCCATCATGGCCACCAAGGTCACTGTGGTCACTGTGGCAACCATGGCCATCATGGCCACCATGGTCACTGTGGCAACCATGGCCACCATGGCCACCAAGGTCACTGTGGTCACTGTGGCAACCATGGCCATCATGGCCACCATGGTCACTGTGGCAACCATGGCCACCATGGCCACCAAGGTCACTGTGGTCACTGTGGCAACCATGGCCATCATGGCCACCATGGTCACTGTGGCAACCATGGCCACCATGGCCACCAAGGACACTGTGGTCACTGTGGCCACCATGATCACCAAGACAACCAGGACAGCCTGAACAACAAGACCACCAAGGCCACCACCACCTCCATGGCACCTTGGCCACCATGGCCTCCATGAGGTCTCTGCGGCCACCATTGGAACTCTGACTACTGCGCCCACCATGGCCATGTAAAGACCAAGTCCACTGGGACCAACATCTGAGACCATCTGAGCCACAAGGCTACTGCAGCCACTGTGGCCACTGTGGCCACCAAGGCCATTGTGCAAAGCAATTCTAAAAAATAATTCTCAAAAAGAAAAATCAGAGCAATTGTATCAAAGCAATTCTGTTAAATGATTCTATGAAAACAATTCTGCTAAATCATTCTATCAAAACAATTCTATTGAATTATTCTATCAAAAAAATCTATTAAATAATTGTTTCCAATCAATTGTATCTATAAAATTCTATTAAATTATTCTATCAAAATATTGCCATTTAATAATTCTGTCAAAAAATTGCCTTTAATTATTCCATCTAAACAATTCCATTGAATAATTGTATCAAAATTTTTCCATTTAATTATTCTATTAAAACAATTAAAAAAATTTGAAAGCATTAAATAATTGTTTCAAATCAAGTGTATCAGAAAATACAGCTGGAAAGAAAGGCTCAGAACACTGCCCAACTCATGACTGAAGTGGATGTGATAATTTTGGGAGGTCACAAGCCCTGGGAAGCCGAGGCTGAACCCTAAATGGAGAAGCAAAAGGTGTGCTTGGTGTGCTTTGTTTTAGATAAATCATGCAAGATGGGATGTGCCTGTGCTGGTCTGTACTGGTCTGTGCAGAGGTTCTGTGAGCAGCTCTGATTAAAAAATGTTACTTAGAAAGACCAATCGTGTGCTTGTGCTATTTCTTAGCTAGAATTGAAAAGGTATATATTGTTGTGTGAAATCTGAAAATCGGCTCCATGCTTGCATCAAACGAGGGTCTCATCTCTTAATTATTGTGCTGGTTTGGAGGACAGGTGTCTGCTAAGAAAAGCAGAAGAATGTCTTTGAAATGGAGAATGCAAACCCCTTCCCTCCAAACTCTTATACTTCTGAAATTAGGGGTCTCTCAGGCAAAGATATAGGAATTAGGAATAACAATTCTTTACTAGGAAAATTAAAATAGAAATACAGTATTACAAAGAAATATCCTAAAGCACTGTCAGAATCAGAATCCAAGCTGACACCCGTCAGTCAGTCAGGGTGTTGGCAGCAGTCCCATTCCATGGTGGCTGCATCCTCCTGCAGGGGCAGATGTGGTTCAGCTGGAGCAGTGCTCCTGGAGAAGGTGCAGTTTTCCTCTGAAGGTCCCAGGGATGATGTGGAAGGGTCTGGCTTTCCTCTGGAATCCAGTGGGTAATGGCTCCTCTGGTGTTACAAATCTCAATTTTATCTAGGTGGGAAAGGCTTGGCTCCTCTCCCTGGGTGGAGCATCTCCCAATGGGATGATGGAATTTTATCAGCCATGCACTGGGACTCCATGGCCCATTAATAGGAGATATCTCCTGGAGGGAGGATGGGCTGTGGAAAAAATAAAGATTGCTCCAAGTGTTTTTAACAGATGACCCATTAACAGGAGATATCTCCCACAGAGCATAAGTAGATAAGGATCACTGCCCCACCTGATTCCAGCAGATGGTGATGCCCCACAATGTAGCTGTCTGATTAGGAACGGCGAATACTGCAGCAACATGCATGACTGCTTCAAAGCAGTAAGAAGAAGCGATCTGTTGGAAAGCTGTCGTGTTTATATAAGATAGATCTTGCAAAACAAAGTAGAAAAGATTCATTAGTCCAAGAAATCAACACCTCTTTGAAAACATGCTTTTTGCAAAACATCACGAGACACTCACACAGTTCTGTGGTCAACACCAGGCTTTAATCTGTGTTATTCATTTCTTTCCTTTTCTTGTTTGTCTCTGAGAAAAGAGAAAGATCTGAGCTGGAGCAGAGAAAGCCAACAGCCTGGGAAAAACCTGAGTTGGATTTTTCCATGAGCCTTCAGCAGTGTCCACACCACAGGTCTCCTGAGTCTCCCCCACAAAGGAGGCCCCAGAATGACCTTTGATTTGGAATCCTGAGTTGGACTCCTGATTTGGACTTGCTGTAACTCATACTTTTGGACACATCCAGCATTGAAACCTAAGCCTCTGGCAGGAGCTGCTGGCATCACGCACGGCCACATTTAACTGCCTGTGCACGTCCTTCATGGTGTAGATCATGAGGGAGATGGCCTGGGCCTGGCTCAGAGGGATCACGGGGGTCCCCCGCACCTGCCACGCCACCCTGGCCTTAGGCCCGACCTGGGCAACTCAGCGTTCTGGAGGAACTCGGTGCTGTTGGGTTCTGGCAGGTTCTTGGCCATGTCATGGGCACAGGTCAGGTACTGGTCATCAAAGGACTTGTGGGCCATGTCCAGGGGCACCACTTGGATGGCCACAGTGGCCAAGGCCATTGGCAGCAGTGCCAGGGTCTGAGCCAGAGGGGTCATGGAGAGGAGAGTCCATGGTGGCCACTGGGGGACACTGGGGGACACTGGGAGACAGAGAGGAGACATAGACTGGACACAGAGTGGACACTGCGTTATACAGGGATGACAATGAGGAGTCCCAGGAGATGCTTAAAGGACACACGGAATGCTGAGGGACATGGGGGGACATGGGGAGGTTTCCTTGGTGAGGAACTGAGGAGGGAGAGTGGTGTCAGCCTTGGGAGGGGGGGCAGCCCCGGCCAGGAGATCCCTGGAAATGTCCTGGGACCCTGATCCCACATCTTGGTGTCACTCCTGGAGACTGCCCCATGTCCCCCGTGTCCCCTGTGTCCCCAGTGTCCCACAGAACCCCAATCCCACTCCCACAGTCCTATATTCCCCCCACCCTCCACGGTGTCTTCTCAGCTCTCTTGCAGGACCCTGATACCAAATCATGGGGTCACTTCCTGATCCCTTCCAGCAACCCCAGAGCCCCCCAGCACCCCAATCCTACTCCAATAATTTTGTATCCCCCCTCCCGGTGTGTCCCAGTACCTCTGGTGACCCCAGTCCTTCTCCCAGTCCCTTGTACCCATCCCGGTGACCCCCCTTCCCCCCAAGACACTGTCCCATGTCCTGGGGTCCCCCAGTGTTCTCTTTGTTACTCCCCCATAGCCTAATCTCACCCCCAGTCCCTTGAGAATCCCTGTGGTCCCTCAGCACAGGGATACAGACTCATGTGCCCCCCAGTGCCCCCGCAGGCAACATTTCCTGTTCATATTTAATCAGAGATCCCTGTCCTCTGAAGAGATTTCTTTCTTTCCATGTGGCTCCAAGGGCATGAGCAATGCCCAAAGCAGATCTCAAGTGAGTTTCTATGTTTGCTCTTTTTCCTGCTGGTACCTCCAGAGCTCTTTGTGACACTGTGTGCTCTGCCCTTGGCTCCACATCTTCTTGGGGTTATGGTGAGTAGAGTATAAACTGTACAGCAAAACCATCAACTTCCATCCCAAATTGGATTTCCTGGTCCCTGGGACGAGGAGAACAGTCTCTGCTGTGGCTCACAGTTGTTTTGTGATCGCGTTGTTTTGAAAAGCACCCCACAGATCTCCTGACGTCTCCCACACCTTTTGAGCCAGGACTCCCAGAGCCCTGTACTGTCTTTGGTACACAAAACTCAAAGGGCTTTGTTAAGGTCGGGAGATCCCAGGGGAGATGCTGAAATAGGGGCCATTGCTGAGTTAGAGAATATGTGTCCTTCCTCAGGAGTCCAAATCAAAACTCATTCTGGGTCACCTTTTTGGGGGAGACTCAGGACACTGGAGGAGGGCTTTTCAAAACATCTCGATCAGAAGGAGCACAAAACGAGCAGTGCCTACCAAAAGCAAAAGGTGAAGGCGAGGTGATGTGGGATAGAGGCACTCAGTAAAAACCATGTCCTGAATCACGTTTTATGACTCTCCAAAACAATAAAATTATTTCTTAGAAGAGGCAGAATATTTACACGTAAAGCCCTGGTTCTGTATTAACTAGGAAGCCATTTTAACGAATATTTATAATTAGGGTGGATAAATATGCTGTGCAAAGCCCCCCTGAGCTGCAGGAGCAGGAGAGATCTGCTGTGAGTCCGAGCTGATAAAGAATTCCAGCTTTCTGGTACCTCCAGCTCTGCCAGGGAGTTCACTCCGGCTGATTTCAGTATCAGGGGCTGGGGGGACACTGGGGACACTTGAGGGGACAGAGGACTTTGGGATTGGGGTCTGAGGGTCACAGGGGTCAATGGGGAGCACATGGGACTGGATTGCTGTCATGAGGGGCACACCAGGGATCTCATGGGACTGGGAGTGAGATCGGGGTATGGGGGGAACAAGGGGGACACTGGGGGAGCCCAGGCCTTGGGTCAGGGTCCTGGGGGGCAGGGGTGTCACCGGCAGTGGTACAAGGGACTGGGAGAGGGATTGGGGTCACCAGAGGCACTTGGAAACTACAGGATAGGAATGGGGAAGTATGGCAGTGGGATTGGGGTCCTGGGGGGCTCTGGGCTTTGTGGACGGGAGTCAGGAAGTGACCCAGGATTTGGGATCAGGGTCCTGCAGGGGAGATGCGAAGACACCTTGACGGGGGATATCGGACTGTGGGAGTGGGGTTGGGGCTCTGGGGGACACTGGGGAGGCTCCAAGAGTGACCCCAAGATTTAAGATCGGGGTACCAGGACATGTCCAGGGGTCTCCTGGCTGGGGCTGCCTCCCCTCCCTGGGCTGAGCCCACTCTCCCTCCTCAGTTCCTCACCAAGGAAGCCACAACATTTTCCCAATGTCTCTTAGCTTCCCCTGTGCACCATCAGTGTCTCCTGGGACCACTCAGTGTCCCCTCAGCATCCCATGTCCCCCTTCAGTGTCCCCTGGGACTCCTCTCTGTCATCCCTGTATAACACAGTGTCCACTCTGTGTCCAGTCTATGACTCCTCTCTGTCTCCCAGTGTCCCCCAGTGTCCCTCAGTGGCCACCATGGACTCTCCTCTCCATGACCCCTCTGGCTCAGACCCTGGCACTGCTGCCAATGGCCTTGGCCACCGTGGCCATCCAAGTGGTGCCCCTGGACATGGCCCACAAGTCCTTTGATGACCGGTACCTGACCTGTGCCCATGACATGGCCAAGAACCTGCCAGAATCCAACAGCACCGAGTTCCTCTAGAATGTCGAGTTGCCCAGGTCTGGCCTAAGGCCAGGGTGGCGTGGCAGGTGCGGGGGACCCCCGTGATCCCTCTGAGCCAGGCCCAGGCCATTGCCCTCATGATCTATATCATGAAGGACGTGCACAGGCAGTTCAATGTGGCCGTGCGTGAGGCCGGCAGCTCCTGCCAGAGGCTTAGGTTTCAATGCTGGATGTGTCCAAAAGTATGAGTTACAGCAAGTCCAAATCAGGAGTCCAACTCAGGATTCCAAATCAAAGGTCATTCTGGGGCCTTCTTTGTGGGGGAGACTCAGGAGACCTGTGGTGTGGACACTGCTGAAGATTTGTGGAAAAATCCAACTCGGGTTTTTCCCAGGCTGTTGGCTTTCTCTGCTCCAGCTCAGATCTTTCTCTTTTCTCAGAGACAAACAAGAGAAGGAAAAATGAATAACACAGATTAACACTTGGTGTGTGAGTGTCTCATGATTTTTTTCAGAAAGCATGTTTTCAAAGAGGTGTTGCCTTCTAGGACCAATGGGACTTTTCTACTTTGTTTTGCACGATCTAATATAAACACGACAGCTTTCCAACAGATCTCTTCTTCTTGCTGCTTTGAAGCAGTCGTGCGTGTTGCTGCATTATTCGCTGCTCCTAATCAGGCAGTGACACCGTGGGGCATCACCATCTGCTGGAACCAGGTGGGGCAGTGATCCTTATCTACTTATCTCTGTGGGAGATATCTCCTGTTAATGGGCCATTGAGTCCCACTGCATGACTGGTAAAATTCCATCATCCCACTGGGAGATGCTTCACACAGGGGAAGGAGCCAAGCCTTTCCTACCCAGATAAAAACTGATATTTGGAACACCAGAGCAGCCTTTTTTCATTGAATTTCTGAGGAAAACCAGAACCTTCCACATCATCCCGGGACCTTCAGAGGAAACTGCACCTTCTACAGGAGCACTGCTCCAGCTGAACCACATCTGCCCCTGCAGGAGGATGCAGCCACCATTGAATGGGACTGCTGCCAACACCCTGACTGCCTGACGGGTGTCAGCTTGGATTCTGACTCTGGCAGTGTTTTGGATTGTTCTTTGTAATACTGTATTTCCATTTTAATTTTCCTAGTAAAGGACTGTTATTCCTAATTCCTATATCTTTGCCTGAGAGCCCCCTAATTTCAGAAGTATAAGAGTTTGGAGGGAAGGGGTTTGCATTCTCCATTTCAAAGACAGTCTTCTGCTTTTCTTAGCAGACACCTGTCCTCCAAACCAGCACAATAATTAAGAGATGAGACCCTCGTTTGATGCAAGCATGAAGCCGATTTTCAGATTACACACATCAATATATACCTTTTCAATTCTAGCTAAGAAATAGCGCAAGCACATGATTGGTCTTTCTAAGTAACATTTTTTAATCAGAGCTGCTCACAGAGCCTCTGCACAGACCAGTACAGACTAGCACAGGCACGTCCCATCTTGCATGATTTATCTAAAACAAAGCACACCAAGCAAATCTTTCCTTGTCCTGAACTCCACTCAGGGTTCAGCCTCGGCTTGCCAGCGCTGGTAACCTCCCAAAATTATCACATCCACTTCAGCCATGAGTTGGGCAGTGTTCTGAGCCTTTCCCTCCAGCTGTATTGCTACAGAATTTTTTTGGTACCATTGATTGGAAACAATTATTGAATTGTTTCAATTTTTTTCAATTGTTTTGATAGAATAATTTAATGGAATTTTTTTGATACAATAGATATGATACAATTATTTATAGAATTGTTTTGATGGAATAATTAAATGCAATAGTTTTAACAGATTTATTTAATGGAATTGTTTGGATAGAATAATTTAATGGAATTTTATTGATACAATTGATTTGAAACGATTTTTTAATAGAATTGTTTGGATAGAATAATTCAATGGAATTGTTTTAATCGAATTATTTAGTAGAATTGTTTTCAACTGATAATTTAATGGAATTCTTTTGATACCATTTTTCTGATAGAATTATTTTGTGCTTTGCACAATGGCCTCGGTGGCCACAGTGGCCACAGTGGCTGTGGTAGCCTTGTGGCTCAGATAGTCTTAGTGCTCGTGGTGGTCACAGTGGCCTTGATCCTTATGGTGACCATGGTGGATGGTGGCCAGAGTGCCAGTGGTGGCCGCAAGGACCTCATGGAGGCCATGGTGGCCAAGTGGCACTGGTGGCCTAGGTAGCCTTGGGGGTGTTCCTTTGGGGGTTCTGGTGGTCTTGGTGGTCGTGGTGGCCACATTGACTTTGCTGATGCACGTGACCTTGGTGACCTCGTGGCTCAGGGGATCCCAGTAGCCATTGCCAGGGCTATGGTGGCCAGGAAGAGTCCTCCCAGGTGGCAAGGGGCCCTGGGGACACTCCCACCTGGAGGACAAAGAGGGGGGTCAGGTGGACCATGGGAGAGAGAGGGGGTCAGGGACGGCCATAACTGGGGCTGGGGGTGACAGGACAGATGGAGACCATGAGGTGACAGTGACAGGGTGTGGGATGGGGATCATGGGGGGATGCAGGAGCCAGGGAGGTCAGGGGGGTCATGGTGGGAGTGAGGGGTGACACGGGTCAGGGCTACATGGGTGACAGGGGACCGGCTGTGCCATGAGGTGTCACAGAGTCTACTCATGTCCCGCACACGGGGCCTGTCCCCACAGCACTGTCTGTGGAGAGGAGGGACAGGGTTGGAATGGGGAGGTTCCTGTCCCTGTCCCTGTCCCTGTCCCTGTTCCCCCCCAAATATCGGGACCCCCATCCCTGTGCCCTGTCATGGACATTCCTGTCCCCAGACTTGGTGTCCCCAGCACAGCGTGTCCTTTGTCACTCCACATAAACCGTGGTGCCCCTGTCCCTGTCCCACATCCCCAGAGAGTGTCATTGTCCCCTGTGCCTCATCATGGGTGTCCCCATGGCCCCAGTGGGTGTCCCCACGGCCCCAGTGGGTGTCCCCATGGTCCCAGGCTGTCCCCACCTTTCAGCCACTCGCAGTTGTATTTGCTGTAGGTCCCCATGGAGTCGAGACGGATCTCCACCTTCTCCCCATGATCAATGATGTTTTTGACCTTGAACTTCTCGAAGGGTGGGATCAGCACCACAGCAGTCATGGGATTGTCAGTGAATGCATTCATGTCCACACCATGACAGGTCTGCACCTGGAACACCGTGGGGGTCTGCAAACCCTCGATGACATCATCAAAACGATATGACAACACAAATCGACTGAACCGGACGATGTCGCCAGGATTTGCACTGAACTTGTGATTTCCCACCATGTGAAACACACGGTGACATTTCTGCTCCTTCTGAGCTACCCTCAGTGTGGCCACAGCGCCGGTCAGCAGGAAATGCAGCGTTTTGAAGAGGAACTTGTCCCGGTATTCCTGGGGGGAGCGCCTGGCCACACTCACACAGTAATTGAAATAATCCTCCAGGCCATCCACCTGATAGGCCCTGATGGAGATGGCCTGGTCAGAGGACGATAGAGGGGACACAGGGGACCCCAAATTCTGCCACTTGTCCACGGCCTCAGGCCAGCCCTCGGCAAACAGAGGATTGTTCTGGAACTCAGAGCTGTTCAAGGCCGGCAGCTTCTCCTTCATGGCAGGGCCACAGGCCTGGAACTGGTCATCGAGGGAGTCCAGGGCCATGTCCAGGGGTATCACCGTTATGGCCATGGTGACCACGGTCATTGCCAGCAGAGCCAGGGTGAGAGCCAGGAGGGCCATGGAGGGGAGAGGCCACAGGGACCAGTGTGGACACTGGGGGACACAGAGGGGACACACAGAGGGGACATGGGGAGGGTTCCTCAGTGAGGGACTGGGGAGGGCAGTGGGGTCAGCCCAGGGGGAAGGGAGGAACTCCTGGCCAGGAGACCCCTGCACGTGTCCAGAGTCCCTCACCACAAATCCTGGCGTTACTTTTCCCTCCCCAATGTCCCCCAACCTCCCAGGGACCCCAATCCCAACCCCACAGTACCATGGCCCCCCAAAGAAGCCCAATCCCACTCCCATGATTACAATTTCCCTCTGCCCCCCCCCCCCGACCCCAGCCCAAATTTTGGGGTCACTCCCTGAGCCCCTCAGTGTTCCCCTCAGCCTGTCCCCAGACCCCAATCCCACTCCCAGTCCCCAATTTCTTTGGTGTCACCCCAGAACCACAACCCAAATTCAGGCATCAGCCCAACCCCACAGTGTGTGCAGTCCCCCCATGTCCCCCACTCCCACTCCCACCATCCGGTGTCCCCCTCACTTTCCCCAGAGAACCCCAGGACCCCAATCCCAGTTCCGTGACTCCCCCAGACCCCAATTCCACAGGTCCCTGTCCCCCCAAAGTGTCCCCAGTGTCCCCCCAGCCCCTGATACCGAAATCAGCTGGAGTGAACTCCCTGGCACAGCTGGAGGTACCAGACACCCAGAATTCTTTATCAGCTCGGACTCACAGCAGATCTCTCCTGCTCCTGAAACTCAGGAGGGGCTTTGCAGAGGGTATTTATCCTCCCTAATTATAAATATTCATTAAAATGGCTTCCTATCTGATACAGAACCAACATGTTTCCTGGCTTGGCCTCTTTTAAGATAGGGTTTTACTGCAGTGGACTCTCAGGATGGGGTTTTGGGGCGTGGTTTTCCCTCAGTGCCCCAATATCCTGCCTCATCTTGTCTTGAACTTTTACTTTTGCTCGGCACTGTAGCTTCTGTGTTTTAGAGCTTGCCAAAAAGTCCTCACAGGATTTCCGTTTATCAGTTTCTTCACTGTTTATCCTTCTGTTTCCCCACTCTTACATCCTTTTATATTTTCCTGCCACTTCATCTTTCAGCCCTATCCAGCAGCTTCAGCTTCTTCTCTCTCTAACTTCCCAACCCCACGGTCCCACATCCCCCAGTGCTCCCAGTCCCACTCCCCACTGCTCACTGGGTTGCTGACACACCCCAGACACCAAATGGGGTCCCTATCATATGACAACCCTGTAGGCACCCTGAGCCTGGAGATGATGCCTCCCCATCCCATTGACTCCCCAAAGGTTTCCTGATGCTTCTCTCCTTCGCCAACTGCAGCATCAGTCGGGGTGGGACTGGGCTGGTTATTGGGAGTCACCACCCACCCTCTTTATTTTGGGCTCTTTGATAAGAAGCCAGTTTTCAATCTGCCCAACTCTATCCAGGCCTCCCCTCTGGGGGTGAAATTCCTTTATCAGGTGTGAGGTTAGACCTTCAGTGTTCTAAGGCACCAACTTTGTCGGGTTTTCTCAAATGAGCAAGGAGCGAAATGCTGCTATAAGTCTGTTTATTCCAAAGGCGGATGAGTCTCAAAAGCAAAGTCACAGACGTTCAAGTCCATCCTAAGTTTTGGAATAGAGTCAACAAAGTTCAACAAAGAAAATCTTATTGGTGGAACAGCAAGGGGGAGATGTGGGAATACAAGAAGAGAGCAGAACTGTGAGCGCTGCTCAGCTTGTCACAACCAGCAAGGATGTGCTGGCCATAGTAGACCTCAAGCCTTGGCAGGAATAAGCAGAATTTTGAAGAAGGAATGCAGAAGATAAAGTGCTTGGTGCGAGGTGCTTAGTGTGCAGTTTTGTGAGGAATCGTGGAAATTCCTTCAGGTACCTGGTTAGCGCAAAGCGAGGCAGAGACTGAGCAATGTTATTTAGTTACGAGTGAGCAATATGGGCCGGCTACATGAATATTATTGGTGGGTTATTTTTAGCAATAGCTGAACAAGTATATAAACTCTGCTTTGTCTATCAATAAACGGGTTCATGGCTCAATGCAAGCACAGCATGAAGACGCTGTCTCCTCATTACCACCCCCATTGTTGCCCGACAGTGAAGAAGAAACATGAAACAACAGAGTTGTTTAGTGCGGTGCTTTATTGAGGGCCCTGGGGTCTGAGGACTAGCGTCCAAAGTCAGAGCCCAAATTGATTACATTTCTTCAGGGCTTAAATATCCTTCTAGAAGAATTCTTTCACTCTTTGATCTTTTTGCTTCACTACCCCTACATGATTTTCTCAAGGTTTCTCCAGTCCCCCTACATTTCTTTTAGTAATAAATTGTTACATCCCTTCCTAGATAAGTCTCATACATCATGTAGACAAACAATGAACTACTCATAAGATAACATTTCTACTGTCTTAGCAAGTTTTACATCAGTACATACAGATAATTGGCTTTAACTAAATAGTACAGAGTCTGCCAACACAGGGCCTAGTTTATAAGACAACCCTTAGCATAACTACTTCTAATGTTAAATTAATATATAAAGTTTATCAACTTGCAACACCATCAGGTGGCCATGGTGGTCATGGTGGGCACAGTGACCACAGGGACCTCCTCAGTGACCTTGGTGGCCTCGTGGCTCAGAGAATTCCGGTGGTCATTGCCAGGGCTGTGGTGGCCAGGAGGAGTCCTTCGAGGTGGCTGGGGGGCCGTGGGGACGCTCCACCTGGGGGACAAAGAGGGGGTCCAGGCACCATGGGGGGAGTGAAGGGGTTAGGGGACAGCTGAAATGGGGGCTTGGGGGTGACAGGGGAGATGGGGCCCATGAGGGTGACAGTGACAGGGTGGGGGGAGATCATGGGGGTGGTGGCAGAGGCCAGGGGAGGTCAGAGAGGTGTCAGGGGTGGGATGGATGGGTGAGAGGGGTCAGGGGTGACAGGGGGTTCAGGGGGGTGACAGGGATGGACAGGAGATCAGGGGGAGTGACATGGGGGGCCCATCCCACCCACATCCAGCACACAGGGCCTGTCCCACAGCACTGATTGTGGAGAGGAGGGACAGGGAGTCCAGAACAGGGGGGTCTCTCTCCCTGTCCCTGTCCCTTTCCCTTACCTCCCCCTGACAGGGATTTCTCCATCCCTATCCCCTCCCACACGTGTGTGTCGCTGTCCCTGTGCCCGGTCATGGATGTTCATGTCCCCATGCCCACTGTCTGTGTCCCCAGACATGGTGTCCCCAGCACAGGGTGTCCTTGTCCCCACACACACCGTGGGTGCCCCTGTCCCTGTGCCCCATCCCCAGTGAGTGTCATTGTCCCCTGTGCCTCATCAGGGCTGTCCCCATGGCCCCAGTGGGTGTCCCCATGGCCCCAGTGAGTGTCCCCATGGCCCCAGTGGGTGTCCCCACGGCCCCAGTGGGTGTCCCCATGGCCCCAGTGGGTGTCCCCATGGCCCCAGGCTGTCCCCACCTTTCAGCCACTCGCAGTTGTATTTGCTGTAGGTCCCGATGGAGTTGAGGTGAATCTCCACATTGTCCCCATAATCAACGATGTTGGTGACCTTGAACTTCTCAAAGGGTGGGATCAGCACTTCCTCCTCATCATCAAAGTTGGAGAATGGCTCGATGTACGCGCCGTGACACGTCCGCACCACGAACTCCGTGGTTTTCCCGAATTTTTTGGCTAAAGCTTCGCTAAGTGACGACGACGTGAATTGACCGAACCGGACGATGTCACCAACATTCGCCTTGAACTTGTACTGTTTCACCCCCCGGTACACAGAGAGACATTGTTGCCCGTGAGCAGCCCTCAGCGTGGCCAGGGCGTCGGCCAGCAGGAAATGCAGAGTTTTGAAGTGGAAATTGTCCCGGTATGCCTGGGGGGAGCGCCCAGCCACTCTCACTTCATCGTTGAACTCCTTGTATAGGTCATCCATGGAGTAGGCCATGATGGCAATGGCCTGGGCTGGGGATGACAGAAGGAACACAGGGGACCCCAGTCTCTGCCACCCTTTCACAGCCTCAGGCCAGACCTTGGCAAACAGAGGATTGTTCCATAACTCGGAGCGGTTCAGGGCCGGCAGCTCCGCCCTCATGGCAGGGCCACAGTTCTGGTACTGGTCATCGAAGGAGTCCAGGGCCATGTCCAGATTCTTCACCTCGTAGGCCATGGTGGCCACGGTCATTGCCAGCAGAGCCAGGGTGAGAGCCAGGAGGGCCATGGAGGGGAGAGGCCACAGGGACCAGTGTGGACACTGGGGGACACAGAGGGGACACGGAGGGGACATAGGGAGGGTTCCTCAGTGAGGGACTGGGAAGGTCAGCAGGGTCAGCCTAGGGGGAATGAAGGCACTCCTGGCCAGGAGACCCCTGCACAGGTCCACGTTCCCTCATCCCAAATCTTGGGGTTATTTTTGCAACCCCAGTATCTCCCAGCCTCCCTGGGACCCCAATCTCAATCCCACAGTACTATGCCCCCCCCAGAAGCCTAATCCTACTCCCATGTTTGCAATTCCCCTCAGCCCCCACAGAACACCAGCCCCAAATCCTGGGGTCACTCCTGAGCCCCTCAGTGTTCCCCTCAAACTGTCCCCAGACCCCAATCCCACTCACAGTCCCCAATTTCTTTGGTGTCACCCCATAATCTCAACCCAAATTCACGCATCACCCCCTGCCCCCACAGTGTGTCCCAGTCCCCCCATCACCCCAATACCACTGCCACCATCCCGTGTGCCCCTCACTTTCCCCCAGAGCACCCCAGGACCCCAATCCCAGTCCCGTGACTCCCCAGTTGCCGCCCAGACCCCAATTCCACAGGTCCCTGTCCCCCCCAAGTGTCTCCAGTGTCCCCCCAGCCCCTGATACCGAATTCAGCTGGAGTGAACTCCCTGGCACAGCTGGAGGTACCAGACACCCAGAATTCTTCATCAGCTCGAACTCACAGCAGATCTCTCCTGCTCCTGAAACTCAGGGGGACTTTGCAGAGGGTATTTATCCTCCCTAATTATAAATATTCATTAAAATGGCTTCCTAGCTAATACAGAACCAACATGTTTCCTGGCTTGGCCTCTTTTAAGATAGGGTTTTACTGCAGTGGACTCTCAGGATGGGGTTTTGGGGCGTGGTTTTCCCTCAGTGCCCCAATATCCTGCCTTATCTTGTCTTGAACTTTTACTTTTGCTCGGCACTGTAGCTTCTGTGTTTCAGAGCTTGCTAAAAAGTCCTCACAGGAGTTCCCTTTATCAGTTTCTCTGGTGGCTTCAGCCACGTTTATCTTGCTGTATCCCCACTTTTACATCCTTTTATCTTTTTCTGCTTCTTCATCTTTCAGCTCCATCCGGCATCTTCAGGGGAATTGAAACTTTCTCATCTCTCTCGTGTTTCTGATCCCCCAGGACCCCAAACCCACGGTCTCACATCCTCCAGTGTCCCCAGTCCCACTCCCCACTGCTCACTGGGTTGCTGTCACACTCCAGACATCAACTGGGGTCCCCTACCAGGTGACAACCCTGTAGGCACCCTGTGCCTGGAGATGATCTGTCCCCATCCCATCGACTCCCCCGAGGTTTGCTGGTGCTTCTCTCCTTCACCAACTGCAGCATCAGTCGGGGTGGGACTGGGCTGGTTATTGGGAGTCACCACCCACTCTCTTTATTGGGGGCTCTTTGATTAGAAGCCTGTTTTCAATCTGCCCAACTCTGTCTATGGGGGTGAAATTCCTTTATCAGGTGTGACGTTATACCTCCTTTGCTCTTAGGCCCCAGCTTTGTCAGGTTATCTTAAATGAGCAAGCAGCAAATAGTTGCCAAAAGGTGGTTTATTACAAAGGCATATCAGTCTCAAAAGCAAAGTCACAGACATTAAGTCCATGCTAAATTTTGGTGTAGATTCCCAAATAGAAGCAGAAGCTGCTCTTGTCAAGGTCCTGGGAAGCTGATGTTGCTGTGGCAGCTCCTGTCTTCTTTGGGTGATGGTGATGGCAGCGAGAGAGCAGGAAGAAAAGCAAAAGGAAAACAAAGTGAAGTGCACAAGTGAAGTGCTCTCCCCGGTGCATAGATTCTTATATAGAAACTTTCCAACAACTAAGACACAAACCCGAACCACACTCCTTAACCTATCAGAATTCCAGTTTCTTAGCATGCCAGGTTGTCCATAAACTACCCACATTATCTATCTTGCTCCATCTGAAAAATATAAACAATGTTCATATTATAGTTTTATTATGTCTAAAACTATGTTCCTAGAGCCTCTACGGAAACACTACTACCTAAAACTTCACTGGAACTCACACTTCTACTCTGGCACCTGAGACCTTCTACTCACTAAAAGCAGTTAAGGTTATTCTAAAACTTACTGACTTACTCATCGGAAAACTTAAATTTACACCTCTAACTTATGTGTGAGTGGCTTAACACACTTCAATCCATTCAAAGGCTTTAATTCAATCCCTGTACTCTAATTTCTCTCTGAAAAATTCACAGACACCTCCAACTCACTAACTCCAACTGATAACATCTTTTTTCCTGAGGAAATAGAGCCTGGAATGGGATACCAAGAAAAGTTAAAGAGGGCCTTGTACATTTGGCTGACTGACCATGTTTCACTCTCTACAACATAATCTAACAGCTCTGCACAACTTAGTGTGAGCAAAGTGCAGCACCCCTATCTATAGCCCAGATTGTGACGACAATGTGGAAGCTTGGAACCTTGGGGCTCGATTATTTGCCTCAATTATCCCATCCATTGGAACGGAACATGCCCTGAAAACCCTAAATTACCTTGGCTGTTGGCTTGCAAAAAAACTAACACTACTAGCTCCACTTTGACAGGTTTATTAACAGATGCTGGTAGTGTAGGACAAGCTAAACTACAGAATAGAGCTGCTGTTGATTTTTTGCTTTTAGCACCTGGCCATGGCTGTGAGGATTTTGAAGGCTTGTGCTGCATCAACCTTTCTGATCGCTCTTAATCTATCCACACCAGCATAGAGGCTCTCCAAGACAGTGGCACCAAACTAAGAGTCATGGATGACAACAACTGGCATGGACACATACTCGGAGGATGGGGACTCACAGGTTGGATAAAGCTTTTAGTGAAAACAGGATTTTGTACTTTAGCTCTGTTGCTGCTTTTAGTAATATGTTTGCCTTGTATCTTGCAATGTGTTCAGAGGCTGATTGATAAGTCAACAAGAAAATCTTATTGGTGGAAGAGAAAGGGGGAGATGTGGGAATACAACTGGAGAGCAGAACTGCTAGCACTACTCAGCTTGTCAAAATCAACAAGGATGTGCTGGCATTAGTAGGCCTCAAGCCTAGACAGGAATAAGCGGGATTTTGAAGAAGGAATGCAGAAGATAAAGTGCTTGGCGCCAGGTGTTTAGCGCGCAGTTTTGTGGGGAATCGCGCAAATTCCTACTGGTCCCTGGTTAGCGCAAAGCGAGGCAGAGACTGAGCAATGTTATTTAGTTACGAGTGAGCAATATGGGCTGGATGCATGAATATTATTGGTGGGCTATTTTTAGCAATAGCTGAACAAGTATATAAACTCTGCTTTGTCTATCAATAAACGGGTTCATGGCTCAATGCAAGCACAGCATGAAGACGCTGTCTCCTCATGACCACCCCCATCAGGTGGCCATGGTGGTCATGGTGGTCACCCTGACCACAGGGACCTCCTCAGTGACCTTGGTGGCCTCGTGGCTCAGAGAATTCCAGTGGTCATTGCCAGGGCTGTGGTGGTCAGGAGGAGTCCTCCGACGTAGCCGGGGGCTGTGGGGACGCTCCCACCTGGGGGACAAAGAGGGGGTCAGGCACCATGGGGGAGTGGAGGGGTTGGGGACAGCTGAAATTGGGCTTGGGGGTGACAGGGGAGATGGGGCCCATGAGGTGACAGTGACAGGGTGGAAGAGATCATGGGATGGTGGCAGAGGCCAGGGAGGTCAGAGGTGTCAGGGTGGGATTGATGAGTGAGAGGGGTCAGGGTGACAGGGGTTGTAGGGGGTGACAGGGGTTCAGGGGTCCATGGCGGTGACAGGGACGGACAGGAGATCAGGGAGTGACATGGGGGGGCCCATCCCACCCACATCCAGCACACAGGGCCTGTCCCCACAGCACTGATTGTGGAGAGGAGGGACAGGGTCAGAATGGGGGAGGGTCCCTGTCCCTGTCCCTGTCCTTGTCCCTGTCCCTGTCCTTGTCCCTGTCCCTTTCCCTTACCTCCCCTGACAGGGGTTTCCCCATCCCTATCCCATCCCACATGTGTGTGTCCCTGTCCCTGTGCCCGGTCATGGATGCTCATGTCCCCATGCCCACTGTCTGTGTCCCCAGACATGGTGTCCCCAGCACAGGGTGTCCTTGTCCCCACACACACCGTGGGTGCCCCTGTCCCTGTGCCCCATCCCCAGTGAGTGTCATTGTCCCCTGTGCCTCAACAGGGCTGTCCCCATGGCCCCAGGCTGTCCCCACCTTTCAGCCACTCGCAGTTGTATTTGCTGTAGGTACCAATGGAGTTGAGGTGAATCTCCACACTGTCCCCATAATCAACGATGTTGGTGACCTTGAACTTTTCGAAGGGTGGGATCAGCACTTCCTCCTCAACGTCAGAGTTGGAGAACGCCTTGATGTATGCGCCATGGCACGTCTGCACCACAAAGTCCGTGGCTTTCCCGAATTCTTCGGGGACACCTTCGATACGTGATGATGACGTGAATCGACCGAACCGGACGATGTCACCAACATTCACCTTGAACTTGTACTGGTCCACCCCCCGGTACACAGAGAGACATTTCTGCTCCTTCTGAGCAGCCCTCAGCGTGGCCAGGGCATCAGTCAGCAGGAAATGCAGCGTTTTGAACTGGAAGTTCTCCTGGTATTCCTGGGGGGAGCGCCCAGCCACTCTCACTTGGTCATTGAACTCCTTGTGCAGGTCATCCATGGAGTAGGCCATGATGGCAATGGCCTGGTCTGAGTCTGACAGAGGGGACAAACGGGACCCCAGTCTCTGCCACGCTTTCACGGCCTCAGACCAGACCTTGGCAAACAGAGGATTGTTCCATAACTCGGAGCGTTTCAGGGCCCACAGCTTTGCCTTCATGGCAGGGCCACAGCCCTGGTACTGGTCATCGAAGGAGTCCAGGGCCATGTCCAGGGGCTTCACCTCATAGGCCGTGGTGGCCACGGTCATTGCCAGCAGAGCCAGGGTGAGAGCCAGGAGGGCCATGGATGGGAGAGGCCACAGGGACCAGTGTGGACACTGGGGGACACAGAGGGGACACGGAGGGGACATGAGGAGGGTTCCTCAGTGAGGGACTGGGCAGGGCAGTGGGGTCAGCCCAGGGGGAAGGGAGGAACTCCTGGCCATGAGACCCCTGCACATATCTGGGGTCACTGATCCCAAATCCTGGGGTTACTTTTGTCTCCCCAACATCTCCCAGTGCCCCCCAGGGACCCCAATCCCAATCCCACAGTACCATGGCCAGCCAGCAGCCCAATCCTACTCCCATGATTACAATTCCCCTCAGCCCCCCTCGATCCTTGCCCAAATCCAGGCATCATCCCCTACCCCTCACAGTGACTCCCAGACCCCCGCATGACCCCAAACCCACTCCCACCACCCTGTTTCCCCCATCACTTTCCTCCAGAGCTTCCTCTAACCCCAATCCCAGTCCTGTGACTACCCCAGTGACCCCCCAAGCCCCAATTCCACAGTTCCCTGTCCCCTCCAAGTATCCCCAGTGTTCCCCCAGCCCCTGATACCTAAATCAGCCAGTGTGAACTCCCTGGCACAGCTGGAGGTGCCAGAGAGCCGGAATTCTTTTTCAGCTCGGGCTCACAGAGGAAGTCTCCTGCTCCTGCGGCTCAAGGGAACTTTGCCACCCTAATTATAAATATTCCTTAAAATGGCCTTTTTTGCTAACACAGACCCAGGGCCCTTCTGGTAAATAATTTGCATGGCTCCACCTCTTTTAGCAAAGAATTTTACTGCTTCAGGAGACATAAAATGGGCTTCAGGGCGTGGTTTTCACTGAGTGTCCCAATATCCTGCATCACCCTGTATTGACCTTTTGCTTTCGTCGGGGCTGCTGCCTCTGTGTTACAGAACTTGCCAGAAACAGGAGTTCCCTTTATCTGTTTCTTCACCAGCTCCAATCACGTGTGTTCTGCTGTGTCCCCACTTTTACATCTGTCCTGGTTTCGGACAAATTTATGGGAGATATTTCACAAAGGAGTCCTCTTAGGAAAATAAACCCCCAGAACTCCTTCCCCCTCCCACTACTGGGTTCGGGAAGAACTTCCTCCGAGGGAAAAAAGTGGAAAAAACTTGCTTATTTTAACAAAACACTTCCCAGCACCAGGAAAGAACAATCCCCAGATGACACAAAACGTTTTCACCAAGGTGAGCGAGGATGGACGAACTCGGTCAGTCCCTGCTGGGAAGGATGCAAAGCTTCTGTGGCAGGCTTCCAGAGGCAGTCTCTGATGTTCAGATCCCTCCGTCCGGAGCCGGTGCAGATCTTCGGGATGAGGGGAAGAAGGGAGAGAGAAAGAGGGAGCAGCTGGGGGCAGGAGAAGCTGGGGCAAAAGCTAGGGGAAAAAGCGGCAGCCAAAGCGGCAAAAGCAGCAGCAAAAGCAGCAGCAGCAGCCAAAGCAGCAGCAGCAGCAGCCCAGCAGCCGGGGGCAGCCGGGGCGGGGGAGGAACGGCCACGGCGGCAGCAGCTCCGTGCAGACAGAAAGGGGGGGCAGGGAGAGGAGTAGTCATAACACTAGCCCAGGACAACATCCTTCTGTGTTTCCTGCCAGTCCATCTTTCGGCCCTATCCAGGACCTTCTGGGGAACTGAAACTTTCTCTTCTCTCTCTTATTTCTCATCTCCCAGGACCCCAGTCCCACGGTCCCACATCCCCCCAGTGCCCTCAGTCCCACTCCCCACTGCTCACTGGGTTGCTGTCACACCCCACACAGCAAATGGGGTCCCCTACCAGATGACATCCCTGTAGGCACCCCGAGCCTGGGGACCATCTCTTGGGGGAGTTCTCTGGCCGTGTTGGTGTGGCAGGAGAAGCTCTAGACCCCCAAAAAAAGGGCTCCACCAACACAAGGAGATGCCTGAACCCTTCTTGGCATGGTAGCTCAGAAAATCCATTTGCCTGCAATCCTCAGGAGTGTTTCCTCTTTTGTGGGAATACAATTGAGAGCAGAACTGCGAGCACTGCTTAGCTTGTCACAACCAACAAGGTTGTGTTGGCCATAGTAGGCTGCAAGCCTTGGCAAGAGTAAGCAGGATTTTGAAGAAGGAATGTAAGAGATAAGAAAGTGCTGGGTATGGGGTGCTTACCCTGCAATTTTATGGAGATTTAAGTAAAATACACCATGTACCTGGTTAGCTTAAACGAGGCATAGATTGAGCAATATAGCTGAGTAACGTGAACACGATTGGTGCGCTATTTTTAGCAATAGGTAAAAAAGTATATAAACTTTGCATTGTGGATCTATAAACGGCTTCAGGGCATATCGTGAAGACACCGTCTCTTCTTAACCACCGGCATCAAATGGGCTGGATTTATGCCCCTGGAAAAATCTGCCAAACTTGCAGGAAGAAATACAAGCCACAAAGATAAGTGGAGTATAAATTAGAAGGGTGAAAAAGTGGATTTCTAGGGAATGTTTATATTAGAGGGTTCTTAGCTATGATGGAGGATTTTGGGCGTGGTATGCCTTCTCCTTCTTCTTTTTTAAGCCTTCCATGTTGAGTGCCACCCTGGCATTCTTTGATTGGTTTGAGACAGAGATGGACAATGTAATAAAATTGTAGTGTATTGGAAAATAATTGTAAATATTCGGTACCTAGTTTAGAGTATAAAAGATAAGCCCAACCCAGAACCGAGGCATTTGGCCCTGGATGTCAAGCTGGACAGACCACTGTTAGCTAGACAAAGAGTTTCTGAGATAAAAAATAATAAACAATCTTGAAAACCTCGAAGAACAGCCTCCTCCAGTCTCTTCAGCCAGCCATTGGGGAAAACTTGAATTCCAAACCACCTTCATGTCCTCTTGAGGCAATCTCAAGCCTAAGGAGACACCTCAGGCAGTGACAGCTGGCCAGTGACAAGATTTGGAGAGAGATGAGACATGGGCTGGTTCCCCTGAATTCTAATTTGCTATGGGGAAACATGGGACAGGCAATGTCCAGAGAGGAAAGAGACATTCTTGAACTTATGCAAACTTATCAGCTTCTCCTTAGTACGAGAGGACTCATTGACTTTGCACCGAGAACTTGGACTTGAATGTAACCCCATACCTTGTTTTATTTGCAAAGAACATTGGCATCAGGCGTGGGCTTTGTGTCAGTGTCAGAAGTGTCAGAAAATGTGGTATTGCGTCGCAAGCCGCCGCCGTGGCCATTGTCTAATTTGTGATCCTTTATGACACTCTTTTGGTAATTGTGCTGTCTTGAAATTTGTGTGTGTGGACACAACCATGGCTGGCTTCCACATCAATATTTCTGGGAGCCGTATCCGACTCCTTGGGCTGGTCCTTACACTAGGATTTGGCCTTCACCAAGGGCAAGTAGCAATACTGCCCTTATTGCCCCTTCCAGAATGTAATGCTTGGCTTACGCTTGTCGATGCTTTGAATGAATCCACGCTGTGCCTTTCTATGACTTCTCCAGGTAATCCTTTTCAAACTTGCCCTTATAGCCACAAGAATTGGGCATTTTTGGATCCATGAAATCTTTTGCGGGAGACTTTGTGTTGCGATGACGGTAAGGGACAATACTCATGCGCTCTGTATAAGCTAAAAGTTACAGTTGCAGTTTATTGTAAAGGGCCCTCCTAAGAGCTGCCAGGCGCAGCCCAGAGTAGGACAAAGAGATAAAAGAGGGAAGAGAAGTAAGAGGGGGTGGTAGCAGCAAGAGAGAGAAAGAGAGAGAGGTAAGAAGAGAGCGATTTCCCGTTTGCAATACAATAAATCTTCTTCCATGACGAATATTCTAATTTCCACTAACCAATGTAATACAAGATACATATTCTATAGCCTGTAGGAATCCTTATATTACCATAATGTGTTACACTTTAAACTCTAAAAATTACTCTTTGAACCCTAGCAAAATCTTCTCTGACCTTTAGACTTGCTCTCTGGCAGAGGGCATTGTTCTATCAAGAGGGGATTACCTTCAGGGGCCATCCTATTGGTTCATGGTAATTCAGTAACTAAGGCTTGGCATCTCAAAAGTGGCTTTCATTTCAAGCTCGTTCATGGTTTCCATGTTCTCAGAATCTGAGCATTCATATTTGTAAGGTTTTCCTGTTACATCTTCCCAACAATCTTTTACATGTTTCTTTGTAAATTTTCCTGGTAAACCCTCTGCCCAACAAGGATTTGGCCTTGATGTCACAGGTACAGGATTTTTACTCCAATGCTTCTGCCTGGTGTAATCACATTCTACCTCAGCACGTTCTACCTGGAAATGTTACTCTTGGATTAATTGATAACATCTTTTTAATATGTGGAAATAGGGCTTGGAAAGGGATATCAGGGAAGGCTAAAGAGGGCCTTGTACATTTGGCTGATTAACCATGTTTCACACTCTACAACATAATCAAACAGCTCTGCACATCTTAGTGCAAGCAAAGCTCAGCACCCAGACCTATAGTCTATAGTTGAAATGAAATTAATAGAGTTTCTTTTAGTTCTGTTATTAACAAAACTTAGAAATAGTAGCGTGATAAATATATTTTTCTTGGACTATAATGTGGTGATGTAAAAACCTTTTGTTAATGTAACAGAAAATGGTAAAAGATAATCAGGAAACTCTTCACATTCGTGGATTATCCTGTCTGGATGAAGAAAGGGGTGACAAAACACCAGAACTCCAGGGGAAAGGATTTATTGATCTCAGTTACAAGAAAGAGCCACAAGGGGAAAAAAAAAGAAAAAAACAAAAGAAAAAAAAAAAAGAAAAAAAAAAAAAAGAAAAAAAAGAAAAAAAGAAAAAAAAAAGTAAAAATGTTGATTTACAGGTTAGGGGGGTGATTTTTATTTATGCACAAAAGTCCATGAATATGCAACAGGTTGATGCATTTCTGGAAGTGTTTTCTGAGTTAAGATGTGCTCTTGGTGGCAGCTGTAACCTTTTGCTTTATTGTCTCTTATCGTCTTTTATTAAACTTTTTTTATTTTTTATTAAACTTCATTATTTAATTTTTTTTAATTAAAATTTTTTAAATCTACCAGGAAACTGAACCTCGTTTTTCACACCTTTGAGGTCGCCAGTGTAATTTTGGCAGGGGGCACATCAGAGGGGGACATTCCCTGAGGGGACACGGGGACACTGCCAGGTGACGTCACAGGGGGTGGGGACACTGAGAAGTGACATCACAGCGGGACACTCTCTGGGGGCACGGGGACATTGCAAGGTGACGTCACAGGGGGACATTCCTGGTGTATCAAAAGTTTATCAAAAATTTGATCCTTGCTCACCTGGTGAATCAAAAGTCTATCAGAAATTTGATTTGTCTTGCCTGGTGTATCAAAGGTTTATCAGAAATTTGATTTTTACTTGCCTGGCATATCAAAAGTTTATAAAAAATTTAATTTTTCTTGCTTGGCATATCAAAAATTTATCAAAACTTTGATTTTACTCACCTGGTGTATCAAAAGTTTAAAAAAAATTGATTTTTACTCACCTGGTGTATCAAAGGTTTATCAGAAATTTGATTTTTCTTGCCTGGCATATCAAAAGTTTATCAAAATTTGATCCTTGCTCACCTGGTCCATCAAAAGTTTATAAAAAATTTGATTTTTCTTGCCAAGTCTATCAAAAGTTTATCAGAAATTTGATTTTTACTTTCCTGGCATAAAAAGTTTATCAAAAATGTGATTTTTTACTTGCCTGGTGTATCAAAAGTTTACCAGAAATTTGCTGCTGGCTCACCTGGAGTATCAAGAGTTTATTAAAAAATTTGATTTTTCTTGCCTGGCATACCAAAAGGTTATAAAAAATTTTATTTTTCTTGCCTAATCTATCAAAAGTTTATCAGAAATTTGACCCTTGCACAGCTGGTGTATCAAAAGTTTATCAGAAATTTGATTTTTACTCATCTGGCGTATCAAAAGATTATTAAAAATTTTGATCCTGACTCACCCGGCATATCAAAAGTTTATAGAAAAATTTGAATTTTACTCACCTGGCGTATCAAAATTTTATCAGAAATTTGATCCTGGCTCACCTGGTGCATCAAAAGTTTATAAAAAATTTGATCCTGGCTCACCTGGCATATCAAAAGTTTATAAGGTTCAAAAAGTTCCAAAATACTGATTTGAGGTGTGATAATTGATAAAAGATCCGTGTTAATCATAGAAGTTTTGGAGTTTGTATAAGCCAGAATACTTTAAAAAAAAAGAAAGAAAACAACATGGACCTAGATAAAGGGAAACATCTGATTAACCCCACTCTGTTTAAATCCCCCTGTTATGAATATTGTGTAATATGTTTGTAAAAGAAAAAAAAAATGTTTTTCCATAGTCTGAAAGGTTTTTTTGCAGAATCAGATTTCCTGTCCCACGGAAGTTTGGAAGTTTCTTTGACCACCACTGCTTACCTGGCAGAATTATGACAACAACAACAACAACAACAAAAATTATTGATTACTACAAGGAAAAACAAACTACAAAAGGGAGCTGCAAATCAAATTTCTGTGGAGCATGGAGTGGGCTGCGACCCCCATGTATCCCTAGCGCTGCTTGCTCTGTCTGTATAAAATAAATCAATCTGAATATCGAGATTTTTGTTTCTTGTTTATAACAGAGGCAACAAAACGAAAGAAGCACTGGGAAGAAAAAAAAATAAAAACAGAAAAAAGGATGAAAAATCAAATTGAGGAAATGTGAGAGAGGCAGCACCACTCATTTATTTATTTTTGGCTCAGGAAACTCTTTTTCCGCCCAGACCGGGGATTTTCCCTCATTAGCCCGCACGGCTCCCGAGCTCGCCCTGCAGCTGCAGTTCAGGAATTGGCCACCGGAGGGCAGCAGCGAGCGCGGGCAGCAGCTGCAGTTCCGGGCGCCACCAGCAGGCGGCAGCACGAGCTGTGGCGCTGCCGAGCGCCCGGCCCGGGCTCGGGAATGGTTCGGGATGGAGCGACCTTAAAGCGCGTCCGGGGCCAGCCCTGCCCGGCCTGGGACATCTTCCCCCGGGCCAGGCTGCTCCAAACCCCGTCCAACCCTGGCCTGGAGCCTTCCTGGGCCGGGGCAGCCGCAGCTTCTCCGGGCAGGGCGGCACAGGGGATAGCGAGGTGACGTCACTCGCCATATCCCATCTGAGCTTGCCCTCTGCGCTGGGAAGCGCTTCCCCCTTGTCCTGCCACTCCCGGGCCGTGTCCAAAGTCCCTCCCCAGCTCTCCTGGAGCTCCTTCAGCCGGAAGGAGCTTTGATGTCCCCACGGCAGAAGCATCTCCGTGCCCTCTGGACTCGCTGCAGCAGCCCCACATTTCTCAGAGCTGGCAGAACGATCCGAGTGGGAATGGCTGATGGTGGGAAGGGCTCCGTGCCTGCCCCACTCCCACCCCAGAACCAGCACCCCACACGGGGCACCCGGAGAGCTCCAGCGGCTCCAGCCTTGGCCTCTGGCAGCGTCACAGCAGCTGCTCCTGTCCCTGTGTGCGCCCCCAGTGCCTCCCCTGGCACTGCGGAACCGGGGACAGGCGGGGCAGCACGGGGGCTGTGGGACACGGGGACAGCACAGAGACTGGGGGACATGGGGACAGCCAGGACAGCACGGGGGCTGTGGGACACGGGGACAGCATGGGGGCTGGGGGACATGGGGGGCAGCACAGGGGTTTTGGGACATGGGGACAGCACGGGGATTTTGGGACACGGGGCAGCCAGGACAGCACGGGGATTTGGGGACACAGCGCCAGCCGCGGGGATCCCCGCAGTGACACGAGCACGGCCGCGGGGCCGGGCGAGCAGCAGCGGCGCGACAGGTGCTGGGGAGGGATTTACCGAAATAAACTGGGGAGAGGCTGCCGGGGCAGATCTGTGCCGCAGGAGGCGGCGCGGAGCCAGGAGCTGCTCGGGAATGCGAGAGGAGCGGGGACAGGGACCGGGGAGTGCTGGGGGAGGGACAGGGACAGGGACAGGGACCGGGGAGTGCTGGGGGAGGGACAGGGACAGGGACGGGGACAGGGACAGGGACTGGGGGAGTGCTGGGACAGGGACAGGGACAGGGGAGTGCTGGGGGAGGGACAGGGACAGGGACAGGGACAGGGACAGGGACAGGGACAGGGACTGGGGAGTGCTGGGACAGGGACAGGGACAGGGACAGGGACTGGGACTGGGGAGTGCTGGGACAGGGACAGAGAGAATTGGGGATTTTGGGGAGAAGAACAGGGGACAGAGAAGGTTTTGGGGGAGAGGATCAGGGGACAGAGGAGGTTTTTGGGGAGCCCTGTGGGAGGATCGGGGGACAGAGGAGGTTTTGGGGAGCCTGTGAGAGGATCGGGGGACAGAGGAGGTTTTGGGGAGCCTGTGGGAGGGCAGGTCCCGCTCTGATCTCGGAGATCCCGTCCAGCCCCGAGGAGCAGCACCTGTGCCGGGCTCCTCCCCAGCTTGTCAGAACAGCCTGCTCCAGGAATTCCTGCTGGACAACGAGCTCCTCCTGCCACAAACAGCCTTGGGAACTCATTTTGCTGGCCTGAAGGACAACCCAAGTGGAACATTTTCCCTGTGGAACCCTCAGAGAGTTCTGAGGCCAAAGTCCTCCCTCGTGTGAGCTGTGAACGCCCCGGGAGCTGTGGAGCTCTCCTCCCCTCAGCAGCTCCCTTCCTTAGGGCTCCTTCAGCCCTGGAGCAGAGCGAGGCACCAGCCCTTCCCTGGGCCCTTCCCTGGGCCCTTCCCTGGGCCCTTCCCTGGGCCCCAGGGGCGTTTCCACAGGTGTGAACCTGTCCCTGCACCTGTCCCTGCACCTGTCCCTGCACCTGTGCCCCTGCAGCTGCCTGCTCCCAGCTCCTCAGCCTGTGTGGGGAGTGTGGCTGCTGCAAGTGCTCTGGGAATGTTCCTGTTGGATCTTCAGCACTAAAATTTTAGGTTTAGACTGATTGATTCAGATTTTTTTCTCTGTATGGTTTTGAGTGAGCAGCAGAGCAAGCTTTGACAATGAACCTCATCGTGCTTTTGCTTTTTTGTTTGTTTTTTCTGAAGCCTTTGCTGCTGCCACCTTAAAACCTTTAAAAGCTGCTCTCAAACTCTCTAACACAGGAGAGACCTGGGAGCAGCAAAGGAAGAGCAGGGAATGTCCCTTGAGGGAGAACAGGGAGACAGAAATACTGGCCAGGGCTGGAGGCTGCCAGGAGCTGCCAGGATGGAGAGGGCATCAAAGAATTATGGAATTGTTTGGGTTGGATGGAAAATCCCCTGAGCCCATCGGGTCCAGCATTGCTCGTGGCACTGCCAAGACCATGTCCCCAAGTGCCACACACACATCTGTTAAATCCCCCCCAGGGATGGCACTGCAGCCCTTTCCAGGAAGGAATTTTCCCAAATATCCAAACTAAACCTGCCCTGAGGCCGTTTCCTCTGTTGTTGGAGTCAGTGAGTCAGGGAATTCTCTGAATCCTTCAGGGAGAAATCAGAGTGCAGGGATTGAATCAAAGCCTTCAAATAAATTGAAGTACATTAACCCACTCACACACAAAGCAGATGTTTGAGTAGAAGTCAGTCAGTCAGTTTTAGGGTGAGCTCTGATGCTTTCAGTGAGTGACAGGTTTCAAATGCCAGAGGAGCAGAGTGAGCTCCAGTGAAGGTGAAACACACTGATATCTGCAGTGGAGGCTCCAGGCCACAGTTACAGACAGGACTGAGACACAGCAGAGCTGCAGTGAGAATATTGCTGACATTTCTCAGATAGAACAGGCAGACTGTGTGAGTAGCTCTATAGGTAACCTGGTGTGCTCAGAAACTGGGATTGTAACAGGTTAAGGAGTGGTGGTCTGAGTTTGTGTCTGAGCTTGTTGGAAATCCTGTATGAGAGTTTGTACTGGCAGAGTTGGTGCTTTCAGCCATTGTGGCTTCCAGCCATTCACCTATTGCTATTTCATTTGCCATTGCTTTTTGCTACTGCTTGTCTGTGCACCCTTGAGACCGATAAATAAATGTGTTTTGTAATAAATAACCTTTTAACTATTAGCTGCTTTGCCCATTTAACATACCCCAACACAGTAAGAGCCCAAAGAGTAAAAGGCTGAGAGCTGCAGAGTTTAGTGGCACAGAGCACCAAAGGTCCAAAACCCCAGAGGTGTCACTGCTCTCTCACCTGTGTCCTGCTGGGTCCCCTCCTGTCCCAGCCCCGTGGGGACAGAGCACACCCTGGAGCCGTGGGAGATGAACAAGACAGTTTATTAACAGCAGGACCAGGATGGGGAGGGGATGGGGTCCGGGGGTGCCTCTGTGGCTCGGGGGGACCGGCAGGTGGCTGGAGTGGCTCGGGGGGCAGGGCCTCCACACCAGGACAGTGGCTCAGAGCAGGAGGTGCCACGGGCGCGGGACACTGGGGACACACAGGGACAGTGGTGGGGGCTGCAGTGCTGCTGGCACTGCCCCTGCTGCTGGGGCGGCGGGGGGACAGGACAGGACACGGGGCCAAAGTGCTTCCAGTCCGCGTTCAACGCAGGGCGGGGCTCGAGAGCGGGCGGGGCCGGGCGGGGGACCGCGGGAACGGCGACAACACCGGCTACGGGGGGTCCCGGGGAGGGGGTCCCGGGGAGGGGATCCCTGGGGGTGGGGGTCTCGGGGATGGGGGTCCCGGGGAGGGGATCCCGGCGGCTGGGGGTCCTGGGGTGGGGGTCCCGGGGAGGGGGTCCCGGGGATGGGGGGTCCCGGGAGGGGGGGTCCCGGGGAGGGAGGGTCCCGGGGATGGGGGGATCCTGGGGATGGGAGGGATCCCTAACTGGGATTGGGGGTCCCTAACTGAGATGGGGGATCCTCACAGGGCTGGGGGATCCTCAGGGGAATGGGGGGGTCCCTAACTGGGATGGGGGGATCCCCACGATGTTGGGAGGATCCTAACTGGGCTGGGGGGATCCCTAACTGGGATGGGGGGATCTTAACTGGGCTGGGAGGATCCCGAACTGGGTGGGGGAATCCCTAACTGAAATGGGGGGATCTGAACTGAGCTGGGGGGTTCCCCTAACTGGGCTGGGGGATCTGAACTGGGCTGGGGGGGACCTGAACTGGGCTGGGGGATCCCTAACTGGGCTGGGGGATCTGAACTGGTTGGAGGGATCTGAACTGGGCTGGGGGTCCCTAACTGGGCTGGGGGATCTGAACTGGGCTGGGGGATCTGAACTGGCTGGGGGATCTGAACTGGGCTGGGGGGTCCCTAACTGGGCTGGGGGGATCTGGAACTGGTTGGAGGGATCTGAACTGGTTGGAGGGATCTGAACTGGGCTGGGGGATCTGAACTGGCTGGGGGATCCCTAATTGGGCTGGGGGATCTGAACTGGTTGGGGGGATCTGAACTGGTTGGGGGATTCCCTAACTGGGCTGGGGGATCTGAACTGGCTGGGGGATCTGAACTGGCTGGGGGATCTTGAACTGGTTGGGGGTCCCTAACTGGGCTGGGGGATCTGAACTGGGCTGGGGATCCCTAACTGGGCTGGGGGATCTGAACTGGGCTGGGGGATCCCTAACTGGGCTGGGGGGATCTGAACTGGTTGGGGGGATCTGAACTGGTTGGGGGATCTGAACTGGTTGGGGGATCCCTAACTGGGCTGGGGGGATCTGAACTGGCTGGGGGATCTGAGCTGGCTGGGGGATCTGAACTGGCTGGGGGTCCCTAACTGGGCTGGGGGATCTGAACTGGTTGGGGGATCTGAACTGGTTGGGGGATCTGAACTGGGCTGGGGGATCCCTAACTGGGCTGGGGGATCTGAACTGGGCTGGGGGTATATCTGAACTGGGCTGGAGTATCTGAACTGGCTGGGGGTCCCTAACTGGGCTGGGGGTATCTGAACTGGGCTGGGGGGTCCCTAACTGGGCTGGGGGGTATATCTGAACCGGGCTGGGGGATCTGAGCTGGCAGGGGGCCCCGGGGGGCGGGTCACTCCCTTGGCCCTGCCGATGATGGCCAGGATGTAGAGGAAGATGTTGATGATGTCGGTGTAGAGGCTGAGCGGCGAAGATGTACTCCTCAGGGCTCAGGGCCAGCTGCTTGTTCCCCAGGATCAGCTGCGTGTCCACTGCCAGGAACTGCGGGGGGACAGAGAGCAGCTGCAGGTCACACATCCCCCCCAGACCAGCCAGGCACCCCCCAGAACTGAGGGATGGGGACAGAGAGCAGCTGCAGGTCACACACCCCCACCCCAAACCAGCCAGGCACCCCCAGAACTGAGGGATGGGGACAGAGAGCAGCTGCAGGTCACACACCCCCCACCCCCAAACCAGCCAGGCACCCCCAGAACTGGAGGGATGGGGGCAGAGAGCAGCTGCAGGTCACACACATCCCCCCCCCAGACCAGCCAGGAACCCCCAGAACTGAGGGATGGGGGGCAGAGAGCAGCTGCAGGTCACACATCCCCCCCAGACCAGCCAGGCACCCCCCAGAACTGAGGGATGGGGACAGAGAGCAGCTGCAGGTTACACATCCCCCCAGACCAGCCAGGAACCCCCAGAACTGAGGGATGGGGGCAGGAGGGGGGGGGGCAGAGAGCAGCTGCAGGTCACACACCCCCACCCCAGACCAGCCAGGCACCCCCAGAACTGAGGGATGGGATGGTGAGGATTTTGGGAGAGGAAAAGGGGCAGAGGGGGAGCTGGGGATTTGGGGAGAGGGACGGGGGCAGAGAGGAACGTGGTGATTTTGGGAAGAACAGGGGGCAGAGGGGGAGCTGGGGAGTCTGGAGAGGGACAGGGACAGAGGGGGACCAGGGGATTTGGGGAGAGGGACAGGGGACAGAGGGGACCTGGAGATTTTGGGGACAGGAGCAGGGGACAGAAGGGGAGCTGGGGATTTTGGGGACAGCAGCAGGGGCTGGGGACAGGAGCAGGGGACAGAGGGAGACATGGGGGAAAGGAGCAGGGGGCAGAGGGGGACCTGGAGATTTTGGGGACAGGAGCAGGGGCAGAGGGGACCTGAGATTTTGGGGACAGGAGCAGGGGACAGAGGGGATTTGGGGACAGCAGCAGGGGCAGAAGGGAGCTGGGGACAGGAGCAGGGGACACAGGGGGAACATGAGGGACGGGCAATAGGGGGCACAGGAGAGCTGGGGATTTTGGGGACAGCAGCAGGGGAGAAGGGGGACACGGGGACAGCAGCAGGGGCAGAGGGGACACAAGCACAGCAGCAGGGGCAGGGGGAGCTGGGGACACAAGGACAGCAGCAGGGGCAGAGGGACACAGGCACAGCAGCAGGGGCAGGGGGATGGGGCAGAGGCACAGCAGCAGGGGCAGGGGGGACACGGGCACAGCAGCAGGGACAGAAGGGACACAGGGACAGCAGCAGGGGCAGGGGGATGGGGCAGGGCGGGCAGCCCCACTCACGCAGGTGAAGAGCAGCGCCCCCAGCGAGGCGAGACGATCTCCATGATGCGGTTAAGGGATGAAGATGCAGAGCACGGCGAACAGCATCAGCACCACCAGGCAGATCACCAGCACGCCCCCGGCACGAGGTGAAGTCGTACTTGGTCTGGGAGGGCTGGTCAGAGCCCCAGCGGCAGCAGGGGCTCAGAGGGAGGGGCCACAGAGCCAGAGGCAGCTGGGGGGTCACACACTCCCTGCCGGGGGCCCATAGGGCCGAGGGGGAGATCACAGAGCCCCCCAGCAGCCAGCAGGGACTGTACCCCAGTTTGGAGCCCCCCAGGGAACTGTACCCCCAGTTTGGAGCTCCTCAGGAACCAGCAGGGGACTGTACCCCCAGTTTGGAGCCCCCCCAGGGAACTGTACCCCAGTTTGGAGCTCCTCAGGAACTGTACCCCAGTTTGGAGCTCCTCAGGAACCAGCAGGGGACTGTACCCCCAGTTTGGAGCTCCCTCAGGAACTGTACCCCCAGTTTGGAGCTACCCAGGAACCCAGCAGGGGACTGTACCCCCAGTTTGGAGCTACCCAGGGAACTGTACCCCCAGTTTGGAGCTCCTCAGGAACCAGCAGGGGACTGTACCCCAGTTTGGAGCTACCCAGGGAACTGTACCCCCAGTTTGAGCTCCTCAGGGAGGAGCAGGGGATTGTAGCCCCAGTTTGAGCTACCCAGGGAACTGTACCCCCAGTTTGGAGCTCCTCAGGAACCCAGCAGGGGACTGTACCCCAGTTTGGAGCTCCTCAGGGAACTGTACCCCCAGTTTGGAGCTCCTCAGGAACCAGCAGGGGACTGTACCCCCAGTTTGGAGCTCCTCAGGAACTGTACCCCCAGTTTGGAGCTCCTCAGGAACCAGCAGGGGACTGTACCCCCAGTTTGGAGCTCCCTCAGGAACTGTACCCCCAGTTTGGAGCTCCTCAGGAACCAGCAGGGGACTGTACCCCTGTTTGGAGCTCCTCAGGGAACTGTACCCCAGTTTGGAGGTACCCAGGAACCAGCAGGGAACTGTACTCCCAGTTTGGAGCTCCTCAGGAACTGTACCCCAGTTTGGAGCTACCCAGGGAGGAGCAGGGGATTGTAGCCCCAGTTTGGAGCTACCCAGGGAACTGTACCCCAGTTTGGAGCTCCTCAGGAACCAGCAGGGGACTGTACCCCAGTTTGGAGCTACCCAGGAACTGTACCCCCAGTTTGGAGCTCCTCAGGAACTGTACCCCAGTTTGGAGCTACCCAGGAACCCAGCAGGGACTGTACCCCCAGTTTGGAGCTACCCAGGAACTGTACCCCAGTTTGGAGCCCCCCAGGAACTGTACCCCCAGTTTGGAGCTCCTCAGGGAGGAGTAGGGGATTGTAGCCCCAGTTTGGAGCTACCCAGGGAACTGTACCCCAGTTTGGAGCTACCCAGGGAACTGTACCCCTAGTTTGGAGCTCCTCAGGGAGGAGTAGGGGATTGTAGCCCCAGTTTGGAGCTACCCAGGGAACTGTACCCCCAGTTTGGAGCTCCTCAGGAACCCAGCAGGGAACTGTACCCCCCAGTTTGGAGCCCCCCAGGGAACTGTACCCCAGTTTGGAGCCCCCCAGGGGAGGAGTAGGGGATTGTAGCCCCAGTTTGGAGCTACCCAGGGAACTGTACCCCCCAGTTTGGAGCTACCCAGGAACCAGCAGGGAACTGTACCCCAGTTTGGAGCCCCCCAGGAACTGTACCCCCAGTTTGGAGCTCCCTCAGGAACCAGCAGGGGACTGTACCCCCAGTTTGGAGCTACCCAAGGAACTGTACCCCCAGTTTGAGCTCTTCAGGAACCAGCAGGGAACTGTACCCCCAGTTTGGAGCCCCCCAGGGAACTGTACCCCAGTTTGGAGCTACCCAGGAACCCAGCAGGGGACTGTACCCCAGTTTGAGCCCCCCAGGAACTGTACCCCAGTTTGGAGCCCCCCAGGGAGGAGTAGGGGATTGTAGCCCCAGTTTGGAGCTACCCAGGAACTGTACCCCCAGTTTGGAGCTACCCAGGAACCCAGCAGGGAACTGTACCCCAGTTTGGAGCCCCCCAGGAACTGTACCCCAGTTTGGAGCCCCCCAGGGAACTGCACCCCCAGTCTGGAGCCCCCCAGAGGATTGCACCCCCGGGTTTGAAGCCCCCCAAAGGACTGTACCCCCAGTCTGGAGCCCCCCAGAGGATTGCACCCCCGGTTTGAAGCCCCCCAGGGGCCGCCGCAGGCAGGGCTGACCTGCAGGGAGAAGATGACCACGGTGAAGCAGACGACGACGGTGATGCCCACGGCCATGATGACGGCCTCGGTGTCATAGAAGCTGGCGATCATCCCCACCATGTACGACAGGCTGACGGTCAGGATGGACTGGGGAGGGGAGCCGTCAGCCTGGCAGCCGGCTGGCACCCCAACAGGCCTGTGCCCCTGGGTCAGCACCCCAAACCCTCTGTGTGCACCCCAACAGGCCTGTGCCCCTGGGTCAGCACCCCAAAAACCTGCCCTGACACCCCCCAAACAGGCCCTGTACCCCTGGGTCAGCACCCCCAAACCCTCTGTGTGCACCCCAAACAGGCCCTGTGCCCCCTGGCTTGGCACCCCAAAACCTGCCCTGACACCCCCACCAGCTCAGCACCCCCCAAACAGGCCCCTGTACCCCTGGCTTGGCACCCGCAAACCCTCTGTGTGCCCCCTGGCTCAACACCCCAAAACCCGTCCCATCACCCCTACCCAGCTCAGCACCCCCAAACCTACCCCATCACCCCCACCCAGCCCAGCACCCCCAAACCTGCCCCTGACACCTCTGTGGTACAGCATGCTGAATCTGCCCCCTCATCCTGGCACCCCCAAACCCTCTGTGTGCCCCTGGCTCAGCACCCCCAAACCTGCCCGCACACCTCATCCTGGCACCCCTAAACCTGCCCCATCACACCTACTCAGCTCAGCACCCCCAAACCTGCCCCATCACCCCCACCCAGCCCAGCACCCCCCAAACCCTCTGTGTGCCCCCTGGCTCAGCACCCCCAAACCCACCCCACCGTGACCCCCCCCAGACCCTCCAGGCCCCCCAGCCCTCCGCCGCCCCCCGCCCAGCCCCCGCCCGCTGGCTCCCCACCAGGGAGACGAGGTTCCAGGGGTGCTTGCGGCGGGAAGTCCCCGCAGCAGCTGAGCACGATGAGGGAGATGAAGAAGACGGCGTAGGACACGTAGTACGTCCAGACATTGCGCTGCACGAAGCCCCGCACGCTCCTGACGAAGGTGAAGACGGTCACGAAGGCGAAGGTGACGGTCAGCTGCAGCGTCAGCACCAGGAACACCTGCGGGCGGCCGGAGGGGTCAGGGGCTCCCCGCGCCCCGCCCCGCCCCGCCGCCGCCGCCGCCCACCTTGCGGATGAAGGCCTGGCGCACGCTCTTGTCGTCCCAGTGCGCCGACGGGAAGTCCTGGTTGTCGTAGTACGAGGGGGGCCCGTCCTCGTGGTAGGTGCTGTGCAGGGGGGCTGTGCGGAGCAGCGGGGGGTCTCAGGAGGGGCGGGGAGCGGAGCTCTGCGCCCCCCCAAAGGCGGTGTCACCCTCCAGCCCCGGCGGGCACGGGCCCCTGCTGCCCCCCGGGATGTGCGGGGTAGGGGCAGCACCCACAGGAGGGGGCCCCTGCTGCCCCCGGGATGTGCGGGGCAGGGGCAGCACCCACGGGGGGCCCCAGCTGCCCCCAGGATGTGCGGGGTAGGGGCAGCACCCACGGGGGGGTCCCTGCTGCCCCCGGGATGTGCGGGGCAGGGGCAGCACCCACGGGGGTCCCCAGCTGCCCCCAGGATGTGCGGGGCAGGGGCAGCACCCACGGGGGGGTCCCTGCTGCCCCCGGGATGTGCGGGGCAGGGGCAGCACCCACGGGGGGCCCCAGCTGCCCCCAGGATGTGCGGGGTAGGGGCAGCACCCACGGGGGGGTCCCTGCTGCCCCCCGGGATGTGAGGGGCAGGGGGCAGCACCCACGGGGGGCCCCAGCTGCCCCCGGGATGTGCGGGGCAGGGGCAGCACCCACGGGGGTCCCCAGCTGCCCCCAGGATGTGCGGGGCAGGGGGCAGCACCCACGGGGGGGTCCCTGCTGCCCCCCGGGATGTGCGGGGCAGGGGCAGCACCCACGGGGGTCCCTGCTGCCCCCAGGATGTGCGGGGCAGGGGGCAGCACCCACGGGGGGGTCCCTGCTGCCCCCCGGGATGTGAGGGGCAGGGGGCAGCACCCACGGGGGGTCCCTGCTGTCCCACTTGTGCCCCCTGCTGCCCCCGGGATGTGCGGGGCAGGGGCAGCACCCACAGAAGGGGGTCCCTGCTGCCCCCCAGGATGTGCGGGGCAGGGGCAGCACCCACGGGGGGTCCCAGCTGCCCCCCCGGGAGGTGAGGAGCAGGGGCAGCACCCACGGGGGGTCCCTGCTGCCCCCGGGATGTGCGGGGCAGGGGCAGCACCCACGGGGGGTCCCAGCTGCCCCCCCGGGAGGTGAGGAGCAGGGGCAGCACCCACGGGGGGTCCCAGCTGCCCCCCGGGATGTGAGGGGCAGGGGGCAGCACCCACGGGAGGCCCCAGCTGCCCCCGGGATGTGCGGGGCAGGGGCAGCACCCACGGGAGGCCCCAGCTGCCCCCAGGATGTGCGGGGCAGGGGGCAGCACCCACGGGGGGGTCCCTGCTGCCCCCCGGGATGTGAGGGGCAGGGGGCAGCACCCACGGGGGGCCCCTGCTGTCCCACTTGTGCCCCCTGCTGCCCCCGGGATGTGTGGGGCAGGGGGCAGCACCCACGGGGGGTCCCAGCTGCCCCCCGGGATGTGAGGGGCAGGGGCAGCACCCACGGGGGGGTCCCTGCTGCCCCACTTGGGTCCCCCTACTGACTGAAACAGAGACACAGCTGCCAAAACGGGACGCCCACCCCCCTCCCTCCAAGGGAGCCCCCCCAAGCTGCCCTCAGTGCCCAAAACCCCCAGACTCAGACAGGAGCCTGGGAGGGGGGTCACACACCCACTGGGGGGGCCCATCTGGGGACTAGGGGGGTCCCACACCCCATTTAGAGCCCATGAGGGGGTCCCACACCCCATGTGCAGCCCATGAGGGGGTCCCACACCCCATGTGGAGCCCAGGACAGGGTCCCACACCCCATTTAGAGCCCAGGACGGGGTCCCACACCCCATTTAGAGCCCATGAGGGGGTCCCACACCCCATGTGGAGCCCAGGACAGGGTCCCACACCCCATGTGCAGCCCAGGACAGGGTCCCACACCCCATGTGGGAGCCCATGACAGGGCCCCACACCCCATTTGCAGCCCAGGACGGGGTCCCACACCCCATGTGCAGCCCATGAGGGGGTCCCACACCCCATGTGCAGCCCAGGACAGGGTCCCACACCCCCATGTGGAGCCCATGAGGGGTCCCACACCCCATGTGGAGCCCATGAGGGGGTCCCACACCCCATGTGCAGCCCAGGACGGGGTCCCACACCCCATGTGGAGCCCATGAGGGGGTCCCACACCCCATGTGCAGCCCAGGACGGGGTCCCACACCCCATGTGGAGCCCATGAGGGGGGTCCCACACCCCATTTGCAGCCCAGGACGGGGTCCCACACCCCATGTGGAGCCCAGGACGGGGGTCCCACACCCCATGTGGAGCCCAGGACGGGGTCCCACACCCCATGTGGAGCCCATGAGGGGGTCCCACACCCCATTTAGAGCCCAGGACGGGGTCCCACACCCCCATGTGGAGCCCAGGACGGGGTCCCACACCCCATGTGCAGCCCATGAGGGGGTCCCACACCCCATGTGCAGCCCAGGACAGGGTCCCACACCCCATGTGGAGCCCATGAGGGGGTCCCACACCCCATGTGCAGCCCATGAGGGGGTCCCACACCCCATGTGCAGCCCAGGACGGGGTCCCACACCCCATGTGGAGCCCATGAGGGGGTCCCACACCCCATTTGCAGCCCAGGACGGGGTCCCACACCCCCATTTGCAGCCCAGGACGGGGTCCCACACCCCATGTGGAGCCCAGGACAGGGTCCCACACCCCATTTAGAGCCCAGGGACGGGGTCCCACACCCCATGTGCAGCCCATGAGGGGGTCCCACACCCCATTTGCAGCCCAGGACAGGGTCCCACACCCCATTTGCAGCCCAGGGACGGGGTCCCACACCCCATTTGCAGCCCCCCACCCGCAGTACCCCCACCCCCGCCCCCCGGCGGTACTCACAGTCCTGGTCGCCGGGGACCATGGGCTGGGGCTGGGCGATAGGGGGGCTGCCCGTAAAGGGCCCTGCGGGTAGGGCCCGGCGTGGGGAGTAGGGCCCGGGGGTAGGAGCCCGGCGGGGGCGTCACGGGGGTGGGGGGGCGGCGCCGGGCCCTCCTGCGTGAAGCCGGGGCTGGGGGTAGGGCGTGGGGGCTGAACTGCGGCTGGGGGGTAGGGGGGCCACGGGGTAGGGGGGCTGGGGGTAGGCGGGGGGCCTGCGGGGGTTGCTGCCCCCCGGCCGTCGCTGGTCACCAGGAAGCTCTTCTCGTGCGACATGGCGTCCCCGCCGGCTCGCGACACAGCCTGCGGGCTCGCGGGGACAGCGGTCAGGGACGGGCAGCCCCTCAGCAGCGTTGCCAGCCCCAGTGACAGTGTCACCCCTGCAGTGACAGTGCCACCCCCAGTGACAGTGCCACCCCCCAGGGACAGTGCCACCCCCAGGGCAGTGCCACCCCCAGGGACAGCGTCACCCCCAGGGACAGCGTCACCCCCAGGGACAGTGCCACCCCCAGTGACAGTGTCACCCCCAGGGACAGTGCCACCCCCAGTGACAGTGTCACCCCCAGGGACAGTGCCAGCCCCAGGGACAGCGCCAGCCCCAGGGACAGTGTCACCCTGCAGTGACAGTGCCACCCCCAGGGACAGCGTCACCCCCCAGGGACAGCGTCACCCCCCAGGGACAGTGTCACCCCAGTGACAGTGTCACCCCCGCAGTGACAGTGCCACCCCCCCGTGACAGTGTCACCCCCCAGTGACAGTGCCACCCTCCTGGTTGTCACCCGCGAGTGAGCAGCCGTTAGACATCAGCCCCATGGCCATCAGTCCCTCATGGCCATCACCCCCTCAGAGCCATCATCCCTCATGACCATCACATGTCATGGCCACCAGCCCAATGGCCATCACTTCCCCCTATGGCCACCAGCCCTCATGGCCATCACCCCCTCAGAGCCATCATCCCTCATGACCATCACATGTCATGGCCATCACCCCCCATGGCCATCAGTCCCTCGTGGCCATCAGTCCTCGTGGCCATCACCCCTCTCATGGCCATAACACCCTCATGGCCATCACCCCTCATGGCCATCACCCCTCATGGCCATCATCCCTCATGGCCATCATCCCTCATGGCCATCAGCCCCTCAAGGCCATCACTCCTTCATGGCCATCAGCCCCCGTGGCCACCGGCTCTCCAGCCATCACCCCCGCGGCTCCCGGCCGGTTCAGCACCCCGGGATGAGGGGTCCCCACTCGGGAACACCCCGGAATTTGGGGGGTCCCCACTCGGGAACACCCCGGAATTTGGGGGGTCCCCGCCATCGGGGGGTCCCGTCCCGCTCCCCCCCCGCCCAAGATGGCGGCGAGGCCGTTGCCATGGCAACACCCTCAGGGGCAGGGGCGATGCGCGGGCCCGGGCCGCGCGTTCGGGCTGCGGGCCGGTGTGAGGGCCCGGTTCCTGCCGCGATTACCGGGCTGCAAGAGCCCGGTTCCTGCCGCGATTTACCGAGGGAGCTCCCGCCGCTGCCTCACCGCCCCGCCGGGCCGTCACCGCGAGCGGCGGCGTCCCGCCAGGCCCCGGCGCCAGGCCCGGCGCCGGGCCCGGCCTCGGCTCCAGCGGGGCCGCCCCCGCTCCTTCCCGGAGCGCGGTTACAAAACCGGAGCGGCGGCTGCGCCCTCGCCAGGCGGGGATGGCCGTACCGGCACTGGCACCGGCGCGGTACCGGCGCTGCTCCGGTGCCGCAGCGGCCCCGGCCCGGCCAACGGGCAGCGCCGGCCGGTGGCGCAACCACAGCGGCCGCGTGACGGCCCCGCGCTCCGGCAGCACCGGACGGGACGGGACGGGACGGGGGGACGCGGCCCTGCGGCATTTCGGGGGGCAGAGCGGGATACGGCGGGCACCCCGAGCGGGGGTGCGGGGGCTCGGGGGAACCGCAGCGCGGGGTGCGGGGGTGCGGGGGGATCGGTGTGCAGGGGGCCCGCATAACGGGGTGCGGGGAACCGCAAAACCGGGTGCGAGAATATGGGGGGCCCGCATAACCGGGTGCGGGGAACCGCAAAACCGGGTGCGGGGATATGGGGGGCCCGCATAACCGGGTACGGGGAACCCGCAAAACCGGGTGCGGGGATATGGGGGGCCCGCATAACCGGGTACGGGGGAACCCGCAAAACCGGGTGCGGGGATATGGGGGGCCCGCATAACGGGGTGCGGGGAACCGCAAAACCGGGTGCGGGGGATATGGGGGGCCCGAATCACGGGGTGCGGGGATATGGGGGAACCCGCATCACGGGAATATGAGGGGCCCGAATCACGGGGTGCGGAGATATGGGGGGCCCGCATCATGGGGTGCGGGGCTTTGGGGAACCCGCATCACGGGGTGCGGGCGGGATTTTGGGGGTGCCAGGGTGCCCGCAGCACAGCGCGCGGGCGGGATTTTGGGGGCGCGGGGGCCGCAGCCGTACGCGCGGCGCTGCGGGCGGGCCTGCGGGGGTGCAGGTGTTGTTCCCGCATCACGGGGCTGCGGGGGCGCCGCCGCCCCCCCGGCTCTCTCCGAGCCCCGTAAGCCGCTTTGCCCTGACGCTCGGTAAAGCCCCGAGCCGCGGCCTATTTACGGCAGCAGCGATCCTAATCCCCGGGCGCTGCCGCGGGCAGGGGGCCGCGGCCCGGAGACCCCCACCGTGCCCGCGGGGCCCCGCTCGGCCCCGCCGCCCCCGCAGCGCTATCCCCCCTCCCCGCGGCGAGCCCCGCGCGCTGCGGAATGCGGCAGCGGCAGCGGCGCAGCGAACCGCGCTCGGCGGCGGCTCCGGGCCCCCCGCAGCCCCCGCTCGCCGCTCGCAGCCCCCCAGCCGAGCCCCGGGCCCGCCGAGCCCCCGAACCCCCCGGGCCCCGCTCACCGGGCGGGCCGAGCTGCGCGGGGTCCGCTGGCTGCGCGCCGGTGGGCGGGGCCTGCGGGGGGCGGGGCCAGAGGGGGCGGGGCTCGCGGGGGGCGGGGCTGGGGCGGGGCCGCGCGCAGAGCGCCCCCTGGTGGCGGCAGCGCGCACGCGGTCACGCGTGGGGACGGGCACGCGCCCCCGGGAACGCGCAAAGGGCGGCTACGCGTCCCCCTGAGTGTCACCTTTGGGTGCCCGTGGCATTCTCGTGTCCCCCGTCACACGTGGGGTCAGTTCCGTGCTCCCCTGTTACATGTGGGGCCAGTTCCGTGTCCCCTTGTCACGCGTGGGGACGGGCACGCGCCCCCGGGAACGCGCAGAGGGCGGCTACGCGTCCCCCTGAGTGTCACCTTTGGGTGCCCGTGGCATTCTCGTGTCCCCCGTCACACGTGGGGTCAGTTACGTGTTCCCCTGTTACATGTGGGGCCAGTTCCGTGTCCCCTGGTCACGCGTGGGGCTGGTCACGCACTCTGGACGGCCACTTGTCCCCCTGTCACCCATGGGACTACTGTCCCCGTGTCATTCTCGGGGACCGTCCCCTGTCACCCGTGGGGCTTTGTCCGTGTCCTCCATCACACATGGGCTCAGTTCCGTGTCCCCTGGTCACTCGTGGGGCGGGTCACGCACTCTGGACGGCCACTTGTCCCCCTGTCACCCGTGGGGCTGACCCCATGTCATCCTCAGGGATGATCCGTGTCACTCGTGGGGCTTTGTCCGTGTTCCCCTGTCACATCTGGGGTCAGTTCTGTGTCCCCTGGTCACGCGTGGGGACAGTCACGCGTCCCCGGGAATGCGCCAGGGACGGCCACGCGCCCCCTGTGTGTCACCCCCGGGTGCCTGTGACACCCCCGTGTGTCCCTGTCACCCGTGGGGCTTTGTCCGTGTCCTCCCGTCACACGTGGAGTCAGTTCTGTATCCTCTGGTCACTCGTGGGGCCGGTCACGCACTCTGGACAGCCACTTGTCCCCCTGTCACCCGTGGGACTACTGTCCCCGTGTCATTCTCGGGGACCGTCCCCTGTCACCCGTGGGGCTTTGTCCGTGTCCTCCATCACACATGGGGTCAGTTCTGTGTCCCCTGGTCACTCGTGGGGCCGGTCACGCACATGACACACCCACTTGTCCCCCTGTCACCCGTGGGGCTGTCCCCGTGTCCCTCCCCCTCCGAGAGCTGCTCACCTGTCCCCGAGTCCCGTGTCGCGTGTCGCGTGTCCCGTGTCGCGTGTCCCCACCCCGGCCCCGCCCCCCGCCCTCCCCTTCCCGTCCTTGGCCCGGTTTCGGTTTCGGTTCTTGCCCGGGGCGGAGCCGCGCCGGGTCCGGTGCGTGGGGGGTCCCTGAAAGCTCCGGGGGGTCCCTGAAAGCTCCGGGGGTCCCCAGGAAGCTCCGGGGGGGTCCCTGGGAAGCTCCGGGGGGTCCCTGAAAGTTCCGGGGGTTCGGGGGCGCCCCCCGGGCTGGGGGCACCCTCGGTACTGCGGGGGGGGGGCACGGATTTGGGGTTTGGGGGGATTTGGGGTCACGCACGGGGGTGGGCACGGATTTGGGGGGTTGGGGAGGGATTCGGGGTCCCGCACGGATTTGGGGTTTGGGGGGTTTCAGGGGTCCCGCACGGGGGTGGGCACGGATTTGGGGGTTGGGGGTGTTTCGGGGGTCCCGCACGGATTTGGGGTTTCGGGGTCCCGCACGGATTTGGGGGTTGGGAGGATTCGGGGTCCCGCACGGATTGGGGGTTCGGGGTCCCGCACGGATTTGGGGGGTTCGGGGTCCCGCACGGATTGGGGGGTTTGGGGGGATTCGGGGTCCCGCACGGATTTGGGGGTTCAGGGTCCCGCACGGATTTGGGGTTCGGGGTCCCGCACGGATTTGGGGATTCGGGGTCCCGCACGGATTTGGGGTTTCGGGGTCCCGCACGGATTTGGGTTCAGGGGTCCCGCACGGATTTGGGGGTTGGGGGGTTCGGGGTCCCGCACGGATTGAGGGTTCGGGGTCCCGCACGGATTTGGGGGTTCAGGGGTCCCGCACGGATTGGGGGTTTGGGGGGATTCAGGGGTCCCACACGGATTTGGGGGTTCAGGGTCCCTGCACGGATTTGGGGGTTCGGGGTCCCGCACGGATTTGGGGATTCGGGGTCCCGCACGGATTTGGGGTTTCAGGGTCCCGCACGGATTTGGGTTCGGGGTCCCCGCACGGATTTGGGGGTTGGGGGGGGTTCGGGGTCCCGCACGGATTGGGGGGTTCGGGGTCCCGCACGGATTTGAGGGGTTCAGGGGTCCCGCACGGATTGGGGGTTTGGGGGGATTCGGGGTCCCGCACGGATTTGGGGGTTCGGGGTCCCGCACGGATTTAGGGGTTGGGGGGTTGGGGGTCCCGCACGGATTGGGGTTTGGGGGTCCCTGCACGGATTTGGGGTTGGGGGGTTCGGGGTCCCGCACGGCCCAGACGCGCAGTGCCCCCCAGGATGGCCGGGGCGGTGCTGGAGGTGCGGGGGCCCCCCGACGCCCCCGAGGAGCTGCTGGTGCTGTACTTCGAGAGCCGGGCGGCGCTCGAGGCGACCCCGTCGTGAGCTGCCACCGCCTCGGGCAGCTCCTCTTCCTCACCTTCGAGCACCCCCGGGGGTAAGCGGGGCGGGCCGGTTCCACTGGGAGCACTGGGGTGGGGTTTGGGGTTCCCAGTTCCGACTGGGAGCACTGGGGTGGGGAGTGTGACCGTCCCAGTTCCACTGGGAGCACTGGGGTGGGGTTTGGGGTTCCCAGTTCCCACTGGGAGCACTGGGGTGGGGGTGTGACCGTCCCAGTTCCGACTGGGAGCACTGGGGGTGGGGGTGTGACCGTCCCAGTTCCGACTGGGAGCACTGGGGTGGGTTTGGGGTTCCCAGTTCCACTGAGAGCACTGGGATGGGATCTGGGGGTCTCAGTTCCAACTGGGGAGTACTGGGATGGGATCTGGGGGTCTCAGTTCCGACTGGGAGCACTGGGGTGGGATTTGGGGTTCCCAGCCCCACTGGGAGCACTGGGATGGGATTTGGGGTTCCCAGCCCCACTGGGATGGGATTTGGGGTTCTCAGCCCCACTGGGATGGGATTTGGGGTTCCCAGTGCTGTGCCCCCGGGGGTCCCAGGGGCTGTGGGAGTGCTGGCTGTGGCTGTGGGGTCCCCAGTGACCCCAGTGTCCCCAGTATCCCCAGTATCCCCAGTGTCCCCAGTGACCCAGTGTCCCCAGTATCCCCAGTGTCCCCAGTGACCCCAGTGACCCCAGTGTCCCCAGTGACCCCGGTGACCCCAGTATCCCCAGTGACCCCAGTATCCCCCAGTGTCCCCGGTGTCCCCAATGTCCCCAGTGTCCCCAGTATCCCCAGTATCCCCAGTGTCCCCAGTGACCCCAGTATCCCCAGTGACCCCAGTATCCCCAGTGTCCCCAGTGACCCCAGTATCCCCAGTGACCCCAGTATCCCCAGTGACCCCAGTGTCCCCAGTGACTCCAGTGACCCCAGTGTCCCCAGTGTCCCCAGTGACCCCAGTATCCCCAGTGTCCCCGGTGTCCCCAGTATCCCCAGTATCCCCCAGTGTCCCCAGTGACCCCAGTATCCCCAGTGACCCCAGTGTCCCCAGTGTCCCCAGTGACCCCAGTATCCCTCAGTGTCCCCAGTGACCCCAGTATCCCCAGTGTCCCCAATGTCCCCAGTGACCCCAGTGTCCCCAGTGACTCCAGTGACCCCAGTGTCCCCAGTGTCCCCAGTGACTCTAGTATCCCCAGTGTCCCCGGTGTCCCCAGTGTCCCCAGTGTCCCCAGTGACCCCAATGTCCCCAATGTCCCCAGTGACCCCAGTGTCCCCAGTGACCCCAGTATCCCCAGTGTCCCCAGTGTCCCCAGTGACCCCAGTGTCCCCAGTGACTCCAGTGTCCCCAGTGACCCCAGTATCCCCAGTATCCCCAGTGTCCCCAGTATCCCCAGTATCCCCAGTGTCCCCAGTGACCCCAGTATCCCCAGTGACCCCAGTGTCCCCAGTGTCCCCAGTGACCCCAGTATCCCCAGTGTCCCCAATGTCCCCAGTGACCCAGTGTCCCCAGTGTCCCCAGTATCCCCAATGTCCCCCAGTGTCCCCAGTCACCCCCAATGTCCCCAGTGTCCCCAATGACCCCCATTGACCCCAATGTCCCCCAGTGTCCCCAGTGACCCCCAGTGTCCCCAGTGTCCCCAATGACCCCCAGTGACCCCAGTGTCCCCAGTGACCCCAATGTCCCCAGTGTCCCCAGTGTCCCCAGTGACCCCCAGTGTCCCTCCCCAGGCGCCCAGAGCGTGCTGGCCCAGGGCAGCCACAGGCTGGGGGGGGCCGAGCTGGGGAGTCGCCCGCCCCCCTGGGACCCCACCCACCTGCTGCTGCAGCCCTGGAGCCAGGGAGCCCCCCGAGCCCCCCGGACGTGCCCCCTGCACGCCCTGCTGGGGTGCCCGCCCGGCAGTGCCACCCCCTGTGCCAGGGCTCGGGGTGCCCAGCGAGGGCCCTGCTGCGCTCATGGGACCCCCTGAGCCCCCAGGTGGGACTGGGGATGGGGGACACCGGGGTGGGGGGACACTGGGGTGAGATGGGGACACTGGGGTGGGATGGGACACTGGGGTGGGATGAAATGGCAGAAGTGGGATGGGGACACTGGGGTGGGATTGAGATACTGGGGTGGGTTAAAGGATGTTGAGATGGGATGGGGATGTTTGGGAGTGGGATAGGGGACACCCGGGAGTGGGATAGGGGACATCGGGGTGGGATGAGGGATGTTGAGGGTGGGATAGGGGACTCTAGGGTAGAGTAGGGAGACAGCAGGAGTGGGATGGGGGATGTTGAGCGTGGAATAGGGATGGCAGAGGTTGGATCACGAACACTGGGGTGGGATGGGGATGTTGGGGTGGGATGGGGACACTGGGATAGGGGTGGGGACATCGGGGTGGGATGGGGATGTTGGGGGTGGGATGAGGATTTTGGGGTGGGATAGGGGATGGCAGAATGGGATGGGGACACTGGGATGAGATGAGGGATGTTGAGGCTGGGATGGGGATTTTGGGGATGTGATGGGGGCACCGGGGTGAGATGGGGATGTTGGGATGGGATGGGGATGGTGGGGTGAGGATGTGGAGGGCACAGGTGATGGGATGGGGCTGCCAAGGGCTTGGGGGGCAGCAGGGTGGCACAGTCAGGCTGCTGAGGGCTGGGGGACAGCGGTGCCAGGGGTGGGAGTACTGGGAGTACTGGGGGCTGATGGCCTTGACGTGGCGTCGGGCTGGCGCCTGAGGCGACGAGGGCAGGCGGCACCGGCCCAGCGCAGTGCCAGCGCTGCCCGTGCCGCAGAGCTGGCGGGACGGCCCGAGCGCCCGGGCTGCGAGGGCTGGCGCTGCTGCGGAGTGCCGGGAGCTCCAGCGGTGCTGAATGCAGGGCGCCCGGCGCCCGAACCCGCTGACCTGCTCGAGCTCTGCCGAGAACAGCAGCCCAGCGGCGGCCGCGTCACCGACGTGCGGCTGCTGCCGGGCGGCCGCGGGGCCGTGGTCACCTTCCAGGAGGCGGCAGGTGAGGGCGAGCCCCGCGGGAGCCGCGGAGCCGCGGGGAGCCGCCGGGCCGCCCGCTGCCCGTGCCTTTGTGTCCCAGCCGCAGAGCGGGTGCTGCAGAGGCCGCACCGGCTGCAGGACGCGGTGCTGGAGCTCGTCCCCCACTTCCCCTTCCTGGAGCTGCCCCTGGACGCTGTCACCGCTCCGGACAGCGCCCGTGCCCCTGACGTGGAGCCCGTGCTGGTCGCGGAGCCCTCGCTGCACACGGAGTGCCCGCCGGACACAGCCCCCGGCGTGGCGCGCACCGACCCCCCGCCGGACACGGCGCCGGCAGCACCAACACCGCAGCCGGTGCCAGAGCAGCCGCCGGCCGCCGTCCCCAGCAGGGACAGGGACACAGAGGGGCTCAGGGCCGTGCCCAGCCAGGCCCAGCGGCCGGGGCCTGTGTCCCCGGGGGTCCCGGAGCCGCCGCCGGCGCTGCCGGTGCAGGACGAGCTGCTGGTGCCGGCGGAGCCGGGCGCTCTGCGGTACCTGCAGCAGCACCACCAGGACGTGCTCGGCAGCATCCCCGAAGTGTCCCTGCTGCCGCTGGAGGGGGGGGACATCTCTGCCTTCCGGGTGAGCCGCAGGCGGGGCTGCGGGAACGTACAGGCAGGTGTGTGGGCAGGTACAGGCAGGGCTGTGGGAAGGTACAGGCAGGTGCATGAGCAGGTACAGGCAGGTGTGAGAGCAGGTACAGGCAGGAGTGTGGGCAGGTACAGGCAGGTGTGAGCAGGTACGGGCAGGTGTGGGCAGGTACAGGCAAGGGTGTGTGAGCAGGTACAGGCGGGGCTGTGGGCAGGTACAGGCAGGTGCATGAGAGCAGGTACAGGCAGGTGTGTGGGCAGGTACAGGCAGGGTGTGGGCAGGTACAGGCAGGTGTGGGCAGGTACGAGGCAGAGTGTGTGAGCAGGTACAGGCAGGAGTGTGAGCAGGTCGCGGGCAGGGGTGTGGGCAGGTACAGGCAGGGGGTGTGGGCAGGTACAGGCAGGGGGTGAGAGCAGGTACAGAGGCGGGGCTGTGGGAGCGTACAGGCAGGGCTGTGGGCAGGTACAGGCAGGGGCTGTGGACAGGTACAGAGCAGGGCTGTGGGCAGGTGCAGGCAGATGTGGGCAGGTACAGGCAGGTGAGAGCAGGTGCAGGTAGCAGTGCAGAGAGAGGTACAGGCAGATGTGAGCAGGTACAGGCAGGGTGTGAGAGCAGGTACAGGCAGATGTGTGAGTAGGTGGAGGCAGCAGTGCAGGGAGGGTACAGGCAGTTGTGGGTAGATGCAGGCAGGGGGTGTGGGCAGGTACAGGCAGGGCTGTGGGAAGGGAGTACAGGCAGGTGTGTGAGCAGGTACAGGCAGGTGTGAGCAGGTACAGGCAGGTGTGTGGGCAGGTACAGGCAGGTGAGAGCAGGTATAGGCGTGTGTGGGCAGGTACAGGCAGGTGTGGGCAGGTACAGGCAGGTGTGAGAGCAGGTACAGGCAGGGCTGTGGGCAGGTACAGGCAGGGGCTGTGGGCGAGTACAGGCAGCAGTGCAGGGAAGTACAGGCAGGTGTGGCCAGATGCAGATAGGGGTGTGGACAGGTACAGGCAGGGGGTGTGGACAGGTACAGGCAGATGTGAGCAGGTACAGGCGGGTGTGAGAGCAGGTACAGGCAGATGTGTGAGCAGGTGGAGGCAGCAGTGCAGGGAGATACAGGCAGGTATGTGAGCAGGTACAAGCAGGGGGTGTGATCAGGTACAGGCAGGTGTTGGCAGGTGCAGGCAGCAGTGCAGGGAGGTACAGGCAGGGGTGGCCAGATGCAGATAGGGGTGTGGACAGGTACAGGCAAAGCGTGAGCAGATGTGGGCAGGTACAGGCAGCAGTGCAGGGAGGTATGGGAAGGTGTGGGCAGGTACAGACAGCAGTGCAGGGAGGTACAGGCAGATGTTAGCAGGTACAGGCAGTAGTACAGGGAGGTGCAGGCAGGTTCAGGTATGTACAGACAGGTGTGTGAGCAGGTACAGGCAGGGGTGTGTGCAGGTACGGGCAGGTGAGGGCAGGTACATGCAGGTGTGACCTGGTGCAGACAGTAGTGCAGGGAAGTACAGGCAAGGTTGGGCAGGCACAAGCAGGGGTGTGATCAGGTACAGGCAGGGGTGTGATCAGGTACAGGAAGGGGTGTGGACAGGTACAGGCAAGCGTGAGCAGATGTGGGCAGGTACAGGCAGCAGTGCAGGAAGGTACAGGGAGGTGCAGGCAGGTACAGGCAACAGTGCAGAGAGGTACAGGTAGGAGTGTGGGCAGGTGAGGGGCAGGTACAGGCAGGGGGGTGTGAGAGCAGGTACAGGCAGGGATGTGAGCAGGTACAGGCAGGAGTGTGGGCAGGTACAGGCAGAGGGGGTGAGGGGCAGGTACAGGCAGGTACAGGCAGGGGTGAGGGCAGGTACAGGCAGGGGTGTGAGCAGGTACAGGCAGGAGTGTGGGCAGGTACAGGCAGGGGGTGTGAGCAGGTACAGGCAGGAGTGTGAGCAGGTGAGGGGCAGGTGCAGGGCAGGTACAGGCAGGGGTGAGGGCAGGTACAGGCAGGAGTGTGAGCAGGTACAGGCAGGGGATGTGAGCAGGTGCAGGCAGGGGTGTGAGCAGGTACAGGCAGGGGTGTGAGCAGGTACAGGCAGGGATGTGAGCAGGGCTCTGTGTGTGCTCCCACCTCCCCCTGCTCACGGCACATCCTGGTGCCAGAAGCTGCCGGCGCCGCGGTGCTGCCCGCGCTCCCCCGGTGCGTGGGGGGCTGGGCAGGTGCCGGTGCCCAGGTGCTGACCCTTCGGCCATCTCCCCCCAGGTGAGCGGGGAGCCGGGCCGGTGCCAGGCAGTGGCAGAATTCCTGCAGAGCCTGCTGGACTCCGTGTGCTCGCACCCCACGACCCTGCGCTTCCCCGGCGTCGCCCGCTTCCTGCGGGACCGGGCGGGGCAGGGCCTGCTGCGGCAGCTGGAGAGCCGCTTCCAGTGCGCCATCCAGCTGGAGGGGGAGCCCTGGAGCCCTCCAGATCCCCAGGTCAGTGTCGCCGTCCGCTCAACCCGAGCGGGAGTCGTGATGGTTCGTTCGACCCCAGGGTGCAAAAGACAAAAGCAAGAGGACTCAGGTTTGTTTAGCAGAAAGCAGCAATGCAGTTTATTGAGTGCCAGAGAGAGAGAGAGAGGGTGAGAGAGAGGAAGGATGGGATACAGCTACCAACAGACGGGACACATCCTCGTGGTCGTCCGATGAGACACGTCCTCGATCCGTTGGGGAGAAAGAGACCTCGGGGTCTTTAATTTGAGGATGTTTTTTATAGTCTTTTCCAAAGCGAGTGGCTTCTGGCCAAAAGGTGGGAAGGCTTGTGGACTATTGTATGTGGAGATCGTTGCTCCAAGAAACAGGTGGAAACAGGACGTTACAGCAGGTAGCCTGCTCGAGAGCAGCGCACCACGGCAAGCTCCAGGCACACCAACAGTCCTTGTGACCAGTTCATTGTTCTCACACCTTGTTGGGTAAACCAGTCTCATGAGAGACCAGTCCTGGTCCAATGGGCACCACCTGGAACAATCACTTGGCGTTCCTCCCATCCCTGTGCGCTTCGGCTGCAGTTTGGGGGGTGTTCTTAGGCCTCAGGGCGAGGCTCGTTAAGGCAGAACAAGCGAGGAGGCTTTAGGCGGACTCCTGCAGTCAGCCCTCATGGGGAGGGCTCCTGGCAGAGCAGGTGCTGTTGTGCTGGTCCCTGCTGTGGGCGGTGATGCCACCTCTCCATCCCCACAGCTGGAGCTGGAGGAGCTGCTGCCCAGCGCGGGACCTGCCTGAGGACAGCGGCGCTGCTGCTGGTTCACGGTGGTGATGATGATGGTGATGACGATGGTGATGGCGATGGTGATGATGGCTTTCACTCCAACGCGGGTAGAGGCTGGCACCCGCTAGGGGTGAGGGAGTGCCTTGAGGGCAGTCCTGGTGGCTGGCCCTAGCGCTGCCCCATGAGAGGAGATCAAGGAGGTGATGTAGCGCTGCAGCCCAGCAGCGCCCGGCCCGACGGCAACCCGAGCTCTGGCCTGGCACCGTCCCGGCACGAGTGGGACGCCGAGGATGAAACCCAGCGTCTTGGTGGCGAGAGGGCAGCGCCAAGGAGCCGCTGTCCCACACCAGGGTGGAGGGAGGAGGTGCAGATGGCCCTGGCCATCCAGTGCTCCATGGACGACCGTGGTCGCGGAGCAGGAGCTGGCGCTAGCTCAGGCGCTGTCGCTAGCGCGCTCCCTGGCCGCGGGGCGGCGGCAGGAGCCCTGGCGAAGGGCCAGCAGGGGCTGCTAGGCGGCTGGAGGCCCTCGCTGGAGGAGGCTCTGCAAGCTGTGCGGACGTGCTAGCGGCTAGCCGGTGTTCTGCTGCCCGGAGCAGGAGGCCGGTGACCCTTGTGAGCACTGCTAGCGAGCGCTAAGCGCAGGCCTGGGGCAGCAGGGGGAGGTGGCGGCTGACAAGGCGCTGCCCGGCCGCTGGCTGCTGGCGCTTCGGCGCTGCTGCGGCGCCCGGCGCGCCGTGCACCTGCTGCTTTCTTGGCGACAGCGCCCGCGGCCCTCGGCCGCCCGACTACCTGGAGCCCCGCCGCGCAGGAGCTCACGCGGCTGCTGCAGCGCCTGCCAGCGCGCCGGCGCCACGGTGCCACCGCTGCCACTGCTGCCACCACTGTCACCACTGCTGCCACTGCCACTGCTGCCACCACTGTAAGCCACTGCCGCTGCTGCTGCCACTGTCACCACTGCTGCCACTGCCGCCACCGCCCACTGCTGCCACCACTGCCACCACATGGCAGCGCTGGAGTGCGCTGGGACCCCTGTGGCACCGCTGTCCCCAGCCCCGAGACCCTTGGCTGCTGGAGCAGGCCTGGCTGCGCCAGGGCGCCAGCTGGATCTGGTGCTGGACTGGGCGGCCCTCACGTGGATTTGGGCGCGTGGAGGAGTTCGACCTGCGGCAGCGCCACGCCCTGCCGGTGTGCATAGCCAGCCCCCGCTGGGCGGCGCCTGCTGCCTGCTGAGTGCGTGCGGGGGCCGCCGGGGGCCCTGCCCAGCGCCGTGCCTCACCGATTTGTCCGGCAGGGCGGAGGTGCCCGGGCTGGAGGAGGAGGTGCGGCTGATGGCTCTGGCGAGGACTTCGGAGGAGTTCGCTGACCGCGGTGCAGCATTTCAGCGCCACGCTGGAGGAGCTCGCGCCCAGCCAGATCAGCGTCGTGCAGGTGGGTCTGGTAGCGTGGGGCCCCAGGGCGTGCCGTGGCACAGCAGTGACCCAGCGGTGCCCAGCAGGTGCAGAAGCTGATCCACCCGCTGCTGTACAAGCAGTACCAGCTGAAGAAGGAGCAGCGTGGCGGCGCCTGCGCCGCGCCGGCACCGCCGTGGAAGCGTCCTGTTCCACGGCACCACCAAAGCCTCCAGCGCTGAGATCTGCCTGCGCGGCTTCAACCGCCCTTCTGCGGCCCGGAGCGGTGGCGCCCGGGCGCCCGGGCGGCTGAGGTGCCCTCGGCGTGGGGACGGTGCCATGGCGTGGGAATGGGGTGCCACGGGGGGCAGGGTGTCACTGGCATGGTACGGGGTGCTGGGTGCCTTTGCCCTGGAAATGGGGTGCCAAGGGGGCAGGGTGATATTTGCGCAGGAGTGGGGTGATCATGGGTGCATGGGAAGGGGGTGCCAAGGTGGGCACAGCGCCACTGGTGTGGAATGGGGTGCCAATGTGGGAGCGGTGCCCTCTGTGTGGGAACAGGGTGCCAAGGTGGGCAAAGTGACATTTACGCGGAATGGGGTGATCATGGGTGCATGGGAATGGGGTGCCAGGGTGACCGCGAGTGCCCCTCGGTGTGGAATGGGGTGGTGAGGTGGGCAAAGTGACATTTGCACAGGAATGGGGTGGTCACGAGTGCATGGGAATGGGGTGCCATTATGGGCACCGTGCCCTCGGTGTGGAATGGGGTGCCAGGGTGGGCACAGTGCCCTCAGTGTGGAATGAGATGCCAAAGGTGGGCACAGTGCCATTTGAACAGGAATGGAGTGATCATGGGTGCATGGGAATGGGGTGCCAGGGTGGGCACGGTGCCCTCAGTGTGCAATGGGGTGCCAGGGTGGGCACGGTGCTCTCGGTGTGCAATGGGGTGCCAGGGTGGGCACGGTGCCCTCGGTGTGCAATGGGGTGCAGGATGGGCACGGTGCCCTCGGTGTGCAATGGGGGTGCAGGGTGGGCACGGTGCCCTCGGTGTGCAGTGGGGTGCCAGGGGTGGGCCGCGGTGCCCTCGGTGTGCAATGGGGTGCAGGGTGGAGCACGGTGCCCTCGGTGTGGAATGGGGGTGCCAGGGGTGGGCACGGTGCTCTCGGTGTGCAATGGGGTGCCAGGGGTGGGCACGGTGCCCCCACTGTGCAATGGGGTGCCAGGGTGGGCACGGTGCCCTCGGTGTGCAGTGGGGGTGCCAGGGGTGGGCACGGTGCCCTCGGTGTGCAATGGGGTGCAGGATGGGCACAGTGCCCTCGGTGTGGAATGGGGTGCAGGGTGGGCACGGTGCCCTCCAGTGTGCAATGGGGTGCCAGGGTGGGCACGGTGCTCTCGGTGTGCAATGGGGTGCCAGGGTGGGCCGCGGTGCCCTCGGTGTGGAATGGGGTGCAGGGTGACTGCAGTGCCCTCGGTGTGCAGTGGGGTGCCCCGGTGGCCCCGGGCGCCCCTGGCACCCCGTGCCCAGCTGATGCCCCCCCAGCCACGCTCTGACGCCCTCGGCGTGTACTTCGCGGCGCGGCCTCGGCGCAGGGATGCGCTACTCTCGCCGCCCGGCGACGCGGCGCCAAGTTCATCTTCATGGCCAAGGTGCTGACCGGGGAGTTCGCGGCCGGCCGGCCGGGGCTGCAGGCGCCCCCTGCGCCACGGGGCCGGCGCCCCCGGCGCTTCCACAGCGTGGTGGACGACCCCCGGCAGCCCCAGATCTTCGTCATCTTCAACGACACGCAGGCGTACCCGCAGTACCTCATCACCTGCCGCAGCCGCCAGGGGGCGCCCCTCTGATCCCCTTTTATTCCCTTTTATTCCCTTTTATCCCCTGGCACCCCCTGGCACCCCCTGGCACCCCCTGGCACCCCCTGGCACCCCCTGGCATCCCCTGGCACCCCCTGGCATCCCCTGGCACGGGTGCCGTTGCGGGGTGATGCTGCCCTGGGGGACTTGCTGTGCCAGGGAGGCTCCCTGCCCGGCCGAGCTCGGGGTGGGGGATCCTCACCTGGGGACCCCCTGGGCACCCTCGTGCCAGGGCAGGAGGACTTGGGAGTCCCCTGTGAGGCACCAGTGAAATTTGGGAATAAAATGCAAATAAAGTGGAATAAATTGGAGCCTTTTGGGTGGCTGTGATTGAGGGAGGGACTGGGGTCTTGGGGGATGTTCCAGTACCAACTGGGAGCACTGGGATTGAGGTGAATGTGGTGCCAGACCAACTGGGAGCACTGGGATTGGGGTGGATGGGGTGCCAGACCAACTGGGAGCACTGGGATTGGGGTGGATGGGGTGCCAGACCCAACTGGGAGACACTGGGATTGGCGGTGGATGTCTCAGACCCAACTGGGAGCACTGGGATTGCAGATGGGGTGCCAGACCCAACTGGGAGCACTGGGCAGGTCAGCAGCCCGTGTGTGGGGTGCCGTGTCCCTCTGTGCGGTGGCTGTGCTGGTCCAGCAGCCACTCCCTGCACCCGCACCGCCTCCCCACCTGTACCGCTCCCCACCTGTGCCTGCAACCTGTACCTGCTCCCACTGCACCTGTCCTCCTACCTGTGCCTGCTCCTCACTGTACCTGCCCCTCCTACCTGCACCCGCTCCTCACCTGTACCTGCTCCCTCCTACCTGCACTCGCTACCTGCCCCTCACCTGTACCTGCCCCTCCTACCTGTACCTGCCTCACCTGCACCCACTCTCACCTGTACCTGCCCCTCCCTGCCTGTACCTGCCTCACCTGTACTGCTCTCACCTGTACCTGCCCCTCCCTACCTGTGCCTGCCCCTCACCTGTGCCTGCTCCTCACCTGTACCTGCCCCCTCCCTACCTGTACCTGCTCCTCACCTGTACCTGCTCCCTCACCTGCCTGCCCCCTCCCTACCTGTACCTGCTTCCCTCCTGTACCTGCTCCTCACCTGTACCTGCCCCTCCTGCCTGCACCCGGCTCCCCACCTGTACCTGCCCCTTTCCTGCCTGTACCTGCTCCTCACCTGTAGCCTGCCCCCTTCCCTCCTACCTGTACCTGCCCTCCTACCTGTGCACCTGCCCCTCCTGCCTGCACCGCTCCTCACCTGTACCTGCTCCCCACCTGTACCTGCCCTCCTACCTGTACCTGCTCCTCACCTGCTCCCCCAGCTGCTTCCTGCCTCCTCCCTACCTGTACCCGCTCCCCACCTGTTCCTGCCTCCTCCCCTGCCATCCTGCTCCTCCCCTGCTCCCCTGTGCCACTGCCCCCGAGCCGCGCTGGGGTCACCGTGTGCCCACCCTGCGGGCACAACAGCCCCCGCCGTGGGCAGCGCTGGGGGCACCAGGTGAGACCCTCCCTTTCTCTCTCTCTATCGCAAAACTGGATTGTTGAACTGCAATAAACCGCATTGCCGCTTGCTGCTGAACAAAACTTTTGTCTTTTGCACCCAGGGGTCAGAACAGACCGTCCCGACTCCCGCTCGGGATCGTGACCCTGCGCTGCCTTCCCAGGGGCGAGCACAGGGTGTGACCCCGCGCCCCTTCGCGGACCCCCCTCGGGTGTGACCGCAGCGGCCCCGCGCAGGCCCGGGCAGTGCCAGGGCAGGGCCGGCGGTGGCGAGCGCGCCAGCCCCGGCGGCGTGTGCCAGCCCGCTGACGATGTGCCAGCCCCGCTGGGATCCCGGCGGGCGGCGTGCCAGCCGTGCCGGCCGTGCCAGCCCCGCGCGTGGCGCCAGCGGGGTGGAGGTGAGAGCCGAGGGGCTTCGGGGGGCGCGGGGGTTCCAGAGCGTCCCTGGCCGCACGCCCACCCTCTGCCGAGCCCGCGGCCCCGCGCTCCCGCAGCTGCCCCGGGCGGGAGCGCCCGGCGCCGCCGGTGCCAAGCGTGCCGGACCTTTGTCCCCTGGCGCCGAGGGGCCGCGGGGGCCCGCGCTGTGAAGGCCCTTTGTCCGCCTCCGGCCGGGGATCCCGCTCCCCTGCGCCCGTGCCGCCACCGGCACATGACCGCGGCCAGAGCGGCTGCGGCAGCGCCGGGGCCGGACGGACCAGACGAGCAGCAGCGCCGGTGCGGCGGGTGGGGGTCCGAGCTTCGGCCCCGGTACGGCTGGTGGGGGTCCGAGCTTGGCCCCGGTACGGCGGGTGAGGGTCGAGCTTCGGCCCCGGTACCGCGGGTGAGGGTCCGAGCCGACCCCGGCGGCCGGTGGGGTCCGAGCTTCCAGCCCCGGTACGGCGGGTGAGGGTCCGAGCTTCGGCCCCGGTACGGCGGGTGGGGTCCGAGCTTCAGCCCCGGTACGGCTGGTGGGGGTCCGAGCTTCGGCCCCGGTACGGCGGGTGGGGGTCCGAGCTTCGGCCCCGGTACGGCGGGTGAGGGTCGAGCTTCGGCCCCGGCATGCGGTGAGGGTCGAGCTTCAGCCCCGGTACGGCGGGTGAGGGTCCGAGCTTCAGCCCCGGTACGGCGGGTGGGGTCCGGGCTTCGGCCCCGATGCGGCCGGAGTGAGGGTCCGGGCTTCGGCCCCGGTACGGCGGGTGGGGGTCCGAGCTTCGGCCTCGGTACCGCGGGTGAGGGTCCGAGCTTCGGCCCCGGTCACGGCCGGTGGGGGTCCGAGCTTCGGCCCCGGTACGGCGGGTGAGGGTCCGAGCCGGCCCGGTACGGCGGGTGAGGGTCCGAGCCGGCCCCGGTACGGGCGGGTGAGGGTCGAGCTTCAGCCCCGGTACGGCGGGTGGGGTCCGAGCTTCAGCCCCGGTCACGGCGGGTGAGTGTCCGGAGCTTCAGCCCCGGTACGGCGGGTGGGGGTCCGAGCTTCAGCCCCGGTCACGGCGGGTGAGGGTCCGAGCTTCAGCGGTACGGCGGGTGAGGGTCCGAGCTTCAGCCCCGTACGGCGGGTGGGGGTCGAGCTTCGGCCCCGGTACGGCGGGTGAGGGTCCGAGCTTCGGCCCCGGTACCGCGGGTGAGGGTCCGAGCTTTAACGGTACGGCGGGTGGGGGTCCGAGCTTCGGCCCCGGTACGGCGGGTGGGGTCCGAGCTTCGGCCCCGGTACCGCGGGTGAGGGTCGAGCTTCGGCCCCGGTCACGGCGGGTGGGGGTCCGAGCTTCAGCCCCGGTACGGCGGGTGGGGGTCCGAGCTTCAGCCCCGGTACGGCGGGTGGGGGTCAGGCTTCGGCCCCGGTACGGCGGGTGCCGGCGGGCACCGAGCGTCCAGAGGAGCGGGGCGCCCCGAGCTCGGGGAGGCGCTCGGGGGTCTCGCGCCCCGCGGGGGGTGCGGCTGTGCCGGGGTGAGCTTTGGCACGCGATCCGTTTGGGGCCGGGGTCGCGGGGGCTGTGCCGCGTGATGCAACCGGATGTGGCGGGGGCACCGGGAGTCCCGGAAACCCCCGAGACCCCCAGAGCGTGTGCGTGCCCAGGTGTGTGTGCCCAGGTGTGTGTGCCAGGTGTGTGTGCCCAGGTGTGTGCCCAGGTGTGTGTGCCCAGCTGTGCCCAGGTGTGTGTGCCCAGGTGTGTGCCCAGGTGTGTGTGCCCAGGTGTGTGTGCCCAGGTGTGTGTGCCCAGCTGTGTGCCCAGGTGTGCCCAGGTGTGTGCCCAGGTGTGTGTGCCCAGGTGTGTGTGCCCAGGTGTGTGCTCCAGGTGTGTGCCCAGGTGTGGTACAGGTGTGTGTGCCCAGGTGTGTGCCCCGGGTGCGTGCCCAGGTGTGTGCCCAGGTGTGTGCCCAGGTGTGTGTGCCCAGGTGTGTGCGTGCCCAGGTGTGTGCCCAGGTGTGCGTGCCCAGGTGTGCTTAGGTAGCGTGCCCAGGTGTGTGTGCCCAGGTGTGTGTGCCCAGGTGTGTGTGCCCAGGTGCGTGCCCAGGTGTGTGCCCAGGGTATGTGTGCCCAGGTGTGTGTGCCCAGGTGTGTGTCCAGGTGTGTGCCCAGGTGTGTGCCCAGGTATGTGTGCCCAGGTGTGTGCCCAGGTGTGTGCCCAGGTATGTGTGCCCAGGTGTGTGTGCCCAGGTGTGTGCCCAGGTATGTGTGCCCAGGTGTGTGTGCCCAGGTGTGTACCCAGGTGTGTGCCCAGGTGTGTGTGCCCAGGTATGTGTGCCCAGGTGTGTGCCCAGGTGTGTGCCCAGGTATGTGTGCCCAGGCGTGTGTGCCCAGGTATGTGCCCAGGTGTGTGCCCAGGTGTGTGCCCAGGTGTGTTCTTGTGCAGTTCTCACAGCTCTGTTTGTGCCGGGCGTGCCAGGGGCCGGGCTCACAGCGTGCCCGCCTGTGCCCGCACCCAGGTGTGCGCACGCACCGGGAGCTCCCGCTCCGGTTCCCGGCACCAGCTCCGGTTCGGGGCAGCCGCTCTGGTTCCCGGCACCAGCTCTGGATCAAGCACCGGCTCCGGTTCCCGGCTCTGGTCCCCGGCACCAGCCCCAGCCGACGGCCCTGACTCCAGTCCCAGCCCGCAGGAGATCCCGGATCCCCAACCCCACAGGGAATTCCTGAATCCCCATCCCCGCAGGGAATTCCTGAATCTCCATCCTCTCCAGCCTCACAGGGAATTCCTGGATCCGCATCCCCGCAGGGAATTCCCGGATCCCCATCCCCACAGGGAATTCCCGGATCCCCATCCCCACAGGGAATTCCTGGATCCCCATCCCCGCAGGGAATTCCTGGATCCCCATCCTCCCCATCCCCACAGGGAATTCCTGAATCCCCATCCTCCCCATCCCCACAGGGAATTCCCGGATCCCCATCCCCGCAGGGAATTCCTGGATCCCCATCCCCACAGGGAATTCCTGAATCTCCATCCTCCCCGGCCTCCCCAGCCTCACAGGGGTCTCAGCCTCCCCGGCCGCCCTCCCGCCGTGCCGTGCCCGCAGCCGGGCTCTGCTCTCTGGCCAGGACAGAGGCTGGTGGCCCGGCAGGGTGTGAGCGCCACGCCGGAGCCGTGCCAGGACCGTGCCAGGGCCGTGCCAGGACCGTGCCAGGGCCGTGCCAAGACCGTGCCAGGGCCGTGCCGGAGCCGTGCCAGGACCGTGCTGGGACCGTGCCAGGGGCTGTGCCAGGGAGCCGTGCCAGGGCCGTGCCAGGGGGCTGTGCCAGGGGCTGTGCCAGAGCCGTGCCAGGGCCGTGCCGGAGCTGTGCCAGGGCTGTGCCAGGGCCGTGCCGGAGCTGTGCCAGGGCTGTGCCAGGGCCGTGCCAGGGAGCCGTGCCAGGGCCGTGCCAGGGAGCCGTGCCAGGGTTGTGCCAGGGCTGTGCCAGGACCGTGCCAGAGCCGTGCCAGGGGCTGTGCCAGGCCGTGCCAGGGCCGTGCCAGGGCTGTGCCAGGGCCGTGCCAGGGCCGTGCCAGGGCCGTGCCAGGGCTGTGCCAGGACCGTGCCAGGGCCGTGCCAGGGCCGTGCCAGGGCCGTGCCAGAGCCGTGCCAGGGCCGTGCCAGGGCATGTGCCAGGGCCGTGCCAGAGCCGTGCCAGGCTGTGCCAGGCTGTGCCAGGGCCGTGCCAGGGCTGTGCCAGGACCGTGCCAGGGGCCGTGCCAGGGCTGTGCCAGGGCCGTGCCAGAGCCGTGCCAGGGCTGTGCCAGGGGCTGTGCCAGGGCCGTGCCAGGGCTGTGCCAGGACCGTGCCAGGGCCGTGCCAGGGCTGTGCCAGGGCCGTGCCAGAGCCGTGCCAGGGCTGTGCCAGGGCTGTGCCAGGACCGTGCCAGAGCCGTGCCAGGGCTGTGCCAGGGCCGTGCCAGGGCCGTGCCAGGGCCGTGCCAGGGCTGTGCCAGGACCCGTGCCAGGGCCGTGCCAGGCCGTGCCAGGGCTGTGCCAGGACCGTGCCGGGGCTGTGCCAGGGCCGAGCCGAGCCGAGCCGGGCCGTGCCAGAGCCGTGCCAGGGTTGTGCCAGGGCTGTGCCAGGGCCGTGCCAGGACTCTGCCAGGGTCGTGCCAGAGCCGTGCCAGGGTTGTGCCAGGGCCGTGCCAGGATCGTGCCAGGACCGTGCCAGAGCTGTGCCAGGACCGTGCCGGGCCGAGCCGGGGCTCCCATCTCATCGCTCCGCCACCCAGAGCTCCCCTGGGCTCTGAATGCGGCAGCCGGCGGTGGCCCGTGCTACCGGGAAACCGGGAAACCGTTCTGGGGCCCGAGCCGGTGTGCCAGTACCTTGCCGGCGCTGTACCAGCGCTGTGCCGGTGCTGTTCCAGCTCGGTACCGGTTCTGTACCAGCTCTGTGCCGGTGCTGTTCCGATTCTCTACCGGTATCGTTCCGGTTCTGTGCCGGTACCGTTCCGGTGCTGTACCAGCTCTGTACCGATGCTGTGCCGGTTCTGTACCAGCCCTGTACCGGTACCATACCGGTTCTGTATCGGTACTGTGCCGGTGCTGTACCAGCTCTGTGCCGGTTCTGTACCGGAACCGTGCCGGTTCTGTACCGGTTCTGTACCGGTTCTGTACCGGCGCTGTGCCGCTGCTGTACCAGCTCTGTGCTGGTTCTGTGCCGGTACCGTGCCGGTGCTGTGCCGGTACCGTGCCGGTTCTGTACCTCGGTACTGTGCCGGTGCTGTACCAGCTCTGTGCTGGTTCTGTGCCGGTACCGCGCCGGTGCCGTGCCGGTACCGTGCCAGTGCTGTGCAGGTTCTGTACCGGTTCTGTACCGGTACCGTGCCAGTGCTGTGCCAGTGCTGCCGGTTCTGTACCAGCTCTGTGCCGGTGCTGTGCCGGTACCGTGCCAGTGCTGTACCGATGCTGTGCCGGTTCTTTACCAGCCCCTGTACTGGTACCGTTCTGGTTCTGTGCCGGTACCGTGCCGGTTCTGTACCGGTACCGTTCCGGTTCTGTGCCGGTGCTGTGCCGGTTCTTGTGCCGGTACCGTGCCGGTAAGCTGTGCCGGTACCGTGCCGGTTCTGTGCCGGTACCGTTCTGATTCTGTGCCGGTTCTGTACCGGTACCGTGCCGGTTCTGTGCCGGTACCGTTCCGGTTCTGTACCGGTACCGTGCCAGTTCTGTACCGGTACCGTGCCGGTGCTGTGCCGGTACCGCTCCGATTCTGTGCCGGTACCGCTCCGGTTCTGTACCGGTACCGTGCCGGTTCTGTACCGGTACCGTGCCGGTGCTGTGCCGGTACCGTGCCGGTGCTGTGCCGGTACCGCTCCGGTTCTGTACCGGTACCGTGCGGGTGCTGTGCCGGTGCTGTACCAGCTCTGTGCCGGTGCTGTACCGGTTCTGTGCCGGTACCGTTCCGGTTCTGTGCCGATACCGCTCCGGTTCTGTACCGGTACCGTTCCGGTGCTGTGCCGGTACCGTTCCGGTTCTGTGCCGGTGCTGTGCCGGTTCTGTGCCGGTACCGTTCCGGTTCTGTACCGGTACCGTGCGGGTGCTGTACCAGCTCTGTGCCGGTTCTGTGCCGGTACCGTGCCGGTTCTGTACCGGTACCGTGCCGGTTCTGTGCCGGTGCTGTGCCGGTTCTGTGCCGGTACCGTTCCGGTTCTGTACCGGTACCGTGCGGGTGCTGTGCCGGTGCTGTACCAGCTCTGTGCCGGTGCTGTGCCGGTTCTGTGCCGGTACCGCGCCGGTTCTGTACCGGTACCGTGCCGGTGCTGTACCGGTACCGCGCCGGTTCTGTGCCGGTACCGTGCCGGTTCTGTACCAGCTCTGTGCCGGCTCTGTACCGGTACCGTGCCGGTGCTGTGCCGGTACCGTGCCGGTTCTGTGCCGGTACCGTGCCGGTTCTGTGCCGGTACCGTGCCGGTTCTGTACCAGCTCTGTGCCGGCTCTGTACCGGTACCGTGCCGGTGCTGCGCCGGTGCTGTGCCGGTTCTGTGCCGGTACCGTTCCGGTTCTGTACCGGTACCGTTCCGGTGCTGTGCCGGTACCGCTCCGGTTCTGTACCGGTACCGTGCCGGTGCTGTACCGGTACCGTTCCGGTTCTGTGCCGGTACCGTGCCGGTGCTGTACCGGTACCGCTCCGGTTCTGTGCCGGTACCGCTCCGGTTCTGTGCCGGTACCGTGCCGGTGCTGCTCCCACCGCAGCCCACAGCCGGGCCGGGGCGCCGAGCGGCTGCGGGATCTCCGGCGGGGCGGGCCCGGTTTCGCTGGGAGCGCGGGGCGGGGCTCGCCCGGTGAGCGGTGCATTAACCCTCTGCGTGCTTGGGCGCTGGTCACAGTTACCCGCTCTGAACTGGCGGAACTGGGAGCACTGGTCAGTTCACCCCTGCCTGCTGGCGGTACTGGGAGCGCTGGGCAGGGTTAACCCTCTCCGTACTGGTTATACTGGGGAGAGCTAATCCTCTCCGTACTGGGTGTACTGGGGAGAGTTAATCCTCTCCGTACTGGGTGTACTGGGAGGGTTAACCTTCTGTGTACTGGGAGTGTACTGGGTGCGCTGGTCACAGTTAACCCGTGCCATGCTGGCTGTGCTGGGAGCACTGGTCAGGGTTACCCCGGTACTGGCTGTACTGGGAGCACTGGTCAGGGTTACCCCGGTGCTGGCGGTACTGGGAGCACTGGTCGGGGTTACCCCGGTGCCGGCGGTACTGGGAGCACTGGTCGGGGCTATCCCCGGTGCTGGCGGTACTGGGGAGCACTGGTAGGGATTATCCCCGGTGCCGGCGGTACTGGGGAGCACCGGTCGGGGTTATTCCCGATGCTGGCTGTACTGGGAGCACTGGTCGGGGTTATTCCCGATGCTGGCTGTACTGGGAGCACTGGTAGGGATTATCCCCGGTGCCGGCGGTACTGGGAGCACTGGTCGGGGCTATCCCCGGTGCTGGCGGTACTGGGAGCACTGGTCGGGGTGACACCCAGTGCAGAGTGTGTTGGTCACAATTAACCCGTGCCATGCTGGCGGTACTGGGAGCACTGGTCGGGGTTACCCCAGTCCTGGCGGTACTGGGAGCACTAGTCGGGGTTACCCCGGTGCCGGCGGTACTGGGAGCACTGGTCGCAGTTATCCCCAGTCCCTGGCGGTACTGGGAGCACTGGTCGGGGTTATCCCCGGTGCCGGCGGTACTGGGAGCACTGGTCGGGGTTACCCCGGTGCTGGCGGTACTGGGAGCACTGGTCGGGGTTATTCCCGGTGCCGGCGGTACTGGGAGCACTGGTCGGGGCTATCACCGGTGCCGGCGGTACTGGGAGCACTGGTCGGTTACCCCGGTGCCGGCGGTACTGGGAGCACTGGTCGGGGCTATCCCCGGTGCTGGCGGTACTGGGAGCACTGGTCGGGGTGACACCCAGTGCAGAGTGTGTTGGTCACAATTAACCCGTGCCATGCTGGCGGTACTGGGAGCACTGGTCGGGGTTATCCCCGGTGCCGGCGGTACTGGGAGCACTGGTCGGGGTGACACCCGCGCTGGGCGCGCTGCTCCGGGTTAATCTCCCCGCTCCGGTGCCCGGGTGCCTCGCCGCCGGGGGCGGCTGCGGAGGGTGGGGCGCTGCGATAAGGCGCCCCCGCTGCCCGCCCCCCGCCCCGCCCCTGCCGCGAAGCCGGAGCCGGAGCCGGTGCCGGTGCCGGTGCGGGCGGAGCCCCCGGGGCCGTTTTCCCCCGGAGCCCCCGCGGTACCGGTGCCGGTTCTCCCCCCTCCGGAGCGCTCCCGGTGCCGGTACCGTTCCCCCCTCCCCGGTCATGCCCCCCGTGGCGTCTCGGCGGACATCGTGGCGCTCGGTGAGTCCCCGCGCGTGGGACCCCGTCACGCACCCCACCGCGGGGCCGGGAGAGGCGGGGGTGTGGAGGATGCCGCAGGGCGGGGGCTGCAGGAGCCGCGGGGCTGGGGGCTGCGGCGTGGTGCAGGAGGGTCTTCTGGGGGGTTGGGGGCTGATCCCCGAATCTGGGGGCGGGGGTCCCTGTGGTGGGGGAGGCGGCGGGGGGCTGCGGCGGGGGGGCGTGGGCGATGGAGCCGCTGACTCAGGCTTGGCACTGCGCCCGCTCCCCTCACCTGCCGGCCCCACGCCCCCCCGCCACCCCTGCCGGCTCTGGGGGGCGTCCGTGGGTCTGGGGGGCGTCCGTGAGTCTGGGGGCGCCGCCGGTGCGGGTCGCGCTGGGGTCCCGGGGTGCCGAGAGGGCCGGGGGCGGTGATGCCGGTGGTGCCGGTGGGTCCAAATTCGGGCCCGGTGATGTCGGTGGGTCCGGGTGTCGGTGAGTCCGGTGATGTCGGTGGGTCCGGGTGTCGCACCCGGTGATGTCCGTCATGCCGGTGGGTCCAAATTCGGGGGCCCGGTGATATCGGTGGGTCCGGAATTCGGGGGCCCGGTGATATCGGTGGGTCGGTGTACCGGGCCCGGTGGTGCCGGTGGGTCCGTGTACCGGGTCCGGCGATGCCGGTGGTGCCGGTGGGTCCGTGTACCGGGCCCGGCGATGCCGGCGCCGGTGGCTTTGCCGGGTTCGGAGCTTCTGCAAATGGCGCCTGGGCCGCCGCGAACGCGCGGTGCCGCCGGCTCCTGGGGGAACGAGCCGGTGCCAGGGCTGCGGCGGCTGCTGCCGGGGCGGAGGGGGATGGCGGAGGGGGGATGGCGGAGCTGCCGGGATGGCGGAGCTGCCGGGATGGCGGAGGTGTCGGGGTGCGGGGGGCAGGATCGCGGAGCTGCCGGGATGGCGGGGGCGGGATCACGGGGTGCCGGGATGATGGAGGCGGGATGGCGGAGGTGCCGGGATGGAGAGGGCAGGATCACGGAGCTGCCGGGATCGCAGAGCCGTCCCCGGAGCTGCCGAGATCGCATAGCCGTCCCCGCCGCTCCCGCTCCCCCGGGAGCGCTCCCGGTACCGAGATGCTGCAGCGGCACCGACCCGCGGGACGCCCGCCCGGGCCGAACCCCGGGCACGGAGCCGGCCTGAGCGCCGCCCCGCTGTCCCGGTACGGGCGTGCCCCGCACGGCTTCGCTCCGGCTGCTCTTCCCGGCGGGGTCCCAGGGGCGCGTTCCCGGTGCCGGACCAGCCATGGCCGCGGTGGCCCCGGGGGGATCCGTGCACGGCTCGGGACGGGCCCCGCTCCCCCGGGGCTGTCCCGGTACCTCCGTGATTCTGCCGTGTGCCGCACCGGGCTTGGGCGCGCGGGCGCTGCCGGTGCCGCGGAGCCGGTGCCCGGTGTCCCCGGCACCGTGTCTCTGCTCAGGAGCCGGGGCCGGCGGGGCCGGGGGTCCCTGAACCGAGGAGGGCAGTGGTGATACCGGGGGTCCCTGGAGCGATGAGGAGAGAGGTGGCGATACGGGGGGTCCCTGGTGCACCGGTACCGGGGGTCCCTGAGGCGAACAGGAAGGCAGTGGTGATACCGGGGGTCCCTGGTGTCCCGGTACCGGGGGTTCTTGAAGAGAGGAGGAAGGAATTGGCCTACCGGGAGGGGCGGGGGTCCCTGGTGCTCCGGTGCCGGGGGTCCCTGAGGCAGAAGGGATGGCAGTGGTGGCACCAGGGGTCCCTGGAGCGAGGAGGAAGGAATTGGCTATGCCGGGAGGGGCGGGGGTCCCTGGTGCCGGGGGTCCCTGAAGCCATGAGGAGGGCAGAGGTGACACCTGGGGTCTCTAAAGCGAGAAGGAAGGAGGTGGCGATATCAGGGGTCCCCTGTGCCGGGGGTCTCCATCGTTCGAAGGAGAAGCTCCCGGTCCCGGGGGTCCCTGAAGCGAGGAGGAAGGAGGCGGCCATGCCGGGATTGCGGGGGGTCTCTGGTGTCCCGGTCCCGGGGGTCCCCAGCTTACGAAGGAGATGGTCCCGGTCCCGGGGGTCCCTGAAGCGAGGAGGAAGGAGGCGGCCATGCCGGGATTGCGGGGGGTCCCTGGTGTCCCGGTACCGGGGATCACCAGTGTACGAAGACGATGGTCCCGATCCCGGGGGTCCCTTGTTGCCCGGTACCGGGGGTCCCCAGCGTACGAAGCCCGTGGTCCCGGTCCCGGGGGTCCCTGGTGTCCCGGTACCGGGGGTCCCCAGCTTACGAAGGAGAAGGTCCCGGTCCCGGGGGTCTCTGGTGTCCCGGTCCCGGGGATCCCCAGGGTACGAAGGAGATGGTCCCGATCCCAGGGGTCTCTGGTGTCCCGGTACCGGGGGTCCCCAGCGTCCGAAGCCCGTGGTCCCGGTCCCGGGGGTCTCTGGTGTCCCGGTACCGGGGGTCCCCAGCGTCCGAAGGCGATGGTCCCGGTCCCGGGGTTCCCTGAAGCGAGGAGGAAGGAGGTTGCCATGCCGGGATTGGGGGGTCCCTGGTGCCCCGGTGCCGGGGGTCTCTGGTGTCCCGGTCCCAGGGGTCTCTGGTGTCCCGGTCCCGGGGGTCCCCAGCGTCCGAAGCCCGTGGTCCCGGTCCCGGGGGTCCCTGGTGTCCCGGTCCCGGGGGTCCCCAGCGTCCGAAGCCCGTGGTCCCGATCCCGGGGGTCCCTGGTGCCCCGGTGCCGGGGGTCCCTGGTGTCCCGGTACCGGGGGTCCCCGGCGTCCGAAGCCCGTGGTCCCGGTGCCGGGGGTCCCTGACGCCCCCCTCTGCCGCAGGAGCCGGGGCCGGCGGCGATGGCGGAGGAGAGCTCGAGCGGCAGCAGCGGCTCGCCCGGCGCCGGGGACACGCTGCCCTGGAACCTGGGCAAACACCAGCGCTCGCAGCGAGCCAAGGCGGCCGCGGGCAACGGGACCGTGCTGGACCCCGCCGAGAGAGCGGTCATCCGCATCGCAGGTACGGCGGGGCGGGACGGGGCCGGGCCGCGAGGGGGGCTCGGCGAGAGCGGGGGGGGGGGTCCGGGGCGTGTCCGGGGGTCCGGGGAGTGTCCCGGGTCTGGAACGTGTCCGGGGGTCCGGGACTCGCTCGAGGGTCCGGGACGTGTCCGGGGGTCTGGAACGTGTCCGGGGTCCGGGGCGTGTCCGCGGGTCCGGGGCGTGTCCACGGGTCCGGGGCGTGTCCGGGGGTCTGGAACGTGTCCGCGGGTCCGGGGCGTGCCGAGGGGTCCGGGCCGTGTACGGGGGTCCGGGACGTGTCTGGGGGTCCGGGACTCGTTCGAGGGTCCGGGGCGTGTCCGGGGGTCTGGAACGTGTCCGGGGGTCCGGAACGTGTCCCCGGGTCCGGGGCGTGTCCCGGGTCTGGGACTAGTTCGAGGGTCCGGGACGTGTCCGGGGGTCCGGGATGTGACCCCGGGGCTCTGGATTGAGGGGTCGGCGGTGCCTGCAGACCCGTGGGGCGATGCCGTGGGAGTCCCACGCGGGCCGGGGGGTGACACAGCGCGGGGATCCGTGCCGAGCCGTGCCGAGCCGAGCCGTGCTGTTCCGAGCCGTGCTGTGCCGAGCCGAGCCGAGCCGAGCCGAGCCGAGCCGAGCCGAGCCGAGCCGAGCCGTGCCGAGCCGAGCCGTGCTGTGCCGAGCCGAGCCGAGCCGAGCCGAGCCGAGCCGAGCCGTGCCGAGCCGAGCCGAGCCGTGCTGTTCCGAGCCGTGCTGTGCCGAGCCGAGCCGAGCCGAGCCGAGCCGAGCCGAGCCGTGCCGAGCCGAGCCGAGCCGAGCCGAGCCGAGCCCAGCCCAGCCCATGCAGTTTCCAGCGTGTCCCCATAAAATCCTCAGCGTTCCCCCTGCCCCCTGACGCAGAACCCTCCCCCCCGGCTATTTCCGTCACTCCTCCCTGTCCCTCCCTCCCTGTCCCTCCCCCTGTCCCTCCCTGTCCCTCCCTGTCCCTCCCTCGTCCCTCCCTCCCTGTCCCTCCCTCCCAGCCCCCCCGCGCTGCCCCCGCTCGAGTTTCGGGCCATTAGTGCCTATTTCTATTTTTAGGGATGACGATGCCCCGTCCCATGGGGCCGGTGTGTCACCCCCCGCGCTGGGATTTGGGGGGGCTGTTGGGGGGCCGCGGTGGGGCCCCCTCAGTGGCTCTCGGGGGCGGCACAGGGAGACGGAGTTTAAAACCCCCCGGTGCCGTGGGGGGCGTCACGTCCCTGTCCCCGCCGCCGGGGTGGGGGGTCTCTGTGTGGGGCTGAGGGGAGGGGGCGACCCGGTCTGTCCCTCCAGCGAGGGGTGGGGGTCAAAGGGGAATGGAGGGGGTCCCTGTGCCGGCTGTGGGGTGCACAGGCACCCCTCGCCCCTCATCAGCTGCGCCCCCAGCCCCAAAATAACCCTGTCACCTGCGCCCCCAGCCCCAAAATCACCCCCTGTCACTGCGCCCCCAGCCCCACACTGTCCCCCCATCAGCTGCCCCCCCAAGCCCCAAAAATCACCCCATCACTGCACCCCCAGCCTCAAAATGACCCCTGTCACCTGCGCCCCCAGCCCCACACTGACCCCCATCACTGCGCCCCCAGGACCCCCAGCCCCAAAATGACCCCCTGTCACTGCGCCCCCCAGCCCCAAAATCACTCCCCATCACCGCGCCCCCCCAGCCCCAAAATCACCCACCCCTCGGTCTCCTCTGGGCACCCTGTCGGGGTTCGGGCCACATCCCCCGCCCCGTGTGTCGCGTTTGGGGGGCCGTAGGGGTTTCAGGTGCCCCCTGCCCCCGCGGCGTGTCCGTGGGTGCCGTGTCCGTGAGTCACGAGGCGCCGCGGGCGGCGTCCGGCGGTTCCTTTAAAGGGCTGGGCGGGGGCGTCCCGTCCCCCTGCTCCCGTCCCCGCTGTCCCGTCCCCGGTCCCGTCCCTCGGTCCCGTGCCCGGCCCGGCTGCGGGGTGCGGGGGCCGCCGAGCTGCCGGACACTCGCCGGACCCTCCGGCCACTGCGGACCCTGGCCCCACCCTCGGCTCCCTCGCTCGCCGCCATGGTGCCGCTGCCGGTTTCCCCGGCGCCCCCCGAGGAGCAGGACTTCATCCCAGGCCTACGAGGACGTGCGGGAGCGCTACAAGGGTACGGGACCCCCGCCCAGCGCGACCCGCCGGGGGCGCGGGGTCCCGGCCGCGGGGGCAGGGCGGGAGCGCGGCCCGCTCATTCCCATAATTGGGCACGTCGGGCAGCGCCGGCACGGGGGGAGGGAGCGGCCGGGGGCACGGGAGACCCCCCGAGCGGGGCGCGGTGCCCGGGCGGGGTTGCGCCTGCGCCCCCAACAGCGATTTGGGGGGCGCTGGGGGTGCTGGGGACAGAGGGGCTGCTGTGGGGCGGGGGGGCGCGGGAGGGGCTGTGCCGTGGGTGACACGGGTGACACACGGTGACACATGGGTGGCATCGGTGGCATCTCGGTGCCCCCGCTGCTGCCCCGGTGCCCGCGCGTGGACCCGCGTCGCGGCGCAGCCTCGGCCGTGCCCTTACATGGAGCGGGCGCTGCCGCGGGGAGCCCCGCCCGGGGTCCCCCCGCCCCACGCCGGGGGTCCCGCTGTCCCCGCCCCCGGGATGGGGACAGCCCTGCCCGCTGCCGCCGGTGCCGGTGTCGCCTGCTGTACGTCACCCGGCGGGTGTCGCCAGTCCGGGGTGTCACCTCTGCGGGGCGCCGGGGGTGGTGAGGCTCGGCTGGGGGCTCGGGTGTCACCGTGCGGGTCCCGGGGGCTCGGTGTCACCGTGCGGGTCCTGGCGGGTTCGGTGTCACCGCGGCGGCCCTGGCAGGTTCGTGTCACCGTGCATGGGTCCTGGCGGGTTCGGTGTCACCGTACAGGTCCTGGCGGGTTCGGGTGTCACCGTGCCGGGTCCTGGGGGCTCTCGGTGTCACCGTGCCGGGTCCTGGGGGGCTCGGTGTCACCGCGGCGGGTCCTGGGCGGTTCGGTGTCACCGTGCGGTCCTGGCAGGGCCTCGGTGTCACCGCGCGGGTCCTGGGGGGGCTCGGTGTCACCGTGCGGAGTCCTGGCAGGGCCTCGGTGTCACCGGCTGGCGGGTCCTGGTGTCACTGCGCCGCGGTCCCAGGTTCGGGGTGTCACCGTGCTGGGTCCTGGCGGGTTCGGGTGTCACCTCTCCAGGTCCTGGCAGGGGTCCGGTGTCACCGTGCGGTCCTGGCAGGGCCTCGGTGTCACCGCACGGGTCCTGGGGGGCCTCGTGTCACCGCGGCGGGTCCTGGCGGGTTCGGGTGTCACCTCTCCAGGTCCTGGCAGGGCTCGGTGTCACCGTGCGGGTCCTGGCGGGTTCGGGTGTCACCGTGCGGGTCCTGGCAGGTTCGGTGTCACCGTGCGGGTCCTAGCAGGGGCTCGGTGTCACTGTGCGGGTCCTGGCAGGTTCGGTGTCACCGTACGGGTCCTGGGAGGGGCTCGGTGTCACCGTGCGCGGGTCCTGGCAGGTTCGGTGTCACCGCATGCGGGTCCTGGCGGGTTCGGGTGTCACCGTGCCGGGTCCCTGGCAGGGTTCGGTGTCACCGTGCGGGTCCTGGCAGGTTCGGGTGTCACCGTGCGGGTCCTGGCAGGGGCTCGGTGTCACCGTGCGGGTCCTGGCAGGTTCGGTGTCACCGCAAGGGTCCTGGCACGTTCAGTGTCACACTGTGGTGTCACCCTCGCCGGGTCCTGGCAGGTTCAGTGTCACACTGTGCTGTCACCTCTCCGGGTCCTGGCAGGTGTCGTGCTGCAGGTCCTGTGGCAGGTGTTTGGTGCCACCCTGTCACCCCACCTGGTCGGGTGCTGGCAAGTTTGGTGTCACCAGGTGATCCCACCTGGCTTGGTGCCGGGGGTTTGGTGCTGGGGACACGGGCGGGGGTCAGTGTCCCCACACGGTCACTGGGTGCCAGAAATTGCTGTCACTCTGCAGTCAGTGCCGGAAATTGGTGTCACTGTGCAGTCAGTGCCAGGGTTTGGTGTCCCCCAGTCACTGAGTGCCAGGGCTTGGTGTCACCAGGCAGTCACTGAGTATCAGGATTTGGTGTCCCCACACGGTCACTGAGTGCCAGGGTTTGGTGTCCCCACGCAGTCCCACCTCGCTGGGTGGCTGTGGCACCGAGCCTGGGGGCTCCTGTCACCCTTTGCCAGATGCTGGCGGGTTTGGGGCTCCTGTCCCCAGCTGCTGGCGGGTTTGGGGGTACCTGTCACCGGGTGCTGGCGGGTTTGGGGCTCCTGTCACCAGCTGCTGGCGGGTTTGGGGCTCCTGTCACCCCTTTGCCAGGTTTAGGGCTCCTGTCACCAGGGGCTGGCGGGTTTGGGGAGCTCCCTGTCACCCTTGCCAGGTGCTGGCGGGTTTGGGGGCTCCTGTCACCCTTGCCAGGTTTGGGGGCTCCTGTCACCAGGTGCTGGCGGGTTTGGGGGTTCCCTGTCACCCCTTGCCAGGGGCTGGCGGGTTTGGGGGCTCCTGTCATCCTTTGCCAGGTTTGGGGCTCCTGTCCCCAGGTGCTGGCAGGTTTGGGGGTTCCTGTCCCCAGCTGCTGGCGGGTTTGGGGGCTCCCTGTCCCCAGGTGCTGGCAGGTTTGGGGGTTCCTGTCACCCCTTGCCAGGGGCTGGCGGGTTTGGGGCTCCTGTCACCAGCTGCTGGCGGGTTTGGGGGTACCTGTCACCAGGGGCTGGCGGGTTTGGGGGTTCCTGTCACCCTTGCCAGGTTTGGGGCTCCTGTCACCCCTTGCCAGGTTTGGGGGTTCCTGTCCCCCAGCTGCTGGCGGGTTTGGGGTACCTGTCACCCCTGCCAGGTGCTGGCGGGTTTGGGGCTCCTGTCACCCTTTGCCAGGGTTTGGGGGTTCCTGTCCCCAGCTGCTGGCGGGTTCGGTGCCCTGGCCAGGCGTGGGCACGGGTGCCCGGTGGCCGAGTGGCCCGGGGACAGTTTGCCTGCAGGGAGGTGATGTCAGGCTGAGCCAGCAGGGCCGGGTGACACGGCAGGGTGACACAGCAGGGGGACACGGCAGGGGGACACAGCAGGGTGACACGGCAGGGTGACACAGCAGGGGGACACGGCAAGGTGACACGGCAAGGTGACACGGCAGGGTGACACGGCAGGGTGACACAGCGGTGACACAGCAGGGTGGCACAGCAGGGTGACACAGCGGGTGACACAGCAGGGGGGACACGGCAGGGTGGCACAGCAGGGTGACACGGCAGGGTGACACAGCAGGGGTGACACAGGGTGGCACAGCAGGGTGGCACAGCAGGGTGACACGGCAGGGTGGCACAGCAGGGTGGCACAGCAGGGTGACACGGGCAGGGTGACACGGGCAGGGGACACGCAGGGTGGCACAGCAGGGTGACACAGGGTGGCAACGCGGCAGGGTGACACGGCAGGGGGACACAGCAGGGCGGCACAGCGTGACACGGCAGGGGGACACGGCAGGGTGGCACAGCAGGGTGACACGGGCGGTGACACAGCAGGGTGACACGGCAGGGTGACACGGGCAGGGTGACACGGGGCGGTGACACGGCAGGGTGACACGGCAGGGTGACACGGCAGGGTGACATGGGGCGGTGACACGGCAGGGGTGGCACGGCAGGGTGACACAGCAGGGTGACACGGCAGGGTGACACGGGGCGGTGACACAGCAGGGGTGACACGGCAGGGTGACACGGCAGGGTGACACGGGCGTGACACAGCAGGGTGACACGGCAGGGTGACACGGCAGGGTGACACGGGCGGTGACACGGGCAGGGTGACACGGCAGGGTGACACGGCAGGGTGACATGGGGCGGTGACACGGCAGGGTGGCACGGCAGGGTGACACAGCAGGGTGACACGGGCAGGGGTGACACGGGGCGGTGACACAGCAGGGTGACACGGCAGGGTGACACGGCAGGGTGACACGGGCGTGACACAGCAGGGTGACACAGCAGGGTGACACAGCAGGGTGACACGGCAGGGGACACGGGGCGGTGGCACGGCAGGGTGACACAGCGACACGGCAGGGTGACACGGGCGTGGCACAGCAGGGTGACACGGGCAGGGTGACACGCGGGTGAGCACGGCAGGGTGACATGGGGCGGTGACACAGCAGGGTGACACAGCAGGGTGACACAGCAGGGGTGACACGGCAGGGTGACACAGCAGGGGGACACAGGGTGGCACAGCAGGCGACACAGCGGTGACACGGCAGGGGTGACACGGCAGGGTGACACAGCGGTGACACGGGGCGGTGACACGGGGCGGTGGCACGGTGCCCGTCGGGGCTGCTGCTCCCTGCCCGTGCCAGCCTGGGGCCCGGGGCTCGGGGCTCGGGGCTCGGGGCTTCGGGCTCGGGGTCCCGGGGCCCGGGGCCCGGGGGACCAGCGGCCACCTGCCAGGTGACATCTGGGGTGGCACAGCCGGGGTGGCCCTGGCGGGGGCGGGAGTGCCGAGGGGGCGCGGGCACGGCTGTGCCACTGTCACTGTCACCAATGTCACTGTCACTGTCACTGTCACTGCCACTGTCACTGCCACTGCCACTGTCACCACTGCCACTGTCACCACTGTCACTGTCACCACTGTCACCGTCACCACTGTCACTGCCACTGCTGTCACTGCCACTGTCACTGTCACCACCGTCACTGTCACCAATGTCACTGTTACTGCTGTCACTGTCACTGTCAGCACTGTCACTGTCACCACCTGGAGAGAGAGGCAAGGCTGTGCCTCTGTCACTGTCACCACTGTCACTGTCACTGCCAATGTCACTGTCACTGCCACTGTCACTGTCACCACTGTCACTGTCACTTAATGTCACTGTCACCACTGTCACTGTCACCACCTGGAGCCTTCCCCTAGAGAGCCACTGCTGTGCCACGGGGCTGTGGGCGCTGGGGCCACTGTCACTGTCACCACTGTCACTGTCACTGCTGTCACTGTCACTGTCACCACTGTCACTGCTGTCACTGCCACTGTCACCACTGCCACTGTCACTGCTGTCACTGCCACTGTCACCACTGCCACTGTCACTGCTGTCGCTGTCACCATCACCGATGCCACCATCACAAATGCCATTGTCACCACTGTCACTGTCACTGCTGTCACCATCACTGTCACTGTCACCAATGTCACTGCTGTCACTGCCTCTGTCACCACTGTCACTGTCACTGCTGTCGCCATCACTGTCACTGTCACCAATGTCACTGCTGTCACTGCCTCTGTCACCACTGTCACTGTCACTGCTGTCACCATCACTGTCACTGTCACCAATGTCACTGCTGTCACTGCCTCTGTCACCACTGTCACTGTCACTGCTGTCGCTGTCACCAATGTAATTGTCACCACTGCTACTGTCACACTGCCACCTCACCGCCGTCACCGTGACCACTGCCATTGTCACCAGTGTCACCATCCCCGCTGCCACTGTCACTGTGCCAGCTGGCCCCAGTGATTGGCTCGGTGCTCACCCACCTGCCACCTGTGGGGACAGCCGGGCCCCGGGGACACCCCAGCCCTTCCCCTGGCTGTGCCAGGGTCCCTGCAGGTGGCTGGGGGTCCCGGGGGTCCCAGGGCTCCCAGGGCAGTGTCTCTGGGGGTCCCAGGGGTCCCAGGGCAGTGTCCCTGGGGGTCACAGGGGTCTGTGCTGTCGCTGATTTGGCGGGGTCTGTGCTGTGGGGAGGGTCTGTGCTGTGTGAGGGGTCTGTGCTGTGTGAGGGGGGTCAGTGCTGTGAGGGGGGTCTGCGCTGTCGCTGATTTGGGGGGTCTGTGCTGTGCTGTGGGGAGGGGTCTGTGCTGTGTGAGGGGTCTGTGCTGTGGGGGAGGGTCTGTGCTGTGAGGAGGGGTCTGTGCTGTGTGAGGGGGTCTGTGCTGTGAGGAGGGTCTGTGCTGTGGGGAGGGGTCTGTGCTGTGTGAGGGTCTGTGCTGTGGGGGAGGGGTCTGTGCTGTAAGGGGGGTCTGTGCTGTGGGGGAGGGTCTGTGCTGTGAGGAGGGTCTGTGCTGTGGGGGGAGGGTCTGTGCTGTGAGGGGTCTGTGCTGTGTGAGGGGGTCTGTGCTGTGTGAGGAGGGTCTGTGCTGTGGGAGGGGTCTGTGCTGTGTGAGGGGTCTGTGCTGTGGGGAGGGGGTCTGTGCTGTGGGGAGGGGTCTGTGCTGTGAGGAGGGTCTGTGCTGTGGGGAGGGGTCTGTGCTGTGAGGAGGGGTCTGTGCTGTGGGGAGGGTCTGTGCTGTGTGAGGGGGGTCTGTGCTGTGTGAGGGCTGTGCTGTGGGGGGGTCTGTGCTGTGTGAGGGGTCTGTGCTGTGTGGGGGAGGGTCTGTGCTGTGTGAGGGGTCTGTGCTGTGTGGGGGGCTGTGCTGTGGGGGGTCTGTGCTGTGAGGGGGGTCCGTGCTGTGCTGTGCTGTGGGGGGTCTGTGCTGTGAGGGGGGTCCGTGCTGTGCTGTGCTGTGGGAGGGTCTGTGCTGTGAGGGGGGTCCGTGCTGTGTGGGGGGCTGTGCTGTGGGAGGGTCTGTGCTGTGAGGGGGGGGTCCGTGCTGTGCTGTGCTGTGCTGTGGGAGGGGTCTGTGCTGTGAGGGGGGGGCTGCGCTGTCGCTGATTTGGGGTGGGGGCTGCGCTGTCGCTGACTCGGGGGTCTCTGCCGCCCCCGCCCCCGCCGCAGCCGCCGGTCCGGGGGTGGGGGGTGGGGGGCTGGGGGCGGTGTCGCTGCCGCAGGGGCGGGCCCGCGGCCGGGGGGAGGGCGGGGGCGGCTCCGTCCCCCCGGGGCTGCGGGAGCGCGGGCGGCCATGGAGGGGGCGCGGGGCATCCACCACGAGATCGCCTCCCTCAAAGGTACCGGCCCGGGGGGCGCCGGGGGGCAAATCCTGGGGCAAATCCCGGGGCAAACCCCGGGGGGCAAACCTGCGTCCCGGGGGGCAAACCTGCGTCCCAGGGGGGCAAATCCGCATCCTGGGGGGGCAAATCCGCATCCTGGGGGAGCAGACCCGCATCCCGGGGGGCAAACCCGCGTCCCCGGGGGCAAATCCCGGGGCAAATCCGCATCCTGGGGGGCAAATCCGCATCCTGGGGGCAAATCCGCGTCCCGGAGGGGCAAACCCGCATCCTGGGGGGCAAATCTGCATCCCGGGGGCAAATCCGCATCCTGGGGGGCAAATCCGCGTCCCGGGGCAAACCCGCGTCCCGGGGGCAAACCGCGTCCCGGGGGCAAATCCCGGGGCAAATCCGCATCCTGGGGCAAACCCGCGTCCCGGGGCAAACCGCGTCCCGCAGCGCTGCTGCGCCCGTGTCGCAGCGCGGGGGGCGCGGGGACCCCCCGGTGTCACGCGGAGTTTCCCGGCGCGCTCGGCCGTGAGGAACGGGCCGGTCACGGGGCTGCCGGCGGCCGCCGCGCCCGGTGTCACCGCAGCGGGCACGGAGCCACCGCGGGGCCCGCAGCGCGGCGGGGCCGGGCTGGAGCGGGGCCCGGAGAGAGGAGGGACCGGGAGGGTCGGGATGGAGCTCGGGAAATGGGGATGGAGCTCGGGAAATGGGGATGGAGAGCAGGAAATGGGGATATAGCCAGGGAAAATCGGGATATAGCCAGGGAAAAATCGGGATATAGCCAGGGAAAATCGGGATGGAGCCTGGAAAATCGGGATAGAGCCCGGGAAATGGGGATGGAGCCCGGGAAATGGGGATGGAGCCCGGGGAAATGGGGATGGAGAGCAGGAAATGGGGATGGAGAGCAGGAAAAATTGGGATGAAGCCCGGAAAATCGGGATATAGCCCAGAAAATGGGGATGGAGCTCGGGAAATGGGGATGGAGCCCCGAAAAATCGGGATGGAGCTCGGGAAATGGGGATGGAGCTCGGGAAATCGGGATGGAGCCCAGGAAATGGGGGATGGAGAGCAGGAAAATGGGGATGGAGCCCGGGAAATGGGGGATGGAGCTCGGGAAATGGGGATGGAGAGCAGGAAAATGGGGATGGAGCCCGGGGAAATGGGGGATGGAGCGCAGGAAAATCGGGATGGAGAGCAGGAAAATGGGGGATATAGCCCGGGGAAATCGGGATGGAGCCCAGGAAATGGGGATGGAGAGCAGGAAAATTGGGGATGGAGCTCGGGAAATGGGGATGGAGCCCGGCGAAACCAGGATAGAGTCCTGAAAATCGGGATATAGCCCGGAAAATGGGGATGGAGCTCGGGAAATGGGGATGGAGAGCAGGAAATGGGGATAGAGCCTGGAAAACCGAGATGGAGCCCGGGAAAATCGGGATATAGCCCCGGAAAATCGGGATGGAGCGCAGGAAATGGGGATGGAGCCGGACGGTCGGGGTGGGATGGACACAGTGAGAGTCGGGACGGGATGGGATGGGATGGGATGGAGCTCGGGGGGATGGGGATGATCCCGCGAGGTTCGGGATGAGCCCCGAAAAGATCGGGGCGCCCAGCGGCTGTGGGGATGCTCAGAGCCCAGAAAAGGGACCCCGGTTCTGTCCCCAGCGAGGGGACCCCGGCTCGTGACCCCCCCGGGACGTGGCCAGGCTGATTTTCGGTGAGAAACATCCCGGCCCGGCATCCCGCCGGCCCCGGGAGCGGCCCCGGGACCCGCTGCGGGCCCGGCCTCATTAGAGCCGCCCGCGGCGCCGTGCCCGCTCCAAGAGCCGCGCTTTGTTCCGCCGGGCACGGGGAGCCCGCCAGAGCCGGCGCTGGCACCGCCACCGGCGCTGGCACCGCCACCGGGACGGCAGCGCCGGGCCCGCGGCCAGACGCCGCTGCCCGCCCCGGGTTTGGGGGGCCGCCGCTGCTTGGGGCTGGTTTTAGGGGTGAGGCGCGCACGCAGCAGCGGGTTCGGGGGCGCCGCGGGACGCGGAGCTGCGGGGGGCGCGGGGGGCGGCCCCGCTGTCACATCGCGTCCCGTCACGGCGGCGCTGACGCGGCGGTTCCCGCGGGCGCCGCCGGCGCGGCCGTGACCCCGCTGGGGCCGGGGGCGCGGGGGGCGCGGGGGGGGGACACAGGGTCCTGCTGCCCCCATCGCATCCCCGGAGCTGCCCCGTGGCTTCCTCCATCCCCCCCGTTTCTGCTCCGCGCCGTTTCTCATCTGCCCCGGCCCTGCCCCGTCCCTGCCCCACCCCCCGCGGTTCTGGGGGCGCCGTGGGGCTCAGACAAGTGATGCCCCCCCAAAGGATCCCCCCCAGTGCTCCCAGTGCCCTGCAGCAGCTGTACTGGGTGTCCCAGCGCCGGGAGCCGCGCTCTGCCCCCGCGCCGCCCCCGGATGGGGAACTTGTGCAAGTCCTGGTGGGGCTCCCGTGGGTGTGGGGTCCCCCCGGACCCGCAGCTGTGGGGCGGGCACCCCACAGGAGCCGCCCCCCCTGCCTGGGCCGCTGCTCGCCGCCAGTAAATCCCAGTAAATCCCAGTAAATCCCAGTGAGCCCCGCTGGCACTCCCAGTGGTGCCGTGGGCAGGGACTGGGGCGCTCGGGGGTGTCCCCCCATTTCCCCAGCTGCGGGGGGCTCCTGGTGCAGCATCGCGCGTGGGGGGTGCAGGGGCAGCTTTGGGGGGTTCCTCCCCCTTCGGGGTCTCCGGGCAGCGCGGGGACCCCCGGTTCGTCCCACGGATTCCTCCCGCTCCGTGGTGCCGGTGCCACCCCCGCACGCCCTCACACCAACCCGGGGTCCCATGGAGGGGGGGGGTCCCCGGTGCCGGGGCTCTTCCCACGGCGGTCCCGGGGGTCCCCGCGCTCCGGGTGGGGGTCTCAGGGCGGGTCTCGGTGCCCGGTGGGGGTCTCAGGGCGGGTCTCGGTGCCCGGGGGGGTCTCAGGGCAGATCTCGGTGCCCGCTGGGGGGTCTCAGGGCAGATCTCGGTGCCCGGGGGGGTCTCAGGGCGGGGGGTCTCAGGTCAGATCTCGGTGCCCGGGGGGTCTCAGGTCAGATCTCGGTGCCCGGTGAGGGTCTCAGGGCGGGGGTCTCAGGGCAGGGGTCTCAGGGCGGGTCTCGGTGCCGGGTAATGGTCTCAGGACGGGTCTCGGTGCCCGGTGAGGGTCTCAGGACGGGTCTCGGTGCCCGGGGGGTCTCAGGTCAGATCTCGGTGCCCGGTGAGGGTCTCAGGTCAGATCTCGGTGCCCGGTGGGGGGTCTCAGGACGGGTCTCGGTGCCCGGGGGGGTCTCTAGGTCAGATCTCGGTGCCCGGTGAGGGTCTCAGGTCAGATCTCGGTGCCCGGTGGGGGTCTCAGGGCGGGTCACAGTGCCGGGCGGGGGTCTCAGGGCGGGGGTCTCAGGGGTCTCGCTGCCCTGTGCCCAGCCGCCCGCCGAGGCGTGGCGCGGGTGGCACGGCTGTGGTCGCCGCCGCGCCCGTGGCACCGCCGGGCGCTGTGGGAGGGTCGCGGGGTCCCCCCGGCGCTGCCGGGACCGACGGGGGCGGGAGCAGCGCAAATACTGACGTGGCACGAGGCGGCACCGAGCCCTGCCCGGGCACCTGCTGGGCCCGCTGCGCGACCCCCGCCCGCGGCGGTTCGGGGTGCAGGGCGGGTCTGGGGGCGCCGGGCCCGGCTCGGGGTCTCCCCCCTCACGGTCCCGTCCCGAGCTCAGAGACCCCCGCAGCTCCGTGTGGGCTCAGTGGCCCCTCCAAGCCCCCCCATTGGCTCGGGGCCCCCCCGGGCACCCCGCGGGCCGGACCCGGGGCGGGGGCGGGGCGGGACCCGCGGGGTTCCC